>OX104068.1:78172277-78237087 GCA_944474145.2 Dicrocoelium dendriticum | reverse complement strand
CCTTTTGAAACGTAGTCAAAACGCATCCCTAAGAGGTCATCAGTTTAAGTTGATCACACAGTACAGTCGACTGGAATGTCGACGCAATTTCTTCTCCCTCCGAGTGTCACAACCTTGGAACGCCCTTCCAGAACATGTAATTAACGCTCCCACCCTACCCCTTTACAAAAAACGCCTTGACGAAACTCTGACACGATTGCACTATGTGATATAACGTGCGACCATCGGAATCCACTTAAAATTCCTATTGGATTACTTGTTTATGTGCATCTCCAATCCATTGGTGAGTCATGCATTTCACACGTACTTTCATCGATACGATTTTTTAATTTTACGATGTTAATTCTCATCATCCTACGGGACCTGTCAAGCATTGCTTTTATACCCGTCATAAACCATTGTTCCATTGTTCCATCTAACATGGAATGGGAATCCATTAATTCAATTCATTCTTAATTATATCCGTTTACAGGCGCGCCTGCGTTACTCACCGGCCCAGTCACGAGTTCTGCATTCATGGGAATTTGCAAACCGCATCGCGTTTTTAATCGGTAGGGGCAACCCACCAAGTTTGGAAAAGTGTAAAACATCAAACAAATCAATGGGCTACCGACCGATTTCATACTAAGCGACGCAAGTCATCTGCCTGCAGCACCATATGACCCCCAGATGTTGAGCACCCGCGGCATTGGGAAATATAACCTGTAATAAGATTGGGCTTACCTTGCTTTTACGCTTACAAATATTCTGCTTACAAATGTACCAATCTTGTTCAAAGAAGCTGGTGATGTGGAACAGCTCACTAGATGTTCTTCGTTTTATCTGCTAGTTTGCACTTAAAGTGCAAGTTCAACTTACTTTAAAAATACGACCTGCCAGCAGCAGAAGCTGCACAGAGGATTACCGCTAATGTTCCTTAGTTGGGAACGATTAGGCCCTAGGAAAATGTAATGGATTTGTTGCAGAAGGAAGGTGTGCCATTTGCTTCCCCTGAAACACTAACGATAAAGTCTCTATCACCATAGTCTTCCCCAACCTCGTTAGAACGTCGGAAGTAACTGGAAAGAAGCCCGATAGTCAAGCGGTTTTCTTGGCAAAGAACAACATGTACGACCAGAAACATGCACGATAAAGTCATGCTGACACACCAGCTTCGATTCTTACCAAGAATGCAGCAGTCAAACACCAAACTCCTAGGGCTGCAACTCAATGGTCTCCGCATTAATCTAACCCTTTGAATACCAGTCACAAATGCGAAGAGTGCTGTAATCACTATGCTGGACACATCAATGCGCCCAACCTATCTGGAGATTTCCCTGCTATTGATTCCGCCAACACGATCAACGACTACATTTTGCTTGCTTATTTTAGCTTTCTTGAGGAAACCCCTGGTGATTTGACTCTTACTCATATTATGAACATTGATTAACCATCCGAGTTTACTCATCCTGCCTATGCTCACTCATTACTCAAGCTTTCTATGCCAACACGGTCTTACTCTTTGTGTGTTACCCCAGCCAATTCTGCGACAGACACGGCGAGGAAATCACCTGTCTCTCCATGCGTGTATTCACAGCGGTTCAGCTTGTCTCGGCCTGTCTATCCTGTCAAATCCAATCAATCATGTCAACTGCGCTGAGTCTATGGAAATGCATCTTACATAGGTGTATTAATTAATTTAGGATCATTTATTTTTCACCTCAGGAGAACAACCACAATCAAGTCGTGCTGTGCAGTCACGCTGTTTCCTACTATTTGCCTACTAGTAGTGAGCGCAAATCCATATGACTCAGATTTATCAGATTTATAAAATGGCTACTTCTATTTTGCGTTGTTGTTATCGCCTCAATTGTATGCTGTACAATCATTGTTGCCTCAAGCGCACTTCTGACTACACAGCATATGTATATGCGTTTATTTACTCAGTCTGTGTCTTGTCTTGTTTCGAAGCGGTTCACGCGGTTGTATTTTTGTGCTTAAGGACACCGTTTGAGGATTGTTATCTGCTGATGTTTATTGTATCGTAATTGTATCGTAGTCAATCCGTACTTTAATTTTGACTTATTCCGGGGATTGTGGGTCAGTTCCGGCTCGTGAATTTGTTTCCGATTTTCCGTGCTCTGTTCCGGCTCTTGTTGAATTTGGACAACCGAAGACTGCGCGTTTTGCTCCAGGTTATTAGGCATTTTGCCGCTTACCATCAAAACCCACGATGGTAGCCCTACAAGATAGTCTGTTATAAAAACCATTGAAACAAATGGAGCAAAAGCCAGTAAGAAATTGTCACTTGGCGAATCACCAACACCAGTTCTCGTAGTACTGCACACCTGAGCAAAAAAGAGATTTATCAGTAGCAAACTAACTGCGGGATGCGTTGTCTGAAACTAGTTTGCATTTTAATGAATGACAAAACTAAACTAGCAAATCTAATGTCACCATAATTGGGAAGTTTGTAGCACTTGACGACTCTGGAATCGGCTGATGATGTAGTAAACGCAGTGCCATCCGGGTCTATCCTGTTGCCGGTTGGAAAGTGCGGCATTCAAACGAAAAACTCTGAACGTTAGTATGTTTATGTTGTCTAAAAGCAATCTTTTTCCATGGCTTGTCAGTTTTTCTCTCCCCACGATCGTCAAGACAACGAAGCATGATTTGGAACATCGGTGAATCACGTGTGAAACACGATCCTTAAGCAACACTGTCGTGCTGTTCTGTACAAGTATGCCTGCCTAGCCTAAGTGGCGAGGATGTGGCTCCGGAATATTTAAACTAGCTGTTCAGTCAAGAAAAGCAGCAGCAGAAGTGCTAAGACACTGATAAAACTATTAGGAAACCCATTCGTTTGAACTTTGCTTGAAAATGCATGTGCCTCAGATACCGGACGGGAGATCCGCTAAGCAATCAGTCTACTGTCGATTGCGAGAAGCCGCATATGGCCGCCTGTTCACTCAACTCTGAATTGGGTCCAGAAGTAGAATGAGGTGCCTCTTGGTCAAAGTATGCTGCGCATGAAGCCTCAGCCTGCCAGAAATGAGTAACGGCTGAACTTTCATCACTGGACGTTATTTTACGCGGTTCTTATAGCCCCATACGCCATCCTAGAAGATGAGAAGCTCGCCTGCCTCTATACTAATGCTCAGGTCCGTTTAGATAGATCGTTTAAACTGATAGACACCCAGTGTTATAAGCTGTGTTATACCGTCCGTGGTACTGAGATTTGTCTGCACGTGGGAAGGAAGGACGCTGAAGTTACATTGATGGGTATATCCCCCATCGGAAACAACAGACTAACAGGAGGAGGGAATAATTTTTTGTTACCGCAATGACCTACAGTGTTTGGATAGTACGGATTCAGATTCACTGTTCTCTGTGTTGGTTAGGAAGACAGATACAATCGTCTTATAGCTTGGTGTACCACCCCCTTTCATAAAACAAAACTTAAACTACCTCCAGTATACTGATTTGTGAGATGATCCAAACGGCTAATACAATCACATCCGAAAGATTAGTGAGTTTTGTGAATATTGGAAATCCCCGCCACGATCAGAGAACCTTTCAGTGGTAGTTTACAAGAACTCAGTACCAGTGTTTTGACGTATAAGCAAGTCATTTCCCCACTGGATTCATAACAAGTAGCATGCCAGCTGCGCTGGATTTTACGTTCACTAAAGAGAAATACGTAAATTAAGTATTCGCTCTAGACGGTGCTTTGTGTTTCTCTGATCAAGAAGTCATTTGTTTCGGCTTCATCTAACATGTGGAAGATCAAAATGAGAACGGTAAGTTAGTGTTCACCACTATGCGCCATGACTCTTAACATTCTTGTCAGTGACACAGACTAGTCGTTCTTGGATGAAGACCCTCCGGTAGTCGCCTGGCTGGAGTTCGTAAGCACTTTATATTGTCTGAGTAAAGAGGCTTCAGAGACAAGGGTATGCGAAAGAACCAGAAACGTTTCATTAAAAAGAAGCAGAGCGAAAAAATGGATATTAGTACGGAACATAATATGACAAGAGTAAAATGAGCTCCAACTCCAGCCAGTTTGGACAAATAGATAACCCAGCGTGACCACTGAACACAAGTGTTCTGCTGAATTTAGCAAAATCCCTCAAAACCAAATAGGAAGGGATGCATATGCATGGCAAATGCCTTCGAAAAGTAAGTGGGAAATTTCCGCCGGTGCAAACAGCTGATGGCCCAACAAGAACAGATACAGTATTCGCAAGGGCGTTGCGGAGGCAATGTCTACCCACATTTTAGTGAATCCTGCCAGCAGATCCCATCGCCAGGAATCAACCAGGTCAGTGTTACTGTGGAAGCCGTATTGTAAAAGCTGACGTTTCTTTGCAACCACAGCTCCCCTTATTTCTTGGTCATTTACCAACAAGCACCGAGAGCAACAGCAAGATTACTGGCTGAACCTTCGGCTCCATTGTTTTAACGGTGCCTGGCTAAAAACGTGAATCGACCCATGTATAATATGGTAACAATCGATCAAGTATATCGTCTACTACTGCTATCCAAAGTACATCATTGCCGACACGTTGATAACTGCAAGTTTGCTGTCCCTCATTAGTCCATCTTTCGACGACGACGATTGCGCATCACAATTTTGCTAATTAAACCGAGTAACTTGACAGAACTGGCTAAAGCTTTATGAGCGCTGGTGTGGCCTACCTAGAAATCTGAAAACTATTCGATCGTCTATTTAGTCGGGTTCTCCTTTTTAAGCTTTACTGTTAACGAGGTGAGGGGCATCTCTGGAGTTGGATCATTATCTTCCTCAATGGCAATTGTGACCAGAGTTTGGGGCCATTTTCCAACCCCCAAAAATCGAGTGTTATATGCCTTAGGGCTCAGCTCCAAGACCACGTTTGCTTTAGATGTTTATCAGTCATATCGAATTGATCGCCTTATCAGGTTTCTTGCTTTTTGCTGACCACGTCAAGTTATGGTGTTTGTTGTTTATTATTTACTCCAAGATGATCTAGACAAGATGCATAATGGGTTCTCCAAAATCTAATGTTGCCTAATATGAACAAATACAGAATACTCTTCATGTGACACTTACTCCAACGTACTCCAACCATCTCCTAGCGCACAACTTGCAGCGTTCTTTTGTCGAACGTGACCTTGGCTAACTGGTTCAGGATGAAATGGGTCGTTCCAATCAATGCAAAATACGTCAATAGCTGGAAATTGACATCTCAGGCTATTAAGCTAGACGTTCGGATGAATTAAGATCTCTATGTTCAAACAACCACTCAACGTCTATGTTTGTCCTCCTGTGGAATGCGCAGTTTACTCCCGATATCCATGACTGGAACATGATCACACCGTTTTGCGACGGCCTCAAATTCTGGCTTTTAATTGCGCCCATGGAATGAATAATTCTTTATACGAAAAGTAAAGCACCTATGATTATTTAGTGGAGGAAATCACCGATTGCTTTGCGACCTGCTAATGGCCTGTTTACTCTTGCACATTCCAAATTTACCCTCACTGTTAGAGCTGGTAATTGGGTGTTGCTTGACAGAAAACACTGCACACCACGACGCGTTCCTATCTCCTTTAACCTCATCAGAAGATAGAAGACCTCGGACTCGCGACCATTGGAATAATAGCCGGAACCTCTACCCCTTTGGCTATCAGAGCACGGCTGGCAACGCATTCACCAAGCCTTACTTTCATGGGTATCGCGTTCCACATAGAGATTTCGCGTCAAAATCCATTCACAAAACGACTACTTCAATTGACCCTCCAATCACATGTGCCACTTCAGCAGAAATACTAGCAAGTGAGCTCATTCCTTGAAACTGACAAAATAGTACAGCCATCAATTATGTCAATAAGGTCCCTTTTCTGTTTATGTCTCTACCGAAACGCGCACTCCCATGCAGTCATTTTCAGACCGATAATACTGCTATTTAAATTAGGGTTGGATGCCGCACTCAACCAAATGCATGTTGTCACTTGGCAATGTCGTACCGTTCCACTTATGGGAAAGAGTTCGATTTTCTCATATGCAAACCACTCGTCTTGCGAAACAACGAAGAAAGCAGAACTACCACGTCATCTATGGATGGGACAATATGCTTTTCTTCACCAGTAAAAGTATAAATCGATTCATTTTTTAATGTTTTCCTTCACTTCTCTAGAGAAACTAACGGAGCTTGTGGAGCAATGGCTCTGGACCGAATAAAATCATTCATGTATAAGGTTCCATGAAATAATGAGGGATGAAAAATAGAGGCGTTGTACTGCGTCGACCGCTGTATTGCTGCCTACGGTTTGCTCTGCTTAGTGTCCAACCCGTCATTAAATCAAAGAGCAAGACTGAGTAGACGGTGTTTACTCTGTGAAAAGGAACGGATGTATTTATAGTTAACCAAATTTCTAATTATGGGAACCTTGAACCCCGTAATCGGCGCCTTGGCCTTAGCCAATATGAACGTATTGGTCTTGCATCAGTTACCATATTTGACCGTCTGTTTGCGCCGAGGTAAGGCCGCCGTTCATTCAGTTGAATCTTACCCGAGTTCCTCAGCCATTGTTTATTGTTCACATCGCACTTGCATTCCTTATTTGGTCGGCTAATTTCATGTCAGAGTACAACGTCGTTCATATGATGGACAATCACACGGCCGACGCCTGATCGATTTGGCCAGCCACTCAAATCCCACTTGCGTTTCGTTGTTAGTCGTCTAATCGCACGTTTTGCGTAACCCCCGTCTAAATTGTTGGCACGGCTTAGTGCAGTAACTGTACATGAGTATGCGCTCGGTTTAACCACCTAATCGAAAGAAGAATATTATGAACAGTTACGCTGCTACATTATTAAATGGCGTATCTTTCTAAAGTGTTATAACGGCCGATGGCTTATCCGACCAAATGCTCGAATTAACTAAATTTGGAGCGGTTCCGAAGCCATTGTCATTGGGAATAGCAGAGTGTTGTCCCAACTTATCAGCAATACGGGTGCAAGAAAACGAGCAGTTAGCGAGACAATAGCTGAGAAAGTTAGACTATTGATCCCTTTGTGCGGGACATTTTGAGGAGCAGTTCAACAGTCCTGCCACAGCACTGGTATTTACTGAATCATGCTAGTCGACCTGGGAAGTATATATGACTCCTTCCCCTTTAGAAAAGATGCGGCATGAGGTTTATTGTTAAACCGAAACAAGTCTCCTGGAACTGACGGCCTCCTCCAACTTTGTTGAATCAAGCTAGGGACTCATTTTTGACTGGACTAGATTCGTTTTTTAACACGACTTTAACTGGGCTGTCAACAGTCGTGCCAATATTCAAAGAAGGATATCTTTCTTTGTACGAAAAGCATCGAGGCATTCGTTTAGTTTCCAATGCATCCAACCTTCTCACCGGTATCATTAACGAATTACTGATCCCCGTGAGAACCGGATCACTTAAAGGCAGACTGGCTTCTGCCCGCGTCGTGGATACACCAACCACATTTTTGCTCTGCGCCAAGCGTTAAAGCCGAGACACATACTGACGACCGAGAATGGTGCTTTTCTTCGATTTGTAAGTTGTATTCGACTTTCTTGACCGCGCCAGCATGTGGCACTGCCTATCCATGAACGGTGTGCCTACGGCCTTCCTTTCCAAGATACCGTCTCTCTACCGTGACGCCCGAATTCAAGGGTCTACGGGAAATTGGCTCCTGAGTTCCCCAAGACAAGTAGGGTTCAGGAGCGTTGCTATATAACTTCTTTTCTTTTCAACTTTGTGATTGATATGATCAGTAATGACTCCATTCTTTTAGATTATACTGGAGTGGAAGTTCTGGCAGGCGACCGTCTGACAAACCTGACGTATGCGGAAGACATTGTTTTTCTTGTGTCTGACGCAGTAACCATGCAAATACTATGGACAGAGAGCAGTGTAGCGCTGACGGCTTCAGCATGTGCCTGGCACCTTCAACCTTCAACGTATTGTTGAAAGACTAGACCGATAAACCTCCGGTTCTAGCTATCACCGGACAGTCATTGGAAGTGGTGGATCGGTTCGCTTACCTCGATAGCCGCGTAAACAATGGCGGTCACATCACCGAAGAAGTAACTTCGCTATCAGCAATACACGTTTGGCTTTCCAGTGGCTCAGTCATCTACGGACACGGGAGAATATCAGCCTGCCTGTAAAATGTAGGGTACTTAGGCCTGCGAAAAGGCCAGTGCTACTGTATGGGTCAGAGTTATGGGCAGTTCGCATGGGGGACATTGAAATCTTGGCCGTGTCTGTACACCTGTGCTTGTTGAGTATTGCTCACGTCTGGTGGTAACACCAAGTGAGCAATGCTGTGGTCTGCCATTTGGTTTTTAGCAAGGGACCATCTGTTGCTATACTCTAAGGTTTACTGCATCTTAATCGCCTAGGTTTGCTTAGCATGTTCTCCGTATGCCAGTATCCGGGTTCTTCGGCGTGCATCATCATCAGTGGCTTCACCAAGTTGGGTGGAACCACGAGAGGACTAGTTCATGACGTAGATAGTGGCATGAAGAATTTGACTAAGTTACTTGGTCAGGCTGGTGTGCGCCGTCTTTTTGGATGGGTGCCTCGGGATGGTCCACACCAATGGTTAGAGGCGGTATAAGACGTGACGCAGTCACGTAGTCAGTAGCGATTCTGCATTCCGTCTTATGCATCTGCTGGTTAATGTTCGTTCTATGCTGATTAGTTCAATGTGCCTCCTTCTTTCTTTCATTTCCCTCCTATTTCCTTTGCATTTAACCCCAATATCTCGTTGTTGTTATTTATTGTTATTCTTGCACTGTAAGTTGTGAAAACTAGGATCCACCGCATTTCGATTCTCAGGTCGTAGTTGTTCAAGTGAACTGAGCTGAAGGCGGTTATAAAAACGTTTTTCATATTTTACAGAACAAAAACAACGAACGTTTCTGCGGAATAATCCGAATTCAGTATATTTCGTATCACTCTATACAGGAATCGCACTTGCACGCTAGATGACATCTTTGTAGCGGTTGACGAAGCAAGCGGAGCGCATATTGAAAACGTTTAATAAATGTCATCCAGAGATCGAGTTCACTGTTATAGTCTCGGCTGACCTACCGATGATCTGCTGCTAGCGTGCACTCTGATCAGCCCGACTTCCCAAAGCAGGAGACCGGCGTACGGCTGGCAAGTATATTTGCTTAACGTCCAACTAACGGTACATTCAATTTATGGCCAAATCAATAGCCCTCCGCGTAAAACGCTCTCATTGGCTGGTTCCGTCCCATTAACACCTTCCCCCGCAAAAGTTGACATAAGACTTCATTTTTGGATCCAACTGCATTCTTACGACAGGTCTCCGTAGTCGATCAGTACAGCGCCGGGTCTGGACCTTCGGTTCCTCTGAGACTTCTGTGCGGGATGCATCCGAATTGCTTTGGGGATTAGATGGCATGTCGAAACTCTCTAGTAGAATATCTAACGATAGTAACCGAGCGCTTGTGCCCGCAGGGATGCTAGTTGGTCGCAGCTGATTGGAATGCCTGGTCCAAATCAAATTACCCACATTAACCTCATATAGCACCTGTCCAATATTTCTCCGTATCGATCCTACCACCCATTGCGGGTTTCCCGCGCGATAGTCTCTTACTAAGACACGCTGTCCGGGGTAAAAGCGGCGTGCTTGAGTTCTGTGTCGCTCGTTGTAGTACTGCTCCATCCGAACGTTCCTTTCTTGCTCATTAGTACACCTCGGAGTTAGCAGGGAATTCACAGTACGGAGTTTTCTTCCCATTAGTGCTTCTGCCGGCGACAACTGGTTCGGTACTTGGGGATTTGAAGTTGATCTGTACACGAGCAAAAATGTATCAAGTATCTCCTGTGTGGTTCCTTCCCCCTGCATCTTTAGTAGCGATCGCTTAAACGTGTTGACGAAGCGCTCTGCTTGTCCATTTGACTGAGGGTGAAACGGTGGCGACCGTAGATGCGTGATACCATGCTGTGCGCAGTATTTGGCAAATTGGGAAGAAGTGAACTGAGAACCATTGTCAGTGACCAAGGTTTCTGGTATTCCGTGTTGACTGAAAAGTCTCCTCAAAATGTTAATTGTTGCACCACTTGTCGCACGCTCCATACAGAAGACCTCAGGCCATTTACTATAGGAATCAACAACTATTAGGTACTGCTGATCGTTTAGGGGACCAAAGAAATCAGCGTGCACGCGTTCCCACGGTTTTATTGCCAACGGCCAGGAAGCTAAGTCAGCTTTTCTCGGTGCCTTACTAGCAAGCGCGCATCTGGGACATGACTTTACTAGTTGCTCGAGTTCCGAATCAATGTTTGCCCAGTAGACAAAACTCCGAGCAATGTTTTTCATTCTGTTAATTCCAGGATGTGCCCGATGAAATTGCTGAAGGACTCTTTGGCGAAGTTCTTTGGGTATGACAATTCTCTCGGCCAAAAGTAAACACCCATTTACGATCGAAAGTTCGTCCTTTCTCCGAGAGAGAATTTGTAGCTCTCCGGATAGAGTATCACTTGGCCACTGCGTAGTGTGAAATTTGATTACCTGGCGCAAGAGGGGATCTCGCACAGTTGCGTCACGTACTATGTCGAACGTCACGGGAAGCTTCCTAACATTCTCCATCAAGACCTGGTTGACCTCTGATTCAAGGGAGATTGCTGCAATTATAGGTTCTTCCTGCTGATGCTGTTGTAGCTCCAATAACCGGGAAAGCGCGTCTGCTTGGCCTATGTCCTTTGTAGCCGTGTACTTCACCGCAAAATCATAGGCGAGTAAGGCCGTGGCCCAACGCTGCAGTCTGTTCGCGGTATAAACGGGTATACCGGACTTTGATCCAAATATGGCTAGGAGTGGTTTATGGTCGGTAAGCAGGGTAAACCTCCTGCCGTACAACATTTTGTGAAATTTCTTTATTGCAAAGACTATCGCTAATGCCTCTTTCTCTATCTGCCCGTAATTCTTTTCGGCTGGCGACAGTGATCGAGCTGCGTGTGCGATCGCTTTTTCCGATCCGTCAGCAAACTTATGAGAGATAACTGCACCCACGCCATACTTCGAAGCGTCTGCCGCCACCACGATTTCAAGTGTAGGGTCGTAATGTGTCAGCATAAGGTCAGAACACAGCATTCGCTTCACCTCCTCAAAGGACTTCTGACAATCTTCGGACCAGTGCCAACGTTTGTCTTTGGTGAGTAACTCATTGAGTGGTCCACGCACGCTGTGCATATGTGGCAGAAATTGACTGTAATGACTGACGAGTCCTAAGAAGGACCTCAGAGTAGGCACATCTTTGGGAGGTGGCATCTTTTTTATAGCATCAATGTTTGACGGATCTGGACGTCTACCGTTCTTGTCAATTATGAAGCCAAGAAAATTAATGGAGTCCATGAAAAACGTGCACTTTTCTGGGCGAAGTCTAAATCCGTACTCTTGTATGCGATCAAGTACTAAGTGCAGCTTTCTGAAAAGGTCATCTGGGTTAGTTCCGACGGCAATGATATCGTCCAAATATGCGGCAGCACCATCTACATCTGTTAGCATAGTATCCATGATTTGCTGAAAAATTGCTGGCGCGGACTTAACTCCGAATGGAAGTCGATGATACTGATACAAACCTCGGTGCGTATTTATCGTCAGTAATTCTCTAGAAGCTTCATCAACTTCTATTTGTAAGTACGCATCCGATAGATCTAGCTTGGCAAAACACTGACCCCCATTTAGTTTCGAGAACAAATCATCTGCGACTGGCAGAGGATACTGATGCGTGTTTAACGCTTCATTCAGCCCAGTAGAAAAGTCGGCACATATTCGGATCTGGCCGTTCGGCTTCTTGACAACCACAATTGGAGCCGCCCAAGAAGAGTAGTTCACTGCATAGATAACCCCAATTTTCTCCAAACGATCAAGTTCCTGGTCAACAATTGGGACTGCTGCGTAAGGTACTGGCCGCTTTGCACGGAAAACAGGAACAGCATCGGGTTTTAAGGACAATGAGGCTTGCAACTTTGTACACTTACCAAGTCCTTCACGGAAAACAGGTGCATATTTCTCTCGAATTTGTTCGATTGCCATTGCCTTGGGGACTTTTGGTTTGTGTAAGTGTACACTTGCACAGATTTGATTAATGGGAACATCTAAGAGGTTGAATCGCTCAATCCAGTCTAATCCAAGGAGGTTCAAATTCTTGTGTGTTGTGACGAAAATAGTTCCCCAAGCGGTGAAGTTGGCAAAGCGACACTCACATTCAATCTGACCGATCAAGTTTAGACTCGTACCTGATGCGCTCTTCGCTTTATGGTTAGTTGGTTTAATGTCAGGTGAACCGATAGCTTTCCATAAGTTTTCCGTAATGACTGTAATATCGGAAGCCGTATCAATCTGCAGACGCGCTACTCTTCCGTTGATGGTAATAGTGACGAACTTTCTTCTATTTTTAACATCGTCCGTATAGTTAGCGTTTACTCTTGTCGCGAACCTTCGGTATCCTGCTTTTCGAGTATCACATGACAATCTAAATGATGTTTTGAATCTGCAGTGGGTCTCTTTGTGCCCCCGTCTAAAGCACCTTTGACAAACATGTTTGCTGAAAGGACACCATCTCACAAAATGCCATCCTCCGCATTGCCAGCAAGGTGATGGGGGTTTGGATTGTGGAAATCTGCTAGGTTGAGCGGTCGGTGGGTTGTTTCCTGAAATTTGCTGGACAGATATATCTGCGGAATGTGCTCTCGAATCTTCCACCATAGCCGCATCATGCTTTAAATTCATGATTCTTTGGGCTTCAGCAATGGCGTTTTGTAATGTGACATCTGTGTCGCGTTCCAACATACCAAGTATTCTCGTTCGTATCTCGGCGTCTTTTGGGGACTGTAGACTGCATACTAGTATCAAACACTCGAACTGATCTTCCGTGAGCGACTTCAGTTTGAATTTCTGGCATTCACGTTTGACTATCGCCGCGTGAGCAATAAGACTGTTATTGTCCTTTTTGCATAGCTTTAGACAATTGTAGCGGTTATTGAAAAGAGACGACTGGTCTCCAAACAACGCTGTGAGTCGAGCAACTGTATCATCAAAGCTGAAATCATGCGCGTCGTTTGGCAAAATGTAGTTAATGTATCTGTCAGGTTCAACCGTTCCGAGTTTTCGTAACAAAAGGCGAACTTTAGGTGCATCATCGAGACCTGACAACTCTGCCCTGAAAACATCTTCATAGCGCCTGAACCACGCATCGAATATTAATCCTGAGTCAGGATCGAATTTGAACTCATTAATACTACTGATCATCGCATCCGCCGAAGGCTTCCCATTGTTCTGAACGACCGTAGGCTGCACAGATAACATTTGGGTGAGGGTTTCAATCATACGCAGCTGTGCTGTTTCAAATTGCTGCTGTTGCTGCAACAAAATGATTTTCAAATCTTCCGCTGAAATTGACATCTTGATCCACTACCTTCCGTCGCCAAAAATATATCTTATGGTTTCGGCTGACCTACCGATGATCTGCTGCTAGCGTGCACTCTGATCAGCCCGACTTCCCAAAGCAGGAGACCGGCGTACGGCTGGCAAGTATATTTGCTTAACGTCCAACTAACGGTACATTCAATTTATGGCCAAATCAATAGCCCTCCGCGTAAAACGCTCTCATTGGCTGATTCCGTCCCATTATTCACCATGGAAAGCGAAAGGTCAGGAAAGTGCCACTTCTTGCGTGTAGCTTTGCAAAAATAACAGATGGGTCGATCCCGAGATCTAGTTATCACTAACCGAGCTGGACGGGACAATAACTAAATTTTGACAGCTACTGTCGCATGAGCTACAAGCGCTCCCTGGTTTGTGCATCTTTTATGAGAGCCGGCCGTACCTGTTCAGAGAAAAAGATTGAGGAAGAACAACAATTTGTCGCATCTACCCTGCGTAAAAACGGCTACCCTGACATGCTCATTGCAAGGTTTGGGGAGCAAATCAGGCAGCAGGAGAAGCTAACTGAAGCTCCAAAAATAATGTATTCATCACACAGCTTTACAAATGGGAAGAAAATGACAAACCTTTCTGCTGTCGCTTAAGTCATGCCATAAAGAGATGTTATTCTACATTTGAGCTTATATTTTTTCACGGAACCAAAATGCTACAACATGAATCACTCTACTGCTACCGCCTCATGCGTTTATCAGTTTAAGTGTACTTCGGTAGCATGCACATTGGCCGGACAGAGGAAATTGTCCACTCGGATTTCAGCTCACGTACAGCGGAATCTTTCTCTCCGTGGAGCTACACAATCTACCAGCTCCGTTGCATGGGAATTTTTCGACGGTTGGATGGGCAGGAATCCCTGAGAAGCCTTCAAGCTCATCAACAGACAGAGCAACCCAAATTTTCTGCGTTTTCTTGTGGTCTCCGCCATCTGGCTTTTGAAGCCTAACCTATGTAAACAACTTGAATTTGTGGATAATCTTGCATTTCATTTGTGAGGCAAGACAGGCTAGCCAACGTAACTAGTCATCAACATCTAGTGTTGGCCTATTACTCCCAATCGTTTGAAACGTTCACCCATTGCTTGTAAGCGGCTGAAGAGAATACAGGAAATATTCTGAATTCAGGATATTCCGCAGAAATGTTCTTTGTACTTGCCCTGTTGAAATTTTTGAAGGGAAACGGTTGTATGACATTTTTGCCGATTCATGCAACAGTTACGTGCATCGGTACTTAAGGAATGTGGTCATTAAGAGAAACAAAACACGAAGCGCTAAGCAAACAATTGTTTTCGATTAATTCTTCATCAGCCTCGTATATAATATCCAATAGAGCAAGGTCTGTAGCAATCATTAGTATAACAAAGAAATCATTGATCAGAAAATTTAACTTGTGATCATGATGACAGTCATCTGATCACATGACTGAAGTCAGGTGAAGTTGCGGAGTGCGATCAATTCCTTCCCGTCTGATGGTCGGCTACGGAATCTGCAGTGTTTGTATCATTTTCTTCTGGATAACAAATCCGGGTTTGTCAGGCGTATGCACACCGCCTCAGCTGTGGCAAGTAGGCTTGCTCTTAAACGATAGTTATGAATTGGTGGTCTTCTGTAGAATATCTGAAGGAACAAAAGACCGAAGGTAAACAATTGATTTCGATGATTCACTTCAGACCCGTACAATCATCTGAGTGAAATAGCAATGGGCGTAAAAGTGGATTAACGATCAGTTCAAATGAGATTGATCACGTGTCAACCGAAGGCATGAACCAGTAACAAACAGCAAACTAGGACAAAGGTGCAGTTGCACAATTTCAGTTGCCCTCAGAGGGATCCGTTTTCGCTGGCCAAGGTAGCTTAACAGCTTCGATCAGCTTCTTTTGTGCACACAAAAGCGGTTGATACAACCGAATGCTGATCACCTCCGCAGTAGCAAGGGTGCGGAGACGCAGGCCTTTCGACTGGAGTGGAGGGACCCCGTATAGTATTCAAAAGGCACTGACTGGGTCAACATCATGCCCACTATCAACAAGATGAGCCATAACAGAGCTAGTTATAGCCCCAGTACCGCCTTGACGCAAACAGCGTGGTAGGTGCTCCTTAATGCGCTTCGACAGTTGCCGCGCCGTTCGACCGATATAAGTAGCGCCACAGGCGCACTCGAAATGATAAATTACCATAGAAGCGGTCAGCGCCGGTAACTTGTCTTTGTTGTGAATACTAATGAGTGGCTCCGTGGAAAAGGTACACCGAAGCTTGGCTGCTGGGAAAGTTGACTTGACAGCTGTTGAAAGGCTTCTAGTTACACGCTCAGCAGCGGCGTCTCCCTTGAAGGGTAGTCGTATGAAAAGTAGTTTTTTTTCTGCTGTCTGAACCTGCCACTGGTCGGGCTTATTTTGCATGTTCCTGAAAATGAAACGACCAGGATATTCGTTTCGCGCAACTTGTCTTCAGAACAGATCGTGCGGGCTCTTGTGGTTATACAGCGAATTAGCTTTCGCTTATATCTTTACGGAACGAAGCTGTGAAAGTTCGTATACTGGCCACACCAGGTTTCCTTCCTGTAGACCTGCCGGTGGATCGAGCCGCCTGCCCTTCTAGTTAACAGCGCATCAAGAAACGGCAACTGATCGTTCAATTCTTTTTCGTAGGTAAACTGCAATGGTGCATGGGACCGATTAAAACGGTCAATAACAGCGTCAATATCAAAAGACTGGTCGGCCACGACAAATATATCGTCCAAATAGCGGTGGTAACATTCAAAGGCCGTGATCTCCGCATGTAACTTGGTATTCACTAATTTCGCCATGAGGACATCAGTTAACAACGGACCCAATGGCGATCCCATAGCTACACCATCCTTTTGTTGGTAGTAAGTGCCATTAAATAGGAAGTGCACGTTCCAAGTGCAACGCAAAAGCAAGCTTTTCATGTCACGCAAAGGTATGCATATACTTGCTTTTATTTCTTCTATGTAGGAGCAAATGTAATCAATAGTCACGAAAAGTGGCACCTTGGTGAAAAGCGATACAACTTCCAAGGAAAACATTACTTTCTTACCAATGCTGCAGTTTTGATGCTTTCCTTTCCTTTTACATCTTTGCTTTAGTCGACTCCTGCATTTCCCATCCGCACTATAACCTTTGAATGGAGGAGTCAGATAAAGCAGTTTCTTTTTAAAAGTTTGGTTTGATAGTTTTGGTATGAATCGCCTCATATGGGTCTCGATAAATTGTTTCTGATATCCATTTTCCAGAAGCGTTTTTTGATTCGTACGAGTTAGGCTTTTATGGTGTCTTCGCTGAAGATTTTTTAATGTCAGATCAGTGTATGTTCCCACCAGCGTTCTTCTTTGGCTGAGTGGGGCGAAACTATGAAGGTTCACGTGTTGTCCTGTCCAATATGTTCTTCTGTATACTTTACTTCTGTTGATCCGTCGGTTTTGCTGTCAAGATTTGCGTCCAAAGAATTCATTCGGCCGTTGTTTTCGCCCTCATCTGTAAATGCAGCATTGGGGTGCGCATTATTGAAACAGTCGATTGTAACTTGGGGTTTGATGTTCCGATCACCTCTACAAAATATATTATCCACATAATGCCGATAGAATTTCAGACCAGATATGACCTGTTTTAATGGACCGCTTTCTAGCATTCCCATATAATTATCCGCTATCAATAGACCAAGCGGAGATCCCATTGCAACGCCATCAACCTCTCTATAAAACTCTCCAATGGATTGCAATTGAACGATGTACGTACATCTGAGTATCAGTTGTTTCAGTCTGTTGGTTCGTATACCGATGATATACCATGATGGTCAATGTACCAGCACAGGTGCTTAACTGTTTTTATCAAAGACACGTTGATAAACAATGAGACAACGTCTAAGGAAAGCATCCGATACCCTTTGATATTCATATCTCGAATTTCGTTGACGAACTGCAATGTATCGGCCAGTCTATGAAGAGCAATCATTTGCATTATAGGACTCAGTATTTTCGTCATCCATTGCGTAATGTTGTGGTAAGACCAATTCCTCATATCTAGTATGGGTCTCAATGGGGTGTCATGTTTATGAATTTTTGGGAGGCCATAAAGGCGAGGAGTAGTGGAGCTTATGGGACGAAGTGGGTCGTACGTTTCTTAGGTGATGTTTTCTTCCGAGCAATGAAACTTGCTAGCCTTTCTTAAGCCGGTGCTTCCATGAAGGAAGTATATTTGTTATCAATGAAGAAAGTGTGTAAAGAAAAGAATCTTGGAGACTACTTTTGCGCCCTGGTCTATTTAACTTGGGACACGCAAAAGCTCCTTTGCATCATATCAAGTGAACATTTTCGCTCTTGATCTTGAATCATTGGCTTCATGAAAATGCAATTAAATAAATTTTGCAGCGGGAGATGAATACAAGGAGAGTAAGGTGCATAAGGGGCTAATTTAAAGATCAGAATTTTGATGTGATCTATGCAAACTCGATTTATCTGAAATAGATGATCCGCCGACTGTGAGCACACGTAGCAAAACAGGCAAGCGGTACGAAAGCCATACAACGACGCGAAAGTGGAAGACGGTGGGAGCAAGGTAACTTGTGTTTCGCGGCAAACGTCAGGCTCCTTAAGAAAAGAGCAATGGATAGACAAATTGCGTTGATGATAAGTAAAACATTCGCGTTCGGCAGGTTTGCGTACGTCCAGGTAAATTGCTCCATCCGCAAGCATTGCGTGCACTGATTTATATTCTGCGAACAAAGAAAAGTAAGCATGATTCACAGTCAGAACAGAAATCACTCTTAACCGGACCGATTGCTACAGAATGTAGGACATGTTTGGGAAGACCCTCTTCATAGATCCAAGAGGTGATCTTTATTATCTGGCATGCCAAACTGTCGCGGCGGGCCCTTTTCTGCGGCCAACATCCATCTAGGTCCAACCGCGTAAGATGACTCGTTCATTTCTTGTATAAAATTATTCAATCGTTACTGGTACATCAATTCTGAGTGAATAACTGTGCGAAATTGCTTGTTGGATTCAATAATACTTGCCTCATCAGGAGGCATATTTCACAATCCGCTGCAGTAATGTAGAAAGAAGTTGCCACACATTTATTTTACTTAGCTTCCCACCAGTAATAAAGTTCTGCTATTTCTAATATAATATTTTTCTAATGATCTCTCCCGCAAAGCTACACTCTGTCTCTGATGGAGTCAAAAAAACTGCTGCTCATTTACTACTAATGAAGAAATATCAAATTAAGCTTAAGTGCATGAGAGCGATCCACGTATGACATTGTATATGAGTGAAAAATGACCCATTTGGTAAACGACTTGTTTTGATAAGATTAAGTCGCTTTTTGGAATTGAACCCCACCATTGAAATCTAGTTGAAAAACGGGTAGGTAAGCATTTTTACCTAGAACTTATAAGTGATTTAAAGTAAAACATTTCAAGAGAAACCCAACAATCACCGGAGCTTTGTCCATGGCATGTTCCCGGTACTCCGTGAGGTTTAAGAAGTGAGAATCTCGTTAGAAAACAAAAAAGCATGGTACTGTAATCGAATTTTCTCACTTATGGAACAAGGAACTAATAATTAAAAAAGGGTAACGAAACTGAAGCTTAACGGGTCCCGCAGGATGATCGTGGTAAATATTCAAAATATAGGAAAGTTGTCAGAAAATTTATGTTCACACTGGTGCACTCACCGCGGTCTTCGTAGTAGAAAATGTAAGTCCACTGTAAGTCGAGATATGTGCGTTAACGCACATGTGCATCTGTTTACACACGCTTAGATATTATTTTACCTAGATTCCGTGAAAGCTGGATAGCGCAATATTTCAAATAGCGAAGGGATCTCTTTTACCGTGTATTCTAATCAGGGTATTACATTAATCACAAAAAAGCATGCAACGCTGTAGGCTGCTGTTCGCTAAACGGAGGACCGTTAAACCAAGATTTTTAATGGAGTCAGTAATTCGGACATATACCTTTGTCGATTCATGTAGGGTAGGCCTCGCAGCCGATTGTAAACCGCGCTTGTACAAAGGCTCGCATCTTGCACAACTCGGACTGAGTCAGTCTGATAAAAATTGATTCAGCTGTCTTCAAACGATGCCTTCTGAGAACCTTCGGATAACGTGTGTCACAGAGAAGACGTGAACCCATCCGAGGTTCGAATTTGTTGCCACTTAAGATCAAGTGTTTCATGGTATCGCAGTAACTGCCTCTATCCATGCCTCTTCTTAACTACCGTGGGCAGTGTTCTGCTACCCGTTTTGTCAGACGCTTGGTTGTGTCCGAGTTATCATGCACCACATGACGTATGATTGGGACAAGACAGAGTCTGTTTTTGTGACGCAGGATAACAAAGGGGGCGGGAAGAATAAGCACAAGTGGGTAGATGGCTTGGTAGGCTTTGGGCACTGAGGCTGACAGTCTGATATTCAGTAAGTCCAAGACAACATCTCCTTTGAATGGCATCGATAGAAACACATACCTTTTTGGTGCAGTCAAGTGATTTCGGCGCGCAGACGAATTGTGGTGTGCTTTCTGATAAACTGAACGTGGTATCCCTTATTTTGCTACATCTTGAAGATGCCATGTCGGCCGGTGGCCGAATGGTCTGCACGTTTGTTTTGCAACCATAAGGTCACCGGTTCGAATCCGCGTAGGGGTGGGCGTCCTCGCGGTATACTCAGCCAGCACGCGACTGGTGGTCGCGCAGCAGCGAAGCGCCGTTACGGCGTACAGCTGACATTATATTTTTTCTCCTACCATGTCTCTAGGCTGTAAAATTCTTACATCACGGTACTAAGAGCAACGCACTAAGTTCCGCTTGTGTTGCAAATGTATACAGCCTAAAATGCTTATGCATTGGCCCGCCCATATCGATTTCCAGAAAACGTTCTTCTCCATAGTGCGTCGTTCAGTCTCTTTAGCAACCCATCCAAAGTCCAGTCTTCCTTCGCTTTCTATATCACTGGTAAAATGCAAAGCCGGATGTACGCAGTTGAATTGAGCTAATAGAGGCGAAACAACTCTATATGAATCACAAAGAATGAAATTACCATCCACATATCGCAAATAGGAATCAAACGCTGATAACCGACCGCAAAGATCCCCGTTCTATCTTCATCAGGAAAAAGGCAACAAGGAGTAGTCCTAGGGGGGCACGATATTTGTCTGCGTCCTGTTGTCAACACGTGAACAGAAATCAAGTCCGGTGATGAAGGTGTCGTGATGTATCGTTGAGTCGTTTTCTAAAAACGGCTAGCTTTGGCGCAGTAATGAAAAAAGTCGTAAGGCTGTAACTGGGGTGTCCGATTTGAAGCGAAAAATAGTTGCGGCAGCATTCCAGTGGACTATATTGCGTAGCCGGTTTCAGCTTTTTGCTCCCATTTATTAGGTGTCGTGACTGTTTCAGGAGGTGGCGGCATGCGTGATCAGGTCTTCCAATATCTAGTACAACAGAAGGAGGCGGTCTCGTAAACAGCGATAACTTCCATTTACACCCCCACAGATTGCAGTCGCGGATGGTATGGGAACTACAGCAATGCGTTCACATAGTTTGTTGCCATTCGCTGTGCATTAACCAGTGCAACCAGATGGCATTTTAACCTGCATTTCCATACTTGAATCGCGTACTCTATTTGGGGCCTTATCTACGCACTGAGCATATGAGGGAGGCTGGAGGTGTCGAACCTTACGAAAGCCTTCCATAACAGACAAAATTGTTGCTCCGCGGTTGTTGACCCTTTTAAGGATTGTGCCGAATAGAGCATTTTGTTTTACTTCATCACACGAAGGTCTGGCTCCTGTTTGGCGGTTTTTAGCACGTCGTCTTCAAGCTTATGTGTTTATATGGGCTTGTGGCGGACATTCACAGTCGTTCACTTGTCCGCATTAAAAGGAATTAGATTTACCTTTAACCATTCAAAGACACGTCATGATGGTCCTGACAACCAATCACCAGCCATAGCATGAGGTCATCGGCAAAAAGTAGGACTTGGACTCGATAACGACCACGAAGTCGTTGATGTAGAAAAGGAATAAGCGCCGCTCTAACACCCATCCCTGTGGGACACCGCAGTCCACGACGATAGAATCAAAACGTGATCCCCTAACACGGAGCTAAAGCCGCTGCTGAAAAGGGACCTTTTCAATCTATTCAAGGACCCCGTAAGTTTGGGGCTTTTGGAGAAAGATAAGGTGATCTGAGAGCATGAAAGCTTTAGAAAGCTCGAAGTCAATGATTTCGGTGCCATTCTCACTGTCCGCTATCATGTTCCAATTATTATGCGCCATATGAAATTCGTAGTACATGGCCGATGCCGACTAATCCATGTTGTTTCTGTGCCCATCAGAGCCGCAGCTATAATTTACTCCAACAACTTTGAGGGCAACTAGAGGAGAATCACTGGGCGATAGCTGACGGGCTCCGAACTGTTACCACCCATGAACCTTTGGGTTATTGTTCCAGGCTTCCACATGTTGAAGACATGCTGTTTTTCCAAACGTCTTTGGTTGAATCGAGCTGATTGCTCAGCTTTCCTCGTATCTGCTACTTGAAGAGCTTTTCGAGGAATGTTGTCAACACCGGGGAACTATGATTGCGCACCGATATCAACTTCCGCAAAACGGGCGCTGAACTAAAAATGATTTGTGTGAATATAGGCGTCTGTGGGTAGCGGACAAATATCTGGCGTATGCTGGTGGCGCGTCCAAATATTGAAGTGTAATGCATCCATAGAAGGTTGGCTGCATCCTCGACAGTTTGAGCACATCCATTTACTGAGGTAAGTGGGCAGAAAACCACGTTTCACATTCCAGAGGCTGTTCACATGTCTGTGTGGAAGATTGTTGTTAGCACAATACTTTTCCACTAGGCTTTGCTGGTGCACTGATTTCTCTTACTGTACATTCATGATACAGTGATTATCATGCACTACATAATGACTCCGGATATCAGGGTTCGGTTCTTCTCTTTACAGGTGCCATGCTGCTTCTTTTAACTCCATGGGTTTTCCGGTCCAGCTTCTAATTATTTTTGGGGCTATTCCAGAACGAACTCGCATATGCAGACTTATTCAGACCGCTGAACGTTCCAGTAAAATCCGGTCGTGCAATATCAATGGAGCAATTGTCTGAAAAATCCAAAATGGTATTCCAAACAATTTCTGTGAGTTTGCCTTTCGGTGTGATTGTTCGAAACAAGTCATTCTGTTCCTGTGGATATTCTGCATAACACACATATACATAAAGTATTAGTACGCGATCACTCCGATCCAGATCAAGTGTAGAAACTGTGGCTGGCTAACCGAACAACAGGTGGTGTCAGCTGGATGGTTCGCCTATAACCCGTTCCAGAAAATAGTATGGCGGCAGTGTTCCAAGACGTGTTGGGTTATCGCCCGGCAAGCATTCCCCCTATGAAATGCCACAAACCTCTGCTAATCAACACTGCGATGTGGCGGATGTGACGCCACAAAATAAAGTTAGTGCTCTGTGGACATCCCCATAATCCTTTTCCACCTACGGATATCAACATTCTACCCGCACAGTGCAGATGATATCAAACGGTCAAGAATGGAGCAGCACGAGTACAAGCAAAAATTACAAAGCTACTTTCATCCAAACTTGGTTGGCGGCATCCGGTTTCGGATTTGCCTGTCACTGTGGTCAGCCACAGGACGCCTGCGCCTACAGAGGGACCATGGATGGCTTGCGCTGCACCACCCACAGCTCCAACCACACACCCCATATCTAGTGTAAAGCCGAAGGAATAAGACCGGGAGACATTTGGATGAGAGCCACATTTCATCAACGAAGTCGGCCCACACTCCTTCACAGGCAAACACAAGCAAGCTCTATTTGGGAATCTTTGGCACACAATGCGGTGGCTAGACGGTAGTCCGCTGCACAGTGAGTGCATGGAACCACTCTTCAAGCCTAGCACTGCCACAAGGCTCGTGCACCGCTTCCCCTGCAGCAAAGACCAACGGTCTCCTAGAGGCAGTATGGACGAGGTAGTGGATAATAGACAGGTAGACACCTTGTCAACATGCACATCAAGCGCAGCCACATCGGGGATATCAAGCAATAGCCAACCTCTTGTAACGACAACAACAAATAAAATAAAACTAGTAAGGATTATAGGTACAGTGACATGACTCTTTACTAAGTTAAAATGTAAAATAATTAGTTTACGAACAAATCCGCGTTGGGTTCAATACTTTAAAAAATTTTATATTAAAAAATGTCACAAACGTGAAAATATTTTCCAAGTTAACTACAATTAGCCGAAGTGAAGTATGTAAGTTTGTAGACGATAGTTAAGGTAGACATTAATAGGGGAAAAACATTATGACAGTATAATGAACCCACCACCTGATAAAAGAGACACCATACAAGCACGCGGTTAGTAAATCGAATGCAGCATACCTACAAACGCCTCACCGGTTCTGCCTACGTTCTCTGCAGCACCCGTCGTCGATTCGGTGATGGACTCGAGTGACCTCGCTTGAGGCTCACTAGACCTGCTTGACTCAGACAATCGCGACTGCATTTGCTACAGTAACATGCACTCAATGTCGATGGAGTACAACTCATCGGCTTCTGGCGCTTCCGCACTTGCCGCTTCTTCTCTGATTGTATGAGGTCTTTCTCCAGCACCTCGGTTACTGCCTTCCAATCAGACCACGCAATGCACGCCGATCAACTGCCTTCGGTTTTCATAACCTGCAATCAAGATAAGAATGTAAGAGGCTCACTTTGATCATGTACTGATAACGAAGAATTGGTTTCCCCGCATTCCGATCCCCAACACTCAGCTGACGATCTAATAGTTGTTCCGGTATCCGCGTCGAATCCATACGACACACATGACCGAGCCACCTCAGGCGCTCTGCAAAATTATGCAGTCCGCTGCATACATTCTACTTCGGCGCAACAGTTTTCACTGCTGTATCAAAGAACGGCAGCGCCATGAATTTGTACACCATCTGATTCGTGCCAACGGTAAGCTGATGGTTGTTCCACACTCAGTATTCTAGCTTCCCGAATGCCGCCGCTGCTTTAGGAAAGCAAATCCGAAGCTCACTGTGATGCTGCTGGTCAGGCGACATCTCACTCCCAAGTTATCAGAAGCAGGAGAAGGTGTTTGGTACTAAAACAAGTATGATGATTTGCGGCAATATTAAAAAGATTGCACCTACAGTAAGGGCTAAAAGCGACAGACAAATTTGCTGGTGTTGATAGTGAGTCCGAATTTGGCCGCTTTCGAAGCCAGAACACTAGTCATATGCTGCAACTCATCCGCGCTGTGTGCAAACAACGCAAAGTCGTCAGTGAACAACAATATATGGATAGTTATCTCACAGACTAGAGTTCTCCCACCGAAACGACGGGCGTTCAGCAATCCACCAGCAATACGGTGCTCCGTAAGCAGAACCCGCGTCCAAAGTACAAGGCGTCGTTGCATGAAGAAAAATATTACACAGAGTGGAGCTAAGATACAGCCTTGCTTCACACCAATGGCAACTGCAAAGTAATTCGAGGTCGCGCCACTCAGCTGCACACTCACCCGCATACCACTGTGCAAACACTCAATTAAACATCCAAACTTAGCCGCGCCAAAGAACTTCTTCTACACTAGCCACAATGCCTCAAGGTTCACCGTATCAAATGCCTTGCTGAAATCAAAAAAGCGAGCACAATGGCTGGTGTCGTTCTCTGCACTTCTAATGCAACTAACGAGCCGCAAACGGCATATATATAATGCTGTGACCCAAACGGAATCCACGCTGCTATTCCGCCATGTTCGGTTTCACAACCTGACTGACGAGGCAGGTGAGCATTATTCGTGTAACCACCATTCGCACACAACTCAGCAAGTTGATGCCAAGATAATGCGTCCAAGATTGCTGGCTACGTCTGTTCTTGTTCAGTGGTAGCACAAAGGCATTCTTCAGCTCAGGAGGCCCCACTTCCTTCATTCACACGCTTTGCACCAAGTGGTGTAGCCGATTCACCGACGCCGATCCGCCGTGTTGCAATACTTCAGACAGGATCCAGTCAGAGCGGGCACACTTGATGTTGCGCAGCTGAGCACGGGTTCTCTGCATCTCATTCAGTGTCGGCGTGTCTGCCAGACTGGTCTTTACATCGTGCTACATCTGACCGTCCAATGCAGACCAGCCCATTTCTGAATGGTTGTTCAAGAAACAGTCAAAACTTATTGGCCAGACCTGCATTATGTCTGCAGTCTGTGTGCAGGTACCGACTGAATTACAAAAAGACGTTGTCCTCAGCGCCGCCAAACTCAGTCCATACGTCATCTTTAAGGAGTCAAAGTATTCCTTGTGATGGGGGCGTTCGGCGTATCATTCGATTTGCATTACCTTCTCCCTCAACCACGGATTTTTACTGCAACGGTGCTCTCGGGTCAGTCGCCATCGTAGTTTGCGAAACTGTCTATTCATCTCCAAGTCACTAGGGTCTGCCACATGTGCGGAAAATGCTGCGTTATGCTCGGACACCAATTCGCCAATAATTGCACATTTGTCATAAAACTTATCAACCCGCTTACAGTTTACGCGTCCAATGGTCTCCACAGCACCAGCCATTACCTGGTCGCGAATGAGGTGCCATAGGTCGCCCACTGTGGCTATGCAGTCCACAATACACAGGCCTGCAGTCATCGCCTTCACCAGCACAATATATTTCTCCACGATAATGTGGCAGAGAATGTTAAATTTACGCCGATTCACGGCGAAAGTGCAATAAATATATTTACGAAAATATATGTACAGTTTGGTCCGCACCAACTTGTGATCAGTGCCACACTCAGCTCCACGCAGTACACGTGTCATGCGCACTTCACGCGTATCACGCTGACGTACGATGACATAGTCGAGCAGGTGAGCGTGACCAATCAGTGGGTGCGCCCAAGTTGTTCTGTCACTCGCACTCAGTGCAGACCTAGTGTTCGTGATCGTCAGGCCGTGAGTGGCACACATTGAAAGCAGCCTGTCACCGTTCGCATTCGCTGAACCAATGCCATACGGACCGATAACATCTGTCCACCCAGATGCATCCGGCCCAGCGGGCGGGTTGAAATCACCCAGCAGAAATAGTCGGTCGCACTTCGGCCCAGACGGTATCACGCAGGATAACTGAGTGAAGAAATGATCATGCATGTCATCAGGATAACACATGGTCGGACCGTACGTGCTTATTAAATTGGCAACCTTAGTCGTAGACCAACAGTCATCAGTCGCGCATTGATGCCTGTTGGTTTACTAACGAGCTGACCATAAAGGCGATCGGATCGCGTGGTGCTGAGGCGGAGTTGCCCATTTAGTAGAATTTGTAGCGAGTACTGCCTCATGCAACTGATCTTGCTCAAAGAGCTAAGTCTCACTGAGCGCCGAAACATTAAGGTTGTAGAGCGCCAGTTCCATCGCGACCAGTGCAGTACGTCGCTTGGGGCGCTTACTCGAGTTCCAGTCTAATAGTGGGCGCACTTTCTAGCACCCGATGCAGAGTGCTTTGCGCGTAGGCATACGATTGCATTAGTGGGCAATCGCAAGTGAGGTGGCGAATGTGCTTCATGGGTTGAATTGGGGACTTCACCCGGAGCCTTTTGCTCAATAGCCTGACCCACAAGGCAATAAGTGATTTAGTGGTATGCTTAAGAGTCCCGGCCCGGAACCTTTGGTTCAACAGCCTGACCCACAAGACAGCCGGTTGTTTGGAAGTTGGCTTGAGGGTCTCAGCCCGGCGCCTTTGACTTAATAGCCTGACCCACAAGGCAGTAGGAAGCAGATCCATCTCGCGAATGTAACTGCAGAAACAGATTGGCATCTGCTTGACGGCCGTCACACGCAGCCTTTGTCGTACTGGAACGATGCATATATGTTTTGCTACCGTAGTAAGATACATCTGCAAGCACGGCCAGCCGCAGTTGGGTTTTGGCTGGTTTGTACTAATTTGACCAGGGGCCTCCTGGCTTGAGGCGGGCAGTAGCAAACCTTATAACATCCGGAGGTGCCCTCCCACTGTCAGAGAAAATGCGTGGCGATCGTGCTCTAGGCCAATCGAGCTGTGAGATTGTAACCCGTAGACCAGTTGTCTAACATGGCTAGGTTTTACGGAAAGTGGGCCATCGATCACTTCCTAACCTCTGAACATGATGGACTAGGATACTAATAGTGTGACCAGACCTGATAGGAGAACGACTCGGGTCCTCAGCCAATGCCTTCGATTAAATGGACCCCCTAAAGCCAGGGAGTCTAGCACATGGTCAGTTTGTTGACTCTTGGGGATTTGTGTCCTGGATCTTAGCAGTGAGAAGGGCGTAACCCAAATCCCACCCAGCGGTAGCCACGAGAAGGCGCCCAGGATACGAGCAAATGGCACAACAGTAGCAGCAGTGGGTAGACCATCTGTCAGGATCTAGCCATCACAAGCTTCAGGGCACCATATGCTCTCCCGCCACATACGGAGATACTACAGTACACACATTCACTGTTATGCCAAACATATTTTTTGCATATATTTGATCACTCTTACTAGCATAACATGGCCATTAGTGTAAAGATCTGCCAATCATAGCAGAGAATAAATATTAATTAATTATTTATTTATTTCTGTGGCATTTATAAACAGAGGCGGCTACTTTCCATTTCAAGCACAATGTTCCGAGGTCACACTGGTTAATTTGTACTTTGCAGAATGTTCCACCTGCTTGAGTAAATCCAAATGAATATTTTACCTTGATACTAACGGCAAACAGAAGCGATTTTCCACGAAAGAATACGTCCTAGATGTGGTTAATAGGTAAAAACATGAAGAGTTAGTATAAAACCCTGCCATGTACCATACACCATCAAATGCCCTCGGCTTGAGGTAGAAAGCTGAATACTGCCACGTGGATTTGGCTGGCAGTTTAAGAATAAAAGCACGACAGCAAGGGTGTAGTGCTTTTAAAAGGGTCTAATTTTTAAATAAGTGGCTTGACTGACGCTTGTTCAAATGCCCTTCATAAAACAAGATAGACAAAGTCGCCACATGCCCACAGTGGGAAGAAATAATTCGGTGTTTAAAATATGCTAACACACATGTTAGGTGAGAACTACAGCTTAGAAAGCCATATGGCGTCGGAACGAATTCGGTATCTTTAAACTTAATATGTTTTGCTGTCACGATAAAAAATATTGAGATATGGGTTTCCTGACGGTGATGCTTTATCTCTTGCGCGGATCCGGAGTTGTACTTAGGAATGAACACGATATTCTTCCAAAGCGTTTGCAAGATGCCGACCATCATGGATATCGGGGTGATATTCATCAGTAGCATTGAGAAAATAACACCACCAGTTTTGCTTGTACACGTAATAATTTATCAGGTCCACCAAAATAGGAAAATCGATGGATGAACTGTTATGTACTACATCATGGAGGCCGAAGTCAAACATACGTGCTTCAAATCATAAAGTAGATTTTCCAATGAGATTATTAGCGTAGTTAAAGGGAGCACATGATTGACGGTTGCGTGATTTTCTGATGTAAGCAGGATCACCTTTCAAGCAATTGGTGGGTGTTGCAACGGAATGGATCATCATTCTTCCGTATCTGCACATCATCAGTCTAAAGAGTTCTTTGCACATATTCTGGCTGCTGCAAGCATCTCACCTGTTTAGCGGGTAACTTTTCCCACCAAAACACAAAGAAAATTATATTTGTTTTCAGCCACTTCTTTCAAAATATGATTATTTTTAGTAGACCTGAAGAGACGATTTTTAATGTTTACTTAGTCATCTTAGAGCAGGGTGGGCCAAAGTTTTACAGGGTGGGCCAAATTTTGTGTGATAAAAATATATCGGGCCATATTCAGTCTGACATTAAGATACTAACAAATACAACACATGTACAAAACAATGCAAGGCTAAAGTTACTATTTCATGATGAGGCCGTGGGCCAATTTAAATGTTAACGCGGGCCACTTTTGATCAGCGTGCCGTATTTAGGACATCCTTGCCTTAGAGCAATGGGAGACTCATACAGTATTCTCTTTGTTTTAAAGTCATCAGCAATCACCTTCCGGACTGTCGTGTCAACGGCAGATAAAGATATCAGCAAATAGCAATTAACTCATATTCTTAAAAAGACTATGATACTGTAGCCTTTAGCATATGGCCTGGTGAAAAGGAGCAGTACCAGGTAGTGTTCGCCATCTGGGAAGTTATCGATAACTGTAGGCTCAGATCCACGGTGTGGCTGTTCTTAGTAGCAGAATAAGCATGCCGAGCGATTGTGTGGAAGATCGTAATTCAAATATTTTGTAGGCGCCCCATAGCATGTTCACTGGATCTCAGTAATGTTTAAGTCCCTGCCAACGAATCTGATGTTGATGAGCTTTTTCGACCAGGGCGGAATCGGCTGCCGGTCGTTCTTTTGTAAGATCGATGACGCAGGCCATAGGGCCAGTTCGGGTTGTTGCGTAGAGCTCTCAGCGCCAACAAGAGGGTGACCATCCTGTCCTCCTTCAGTTGCCGGTGTGTTTTAGCCTTATGAACTACCCCGTGACAGAATTGTATTTGTAAGTTGTTTTCTCAGTTACATTGTCTGTGTGTTTGTTGCATATCTACTTTATATGTAATTCAGATGGCAGTATTTAACCCTTTTTTGGCACATTCTGAACACACGTTCTGCCATCAGTTCGGAATGCAATGATATTTTCGTCACTCGGAGACCATACCCTTTGTGATTAGATAATAGTGGCACACTTGATGTCGAATTAGCGATAACATTTTCGAGTGAGAGCGCTTTACGAATACGACGTCATTCATCCCAGTCATGCTCTCTGGCCTCTAACTTGCTTAATGTCTGGAGCTCGGGGACACCGTGAACAAGGATAGATTTTGCGTCTTGCTCTATATGGAAGTCATCCGGATTTTGTTCGCACTTCTGGTGGTAGCTCCAAGGAACATCTGGAAAATTTCGAACAGTGCATTTGGTGGTACGGAGGCGAGTGGCTGAGAAGGAAACTGTCTATACATCATTAACTGACTGAAGTGTTACGTAAATTAACTGCGCTTCACCGTAGTGTATGGAGTTTGGGTGACGGAGGAGACGCGTCACATTGACTTGAAGCCCTATTATTTGACACAGGGATTTCCTCTGATTTTTGTCGTCTAGCATTTTATCTTTTATGGAGTTCTTTCGGATTCAGTCATATAAGAGCATATAACAGTCAGAGAATCATGATAGTGCTTCATGTTCTCCTTTTTGGAGAGGCCAGCGGCAGCTTTCTTCGTTTGGACAAATGGGTCCAAAATGTGTCCCGTGATGGTGTAGGTAGGAGTAACTCGTTTGGCAGCAGGCGGCGTTCCCATGGGAGGTGCCCCCGTCATATGGGCTGCAACAACGGACGCGCATGTTCTCGGGCCTTTAACGGTGTTCATTGTGGAAGGTGTGGCGAACGCATCTTTATGAGCAATCGCCAGAGTTGGGTTGGCCAACTCTGGATGGTTACTCTTACATTGTTCTGAACTGGAGCTTGCTCTTGTGTTTCCAGTTCCAGGTACTGATTTTTCTGTTTCATGTGGTACAGCTTTCGCGGCTGGTGCCTGCTGTACAATCTTTGTCAGCTTAGCGCATTTCTGAGCCAACACATTTATATTGTTCACTAGTGGAAGAGACGTACACCATGTGCAGAACCAGAGATAATCGGTCATAATATTAAGCTTTTTTACCTCGCTAAGACTAAGGCAAACACATCGGGAATGGAAGTATTTTTGGAAGTTTATACATTCTATGCCAACTCGCACAAGCTTTATACGGCTGTCTACGCCACAACTGACGTTCATTGCGAAGCTTTGTGCTTAGCTTTCCCTGGACAAGCAGTACATGCCATTGTAACTGTCAGACCTACGGAAGTTGTTCGTTTCAACGTCTACACTAGTTTGCTGAATCCAAGCGCTGTCGGTCAAGCTAGTGTTCTGGCAGACATCGGTTAGATTGCTGTAGGACAAATCCAAGACGGTGGACGCAGACGGCAATTGGGTCCATAAGTGAGATGTCCGACAGTATTGGCAGAATAACCACCAACTTAGCACAAATGAAAAAATACACCAAAATCCAAGTATCGGTGCTTAATTCACACAAAGAATACGTCTAACACCCTATTCCGAAAGCAAAATTACAACCTAGCTCAGTTAATCAAATACCTGGGACGTCCGTGGGCACAGCTAACTTCTTGTTGACTGCAGGAACATTAGCAGCACTGCGCGTGAGCGCTTACTTGAGTGAGGTGGTTGAAGGCTTTTATTGCAATTCGAAGCCTATGTTACACCGCACTATAGACGCAATGCTAGTGTAGAAATGCTGAAAATCTTCCTAATTGGGTTCATAAATCTATTTTGACTTGACTTGAAATGCCAGTGTTCTCACTGCCTACCTGCAACATGTTGCATCTCTCGAGTCATCTGGTGAATGCTTCAGCGTTGATAGTCTCTACAGTATTACTGTGCGCTACCGGAAGACACAAATCAGTGATTGTTGGAACAGAAATTTGCTGCCCTCCATTCAACAGTGGAACATCCGTACCACTACAAAGTAGCAAAGCAAACAACACAACGTTTTGGTCACTTTCGTAATGCCAACTCTTAATCCCTTTGGTGATTGCGGACGGCACTAGACATCGGTACTTGCGATCCTCTACATCAGCGAGCGAAAAATGGACATGCCAAGATTCCAACTTTGATGTGATATGTGGGAGCAGGCGGTGAATGCTGAAGTTATGCATACATCAATCATCCCGTGCTGTTGGAACGTGCACGCATTAGTCGGGGGAAAAGAAGCAGTTTACCGCTCACATGTATGCAGAATGTTTATCTGCCTTGTCTTTATTGCAGTTTCGGTTATCGAACGGTTCCTGTCCTAATTTATACTTGCGAACCAGATTTACGAAATGACTCTACCAACTTGTTTTCGTCAAGTCAATTTGAAAGCCTGCTTTTCTGTACCCGTGTCAGGCGAATTTGCAGCGGCAACAAATGTACCATCGACATGATAACTAACTAGTTATACACTAGGGAAAAAAGGAAATAGGAAAACGAAATACGAAAGACATACTATTCATGACAAAATTTGCCGCCTACTTCTTGGATAATAGGTTTATTGTCAAGCAGAAATTTGCCTTCATGAGAAATAATAGACGACCCGTATACCTTCATATGAACACGCCTTAACCTGTACTTTCGCTTGGTTGATGAAGAACATCGGCAGTTAGATAATGAACTGCGCAGAGAGTGGCTAATTTTGGTGAGTAATCCAAAACAAGTTGCGTGCAACAATTAAGGTGGGTCGAAACAGGTATTTGAGCCAAATGTGACTTTGAAATGCCCCTGCAGCGAGATAAGTAATTAAGCAACCTATCAACATCTAAAACTTAGAGGTGTCTATTTGTCTGAACGCCCATCGTAGCAAACCGAATGTTGGTTACCGGTTCTCCATGTCTATCCGGATTAATCAGAACAACCTGTGTTATCCTGAACAGACGCGCCAAGGTCACGTTCGACGGACGGTCACTGCAGTATTTGCATTCCTAGCTTGTCGGAATAGTTACTCTGATGTCGTACTAAGAATACCCTGCATTTGTCGACAATGAACTGTAGCAAGTTTCGGGTCGACCCGAGGTGCGTTACTCTCTAAAAAGTACGACGCGCAAGGGAACGACCGCCTGAGACCCAATCCGAGCTACTATGTCGCGGCAACTGTGGACAAAAGAGACCCTGTCCAATGTCCTACAATCATGTGGCATCAACCATGAAGTACGATGTAAATGCCACAATGTCATTGCAGAGCAAGGCGCTAAAAATGCCGCAAACGAACAGTTAACATCGTTCTCGAACCAAGAATTCCAACATCGACCTCATTCATCAAGCCAGCTTTACTCGCAATAAAGGGATCATCGGTGCACATCATAGATGTCGGAATTTGTGAAGCCGACCAAATGGCGCGTATGCACCAGCGCAAGGTCGACAAATATGGCTCTGGATATAAAGCATCAGTGATCTCGAATTATATAAGCGCACAATTCCCGGAAACACGCGAAATTTACCACCAGCTAATTATCTTAAACAATCGGGACTTATATATCCGACTTTTGAGAAATATTTAACAACTCTCGGCTTCACATAGCTCGAAGTCTCGTATATCTGCTTCTCCGCCCTCCGATTATCACTGATGGTATATGATACATATATGAGGGCAGCTTCCTCCCACTGCTCCTAAAACGATTCCCGCAACCTGATATTTCATACATTTAGTGTCGGATTACACAAGCACACGGTGACGACGGAAGCGGTTTCGCCGAAAAGTTTAGAATCTACTTAAAACCAATGATTATTATTATGCCGGGGCATTCGCCCATTCTCGGCAAGTTGTTGTAAATCTCCACTCAGTAGTCATGCATACCATTTATCGTAAATATAATGTTCTAGTTCATAATAAAGTAAATGCGGATCGGCATCCTCCTCAATGCTACGCTTTATCTTGATATCGTCAGTAAACATCAGGAAATTTGTTGCTAGGACGATACAAGGTCATTGATGAATACCAAAATCAATCGTGGACCTGGAACTTAGCCCTGCGGCACACCAGGCTCGACTGGTCTTGGGTCAGATAAGGAACTCTGACTCTGACCACTAATTTTTGTTTTAGGAGCAATTTGGCGATCCAACTCAAGAGAGAGTCACAGATCACGTAATATTGGAGTTTGTTAAGGAGAATCCGATGATCTAAACGATCCAATGGCTTGTACAAATCCAAGTAGCTCACATTCACGGCCCCTCCGGCGTCAGCTGAATCAGTTCAACTACTTCGTGTGACTAAAGCATTCGTTGTGCACGATCGCTGTCGACAAAAACCGTGTTGCTCGGGAGCAATAAGGTTACAAGTTTCTAGACAGCACACCAACGCATCGGCAACGATACACTGCATGACCTTGGACTATACAGGGAGATGAAACGCTGGGCGGTAGTATGTGGCGTCCGTCTTGATTCCACCACGGTGGATCGCAGTTATTATTCCAAGTTCCACATTGCGGGAGTCTGGTTCCGTTATAAGCAGCTCTGAAAGAATTGAGCCAACGGTTTTGCCAGTTGTCTTTTTGCCACTCCCATTGCCTCTGGGCGAATTGTGTCGGCTCCCGTGAAGATGTGGTTGCGCAGTGAGGTCAGCTTTTGCAATAAAGCTTCGGTATTAAAATATGTGTGCGTGAGTCCTGGAAGCAAAGAAAAAAGGCGGAAGATCGCCTTAAATGTGGGATTCTAATGCCTCCGCAAAGCGTTTGCTGCTTCGATGGCTGCTCCAGCTGGATCATCACTCGTCCTGAGGGGAGGAATTCCCTGCCTTACCTTACGACGGTCATTGACATAATTTTGATTATCGCTGAACGTTTTAGCAGTATTATGCTGAGATGCGACCTTGTCGTCCCTAAGCAGTTGTGTGCAGTGCTAACGTGGTGCCAATTAGCTGCCCGAATTATCTGGCATTCAGGGTGATGATTTATACTCCCGCCAGGCTGCATTGCGTACATTCATTTCATAGATTAAACCCATGGAAATGCAAGAAAACAATGTTGCGAAGAGTACTCTTCTCGATAAATCTCCTCAAGCGTTTGCCATTATAAAATGGAAAGGCACAAAGCAAATGGCTGATGAAGCCAAAGTGGTGGGAATAGTGGAATCGCAACAAACAGAAACTCAAAAGTCTTGATCAATAAAATCCATTAACAACACATATGACAATGCACGTGTTAGTTGATCGGTGAAACGCCAAGTGCATCATCCGACCATTGTAGGCACACGGGGTGATAAAACTTGGTGAGATAACTAGGGCTAGGGTAGAAGAAGCCCTTGCAGAAATGCCTTCTCTTTATATAACTCCGGTTGAAATATCCTAATCGCAATCGCTTCTGCCGTCCGTAAGCTTTGCTTTCTAAGTCCTTTAGTGTACCGCGGTTGTACCACATAAAGTACTTTGGAGGCATCAGCGGTCTTAATTCGGTGTCCGCTTTCCACCAGATGTTCTAGGATGGAACGGTTAGGGCGACTGACGATGCCTTTCCGCAAAGCCGCTGGGCAGTGCTCCGCAATGCGTTTAGACAGACGCTTGGTTGTGTGTCCCACGTACCTCGCACCGCAGGTGCAGGTAAACTGATGTAAGATAAGATGGGACTGAATCGGAAGTTTGTCTTTAATGCGCTGGGCTATAAAGGGAGCTGTTTCGGCAAGGACGTGTTGGCATGCGGCCGGGAAGGTTCTAGCCACTGCAGTGGAAATTCTTCGTGTCAACAGATCAAAGGCAACATCGCCTTTAAGCGGAACTGGTAGAAATACGTCTTTCTTAGTGACAGTAGTAATCACTTCACGGCTATCGCGGATCACTACATACGTTTTGATGAATGATGTCGGATGAACGTTATCTTGCAGCGTTTTGAGAACACGGATCTTTTCCGCCTTTAGCGTCTCTTGGATGCAAATTTTCCTTGCACGAAAATACAAGCAGGGAACAAAATTATGTTCCAGGATAGAACTGTTGGGGCGACTGACGATACCTTTTCTCAAATCCGCTAGGCAGTGCTCCGCAACGCAGACAGATTGACGGTGTCGCGATGAGTCTTCCCTAAGACCACTCCTTGCTGATATTTTCCTCGCTATGATTGAGCGTGAAGCTATACGACCCATCATTGCTTCGTTTGATTTCTGTTTTTGTTATATGGATGATACGTTTGTAATCTGCGATAAAAACATCAATGTTTCCAACCTGTTAAACCAGTTAAACGGTGTTCATCCATCGTTGATGTTTACTAGCAAAACCGAAAGAGGTGGTAAGGTAGCCTTCTTGGATGTGTTGCTAAGCCGAACTAATGATGTTTCATTGGAAAGAAGTGTATTCCGGAAGGCCACCTGGGTAGGCCAATATACACATTTTCTGAGCTTTGTACCCTTGAGGTGCAAACATAATCTTGTTCCCTGCTTGTATTTTCGTGCTAGGAAAATTTGCATCCAAGAGACGCTAAAGGCGGAAAAGATCCGTGTTCTCAAAACGCTGCAAGATAACGTTCATCCGACACCATTCATCAAAACCTATGCAGTGATCCGCGATAGCCGTGAAGTGATTACTACTGTCCCTAAGAAAGACGTGTTTCTACCCCTTCGGCTTAAAGGCGATGTTGCCTTTGATCTGTTGACAAGAAGAATTTCCACTGCAGTGGCTAGAACCTTCCCGGCCGCATGCCAACACTTCCTTGCGGAAACAGCTCCCTTTATAGCCCAGCGCATTAAAGACAAACTTCCGGTTCAGTCCCAATCTTACATCTTATATCAGTTTACCTGCACCTGCGGTGCGAGGTACGTGGGACACACAACCAGGCGTCTGTCTAAACGCATTGCGGAGCACTGCCCAGCGGCTTTGCGGAAAGGCATCGTCAGTCGCCCCAACAGTTCCATCCTGGAACATCTGGTGGAAAGCGGACACCGAATTAGGACCGCCGATGCCTCCAAAGTACTTTATGTGGTAAAACCGCGGTACACTAAAGGACTTAGAAAGCAAAGCTTACGTACGGCAGAAGCTATTGCGATTAGTACATTTCAACCGGAATTATATAAACAGAAGGCATTGCTGCAAGGGCTTCTTCTACCCTGGCCCTAGTTATCTCACCAAGTTTTATCACCCCGTGTGCCTATAGTGCTCGGATGATGCACTTGGCGTTTCACCGATCAACTAACACGTGCATTGTCATATGTGTTGTTAATGGATTTTATTGATCAAGACTTTTGAGTTTCTGTTTGTTGCGATTCCACCATTCCCACCACTTTGGCTTCATCAGCCATTTGTTTTGTGCCTTTCCATTTTATAATGGTAAATGCCTGAGGAGATTTATCGAGAAGAGTACTTTTCGCAACATTGTGTTCTTGTGCAGTCATTTATTTTCTAGTTTTGTTCCTCATTAAAGAAACGGTATTATGCCCAGTTCATACCTTTGTCTCTTAGGCATCTGTAACCGCTTGATTGAATTGGCTGATGAATTAGAGCAAATCGACTTCCAGCTGGTTTTCATTTGCGAACGACAAGCTTTTCGCCCTGACGAACTTTTCTACGTTTTCGGAGCGCATAGTAGTGCGTACCATCTCAGTGTTTGGAGGCGATACTCAGTAAAAAAGACGATGTCGAAACCGATGGCTGGCATCATCACTACAACCAAGTGGGCAGCCTACAGTCGTTACATCAATCATTCGTTCCGCCTTTATGAACACAACATTCAACAAAATGATCTATGACCTGTTCAAAACGATTGGATATAATGAGGTTATTGTGAAGTGGAACACTGGTTATCATCTCTTGGAAATCCGCTTTGATTTGTTCACCGATTGTAGCAGGATTTTCTAAACCGTGTATGTTGAATTCACCCAGGATAAGGACGTGAGTGTGCAGTTGCTTTATACTGCATCTTAATGATGTCACGTCCAGTATAGAGTTTAGGGGCGGTACACTGTTGTTTTAAAACGGGTCTCTGCCATGTAATTACAGGTGGCATCAACGGGGAAATTCGTGTCTTTAACCTCAACTCTTTTGCACTGTGGGTCATTTCGTAATAAAGAATTACCCTTCTTCCATTTGAAGGCCTGTTTTTCGTATGAGTGACTAGCTGAACAGAGATACTTCAGCGTCTGTCAATCAACTATGCGACCTTCTCCTTGATACCGAGGATATCGCTTGGTTACGAAATGTGGGGTTCCATCAGTCGATTGAAGAAGCCATGATTATTGGTAGAAAAGCAGGATAGTTTCTCGGTCTCTGGGACCCCACAAGGAGCAAAAGGAGTAACTTTTTCAGATAGACGACCGATGCCAGATCGGCCGTTATACTTTTGTATGATGGGATGATAATGACACCTAGTCCGCAACCTGAGTTGGCCAACCTATGTCCGATCCCCGGTCCGGACAAACTCTAAAATCGCGTAACTGAGCGGCAAAGTGATGCTTTTGCGTAATCACTGATAGTCTTGAATTCCCAAGTAGACTCGTGTCTCATCTTTGCAGGGCTTCAACAGCTCTTCACCGAAGTTCAGGTCCCATCGCTGCAGTAACCCTCATTTTCTAAAAAATACTATATCTTACCACTTTCTTAGACCTTATCGTTAATCTGATGCTAGAAGTCGGAACCTAGATCACACTTTCACTCACTCAGCTTTCATCCAAAATGCGTCAAGAAAACAACTTACCATGTCTGCCTTACTTGAGTTGCAGCCGGTAGATTATTTAGCCGATCGGTTTTGAGTGATTTTTCTGGTTTCAAATTGCGCACGGGACAACAGAGGAAAGAACTATGAAGCATATTATTGCGCTTACAGTAACACACTGCCTGCAAATTTGTGGAAAACGTCTTTACTCTGGCTGCCTCGCACATGGTGTGATTCATTTTGAATAAAAGGTCGGTAAGACATGGGTATGTGCAAGTGACACTAGCCTGTTTGGGTCAAATTTCAGCTCGTTGATGATGTACACAAACTGGTGCGGACGCTGGAAATTTCAGTAAATACTACTAACTTTAAAACAGCGGAATCACAAATGGCGTTCAACTAATCAAGCGCCGCCATCAGTTTGCCAAGCAAACCATTGCAATTGTTAACTGTGTCCATTCAGTTTAACGGCCTCATTCACAGATTATGTACATGATATGCCTGTTTGCAATTATCTTTGGCTTTTAGGCAATGATGTATTATTATTTCAATTTTAAAGCAGAAAAGTAATCAATGCTGGTAATCTTTTATGAGGGTACGCTCTTCTCAAAATATGCTCGCTACTAGCTTACCACCTACGTATACCGAGGAGACGAATGCACACTAATGCTCTGCATCTAACGCTCGCAGTAAAGTTGGTGGTGTCTTGCTTCTTTTCTTGTGCATTTGGCCCACCTAGCCGTATGGGATACGTTTTCACATTTTTGTAAACAACCACTTGTTAGCGAATACACTTGTTGTATCCGACAGCATGATGTCCAGCCTGATAACTGGAACAGACACCAAACATTTTGAGAACAGTGTATCGCCTGTATATGTCGTTTACATTATTGTCAACCTTATATTAATATCAGTGCTTCGAACATTGTTCAGTAATGTGCGATTGCAGATTCAAAATGTCCTTAGCAAAGTTGTTAATTGCGAGCAGTCAGTGTTTTGAGGCCGTAAGTAAAGATTTCAAAACTGAACGCAACTCGGCGTTTGAATTTTGCTTGATGAAATAAATTGCGGTAGGTTCTTGCCACCAATTGTGTAGGTAAAACTTCAAGGTGTTCTTCGGTGGCATTGCATTGGTAAAGTATGGTTATGCAACGACAACTGGTGTCAAAATGGAACGCACTAAGGTAAAAATCTGTTCCTTCCATGCTTCTAGGCAATGATACCTATAATGTATAGTTGTTCCGGATTGCAGGTATGGTTTTTAAAATATCCGCTCTCTTTAGTATAGAGAAACAAGATGGGAAGGTTTAAGGTATTGAAAAAAATACAGAAAACTCATCTGTTTTTATTCCAATTCTAAAATCTTGCTCCTTGCATGCAGGTTAGTTGAGGCAAAATAGGCCCACTACTAGCTAAGGTACATCTAATAAGTTTCAAGATTGATGAATCGAAACGATGTTAACGCCAACTTGCCTCGGTTCACAATTCATGGGGAGAAAGTACCGAACTAAACTAACTGGCAAGTAGATGTTTGTTTTTACAGAGGTAGTTGATTGCCTAGGCTGTCACCATGTTCCAATTTATGGAGTTCACGAAACGCTAGATATGCCAATACTGGAAGTTTGGTCAAATGATCCGTTTACAAATGGTTTACAAATGTTCCAAATCTATGATCTTTAACGTCGCTTTCTTTCCGTTGCTGACACGAGTGAGACAGTAGTAAAACACTGCGATCAGGAGCAATGTCACACCTACTAATCACGAGGATGGATGTCACTTGTTTAACATTTTAAGCGCAGTGTATGATTCATTACCACAGACCACCGGTGTTTCCGTGCCACATTGCTATCCATATTTTTGCGTATATTAGCAAGGGACCTGCAAATTATGTTCTCGGCGTTTGTGGCGATTACCGAGAGATATATATATATTCTAGCGTAAGCCGTGGATTTACACTGATGTCACAGCGATGACGATTGTGAGGTGAACAACTGCTTCGCAGTGACTTTACCCCCAGTAGAGCACATGTCACATATTCCACATATACATTATGTAAGCAGCAATGATGCGTCATCCGCCTGTTTCCGTGACAGTAGTTAATTAGGGAGGCGGAATGCAGAGGTTGTCCGGAGAACAGAAAGACCACTAAAACGGGAGCGGACAGAAAGGGCGACGGGCGCAATGAGAGTGAGAAGAAGGAAAAACAGTGGCCTGACGGAACGAGACGAAAACGATGTATGAGTGGCACCTGGTAGTGAGCCTGAGCCAGGCAAAATGGGCACAGTATTTGTCGAGAATGTACTACATCGGGTAAAACCACTGTTATCGTATTCTTCAGGAACAATCACAAGCAGAGCAATGCATCCACGTTCAAACAAAGCACGAGCTATCGATCGACTTCAGATCGGTCAGAATGGGATGCGTGTAAGCGGAGCTATGGGGGCGAAATGGACATAGAATAATAATAGAGTAATAATTCTCCCCGTACCTCAAAGAGTGCGTGAACGTGTCGCGAGCGAAAGCCAGGAGAGATAGTGCAACGGTGGAAGGAAACACGACTCATTAATGTACGCCAGTGTGAGTGCTGACATAGCTTGCGATCGCTCCAATAAAGGTTGTGCTTCTTCATCACCTTGTTGTCGCTAGTTAGATACGAAAGAACAGCAAGAGATCCCGTTTATGCATTACGCAAATTAGGTACGTTTGCCCTGGTAAAAAAAATATGAGCTGTACATCGCGCTTAATATTTTTCAGTAATTTCCACTCACAGAATCATCTATCAGCATCTTGGAACAGCTCACAAATCACTGTGATTACGGAACTTAATCGATTTCAATGGAAGGTGATGATTTCCTACTTCTGAAGGTGGTTTGAAACACACCAGAGTGTTGAGCGACTGCTTGCTCTGCTTTTGAGGACGCGCCTTCAAGGATCACCGTGTTTGGATGTTTTGCAGAAGTTATGCTTAGGAGTCGCTCTCTGGATAATGAGGCAGGGTGTTATCGACCTGTGGTGGCCACCACCGTGGAATACATTGCTGCTGTGCAATGGTTCTTGGAGGAGGACTCTCGGGTGACTGTGGTCCAGGTGGGAAAATCCATCGCACTCAATCCGCACAAATCTACATGAGTACTTTGGCCTTAGAAATGTTTGCGCACCCTGCGTATCCCATAAGACATGTGAGGGCGAGAAGGCAACTCGGGTTTGATGGTGGACGCTCCAATGGTGTTTGTGAAATCTACAGTAGTGCTGAGGCCTGGGTTTAGGGTTTCGACGCAGAGACCAAGAAACAATCAGCTCAGGGGACTGCCGTTTTTGGGAAGCCGCCTCAGAAATTCTGGCGTGATCACAGTGTGGCTATGTTCGTGGTCAAAATCGGTTAGGTGACAACTGTACCGATCGTACGGCATTGCACAGTCACCGGAGATTACTGTGTCTCCCAAGGTCTGCCACAACTACTGGAAACCGTGGCCAGGAAACGTCCAATGACTCAAGTACGAGTCACTTTACTGCAACATTATAATATACCTGAACACTGGTCCAATGTCGTCGTAGAGTTTCTGCGACCATAACGCATCCATGAGGTTGGTCAACCACCCTACGGTCCAGACCTGGCTCCGTGTGACAATTTTGTATGCTTTTATGTCAGGCGTATGATGCGTGGAATCCTCTAGGAGTCCCCAGAAGCTGCCTCAGTGATTTTGTTAAGGTGCTTAAAATGTCTAGCTTCGCCATGGTCTAACTGCTCCTCCAAATGATCCGTGTGCATGGAACAGTGCATGCACACTGCTGGAGTTTACTTCTAGTAGATGTAATGCATACTTCGTTGTAAACAACAAAACTTTAAGGACCTCCGATAACTTATTGCTCTGCCCTTGCATTCCCAGAATGTGATTTTTCACAAGTCGTTTTGACACAGCATCACATAACAAAGCTATGTACTAGGCTGCAACTTACTGTGAATAAACAGAGGTTTTTCGTTTGAGTTTCTCATCTAATGCTCTTGCTTAGCTGGATAAGTCTTTGCGAACCTAACGTTTTAAAATGCCGCATAATGATTGTTATGGGGTGCATTACGATATATTGTTTAAATTCCCTATTTGAAGCGCAAAACTTTGGTAGTCGAATCAGAGGAGGTGAAATCACGGTGGTAAAATCCAACAGTTTTCTTGGTGCAAACTTGCAGTCACAATGTACCATCCATTTGTGTTTTCCTCCGGGTCGGCTCCCTTCTTTATGGCAGTGGTCTACGAACGTTGAAGTATCTGTCTAAAAATGCACCACCCTCTAAAGGCGGCTGCAAGCCTTCAACTATGCAGTATTGTGGTTGCTAACTAATAATCTTACACTTAAGACATGACGTTGCTTTATTTAAGTGAACCTGCCGAAAGGCCTTGCATTTCCTTGTGAGGAGCAGTGCATACAGCAAAATAGTCTTTGTAAAACACAACAGGAAATGTTTTATTTCATGGTTCGAAGTATTTAGTAATTTGCTTAACCCGCTTTATTACCCTGTCTAGGTTCCAGGTGCCGTAGTCTGATCCCTCCAAACTGGTAGGAAATTTTTAGTTAGCGGGTTCAATTACTGCTAAAATGATAGCGTCGCAAGTGGAATGCATAGAATTCGGGTTATCTTTAATATCTGACTGTCTATATAGTACAAGTGCGTAGTTTAGTGAGCACAACACAAGTCAAGTTTTCGGGAGACCATCCGTCAATTAAGCGAACTATCAACAAATTTGCTTTGCATCATTACATAGCGTACACAGTTTTCAAACTTACGGACCTGCAGAATAGGAGCAAGCTATATGCAGCATACACTTGATCTCATCGTCACGGTACTGTCTCGCACTATGCTGTTCTTCCCACCCTTTTATCGAGTGAAAATTACAAAGCTCTTATCTTATTACCTACTATACGGCCGGATACTAACATTTTCCATTGAATGTAAAGCTGAATTCCACTGATAACAGTATCGTCTAGCGGTTATGTGGCGTTAGACATATTTGGCAACGAATAGGAAGTAGGGTACAATTGACAAGAGATTAGACGAAGGACAATTGTCTGGTACCTCTTTAGTGGGTTTTTTCCGGTTAGACTGATCATATCTGTCCCTAAACACAAAATACATCAGACGTCGAAAAGCACTGTCTCTAAAAATATGTTATACATTCCGTCCGACTGATTGTTCACGAGTTATCCACCCGCAATGAGAACTATTTCAGTTGATGTATTTGCAGCAGTTGACTTCTGAATACGAACGCAGATAAATTAACTGAATAGCGGCATTAAAAACGCAAGCAGCATAAATGCATTTCTTTTTCACACAATTTTGACGAAGATGTGGCAAAAGCGCTTATTGCTAGAGTGGTACTGAGGATGTGAACAAATTTAATCATTTGTGGATCTCGGCTTCGTCACTTGCATCCTGCTGGCTCCAATACTTAAGCTTAACTTTAAATTCCATCTGTGACCAATTAATGTTAACAAAAGACCCAAAAGAACAAAGTGAAAGAAATTTAATGGTCCAATGCCTTCTCCTCAGTAATACTACTGACATATCACATATCACTGCACTAAGGATGCCAACTCGCATGGTGGTAAAACGTTTGCGACAAAACCGCCAAGCTCGGAGAACAAATGAACAGTATTGATCTGTTCATTACATGCATTTTTTATTCTCAACGGTTTTTATAAAATGAGGATGTCAGGTGGTGAGAAACGTTGCTTCCATTTCTCCCATCTACTGGTTAGGTTTTTCCGCTGGAAGCGCATCGTGCGCCCATACTACTCAGTTTCTCAATATGCCTAGCGTGTTGTGAATCTGGGATCCGTAAATGCGAGGGTATTTATTAAAACAAGACGTTTTTAGTAAAACGATATGCAGGGAATCGAAAACGAAAAGGTAAACTTGGTTCCTTTTTAAGGATATTATGGGAGTTAAGTATATGATTCCTGTGTATATATTTTGAAGCCTAATCTGTCTCTTTTACTTGTGGAGTCTTAGCACTCTTTTCCACAGGCTGATCACCGGAAAGTATTTCGATCAAGACCTTTTAACACTATGTCAGAGATATCGTTTGTTGATAATTGGCGAAATGCACTTCGGTCTTGGTAGTGCAATAAAAAATAGGGAACATTAACATTATAGGACAACAATGCGTTAGAGTATGGCTGGTATTCGAATATGAAGGTTAACCACATTTTAAAGAGTCTGGCTTGCCTAACAACCTCCTCATGGTGCCAGCTGGGTGGTTCGGGTTCTTCCCGTTCCAGCGAATGGTTCGGCAGCAGTGTTCCAGGAAGTGGTGGGTTTCCGCCTAGCAAGCCTTCTCCCTATAAAAAGCCACAAATGTCCGTTTAACAACACTGTGACGTGGCGGATGTGACTCACCACTAAATAAAGTCACTGCCCCTTTCCCCTCCCTGAGAGGCATTGTACTTTAAGGGTGCGTTGGGCCCCTCGTCCTTCACGGACCAAAAGGCGTATGAACCATCTATTTGGTCACCGGCTCCCAACGGGTTGCGACGCTCTCACATCGCCCTGCTGCTTTGTAGGTTAGATCTCTGATGAAATGCTCGGGGTAGGGTCCCCTAAGAAAACCCTCTACTTCGGCCTGGGCAACCGGGTAGTATCACGCCCACTGACGAATCACGGACCACACCGCTTACTACTTATCCTGCTATGCATATCTTCTGTGCTAACTCAACCGCTCAACCTCCACTCACAGATCACCCCACCTCCCGTCCTTCATCCACATGTACTCTGATGTCTTCTGCGGTCACCGTCACAAACGACCCACGTCTCGCAGCTGATGGAAGTAACAGCCAAACTCCCGGTTTTCAATGTCCTCCGATCGCAACCGCCTTTCACTCCACCGGAGCTCCAGCTCTTCTTCGACCTGGTTCTCCATTCATCCTCGCAGCGTTTAATGTTCGAAGTTTGATGCAGATCGGACGACAAGCATGTCTGGCCCGTACTCTTGAAACGCTTTCGGTAGACATCTGTTGCCTTTCAGAGACCAGTTTACAAGACTCTAGCGCCGTCATCAGAATGGCCTCTCCAGTAAACGCTGACGCCAAATACTACTTGCGGCTTTCCGGAGACCCAGAAGCTGACGCCAATGTTCAAGCTGGTGTTGGGGTTGTACTGAGTGCCAGGGCTGAATCAGCTCTGCTTGACTGGATTCCAGTCAACAGCCGACTATGTGCAGTCAGACTAAGAGGTTCATGTAACGTAAGCAGGCGTCGAGACGTTAAGCGTGCCTTGTTTGTCGTCTCCGCCTACGCCACTACAAACTGCAGCTCGGATGCAGTTAAATATAGCTTTTATCAACAATTACATGAACTTTGCGTTCCTCCAAACGGACTGATATAGTCATTCTTGCCGGGGACTTTAACGCACGAGTTGGCCGCCTTCCACCAAGCGAGCACCACCTTGGGGGTGGTTTTGGTCTCTGTGGCAGTCGATCAGACAATGGAGACAGACTGTTTGCTCTTTGTTCTGATCATCGCTTGTTTCTTTCGAGCACTAGTTTTCGGCACTCGAGGAGACACACTGCTACCTGGCGCCCGCCCTCACAAACGCAAGAGTGCTCCCAGCTTGACCACATAGCAATCAGCTACAGATAGCGCGGAAGCGTAACGGACTGCCGATCGTACTGGTCAACCTTTTTAGACTCCGATCACGCATTGGTTCGTGCTCAGGTTTGCATGCGTTTAGTAGGATCACCTAAGCGCGCCCACTACCGACCGGACGTCGCGAATCTAAAAAACCCTGCGATTTTAACCAAGTACCAAGCCTCACTGTCAACCTTGCTTGGCTCAACTATTGACGGTGATCTCGATTCGCAGTGGGCGCATATCAAAGATGCTTTAGTTTCCGCCAGTATCGACACTTGTGAAGTTACCCGTCACACACCGAAACATTGGATTTCCGCCGACTCCTTGTCGCTGATGGACAGACGCCGCTTGCTCCCATCGAATTCCAGACACAATGAAGAACGCCAGTACCTTGGTCGAGAGTTGCGCAGGAGTCCGCAAACGGACCGCGAAGCTTGGTGGTGTGAACGAGAAAGGGAGATGGAGCTTGCTGATCTCTCTGGTAATACCAGAAAACTCTTCTATCTCATTTCAGTCACCGAAAGTGTTCGATCTGGCATAATTGAAACAATATGTGAAGAGGATGGCACCTTAATCACCAATGTTTAACGACGGTTGGAGCGATGGGCCGAACATTTTGGCTTACAGTTTTGTTGGCCCCCAGCTCCATCTGCTACCTCTGGCTCGCGCTGGGGCCGAGTGGTCTACCCCAACAGACCCTCCCTCTTCCCAGGAAATCGAGCGGGAGCTCCTGCACATGAAGCGTTATAAAGCCCCCGGCCCTGATGGTCTCCCTCCGGCTCTATTTAAAGATGGTGGCGCATCGCTGGTTCGAGAACTCACAGCTTTGTTCTCGAAAATTTGGTCGAAAGAGTAAGTTCCGTCATCTTGTGGTGAATCGATAGTCGTCCCAATCTTCAAAAAGGGCCTGCGCACAACCTGCAGCAACTACAGAGGAATAAGCTTAGTCCCCGTCGTTTGCAAGCTGCTGGTGTCCATCATACTTCGCAGGCTATCCCCAACACGCGAATCGTTGGAACGAGAAGAATTTCGCCCTAGTCGCAGCTGCATCGATCAAATCTTCACACTTCGCCAGATCCTCGAGCTCCGCCATGTGTGTCAGAGGCTAACGATTGCTGTGTTCCTGGATATCCGTGCAGCCTTCGATTCTGTCAATCGTACAGTTCTGTGGCGCTGTCTACTGAGGAATGGCGTCACTGAGAAGTTCGTCTCCATACTGCGCTCTCTCTATAGTCTGACCTCGGGCAGGGTCAGGGCTTATAGCAAGTTTTCGCCTAATTTGTAGTCTCTAGTGGAGTTCGACAAGTTCGTTCCTATTCAACTTTGCCATTGAGGATGTCTTGAAGAACGTTCTAGGCGATTTCGTTGAATGCTGGCGTTGAGCTCCTCCCAGGTAGTCGAGTTGTTGATTTGGATTATGCTGATGATATCGTCTTGCTGGGTGACGACCCATACGTCGTCCAACTTGCATTAAACCGCTTGGCGATTGAAGCATCTAAGTACGGTACGTAATTTTCGCCATCCAAATGCAAGGCTCTCTTCCGAGACTGGCAGGTGCCTCTGCCTGCACTCAAGCTTGCTGGTGAGACACTAGAGGTTGTGGAGAGCTTTGTCTACTTGGGAAGTGGCATCACTGCTGACGGGGCTGTTGGAGACGAGATTTCGATGCGCATCTCGAGAGCACGTCTCGCTTTTTCTAGGCTGAGGCGTCTGTGGTGTCGCCACGACATTCGTCTCTCCATCAAAGGGCCGGCCAATTGCGTAACTGTTTGTGCTGTACTATTGTACGGATGCGAGACCTTGCCCATTCGTAAATAAGACTTGCGCAGTCTATCCGTCTTCGAGCACCGCTGTCTGCGGTCCATTGCCCATGTGTGGTGGCAGCACCACTAAAGCAATGTGGAAGTTAGACAGCGTGTCTTGGGACGTGGAAGCCACTCGATCGAGGAGCTCATCTCACTGCATCAACTGCGGTGGTTGGGACACGTATTGCGCATGCCTGTCCAGCGTTATCCCCGTCGTGCGTTGTTTGCACTTGCTGGACAGGGCTGGAGAAGACGGTCTGGTGGACAGCCTACAACATGGAGAAGCCGCATGAAAAAGCTGACGAAACAGTTGGCCTCGGCCGGTTGTTGTCGACTACCTGGTTGGGGTCCGAGAGATGCAGATACTTGCTGGTTGAAGACCTTGGAAGCCATGGCGCAAGATCAGTGTCAATGGCGGACGTGTGCATTGGTTTGTTGCGGTGTCCTTTCTTCCTCCCGCTAAAAAAGAACAAACTGAAAAATGTCAAGAACTGTGAGTGGCAAAATAGACGAAAAAGCAGTTTTTGTTGCTCTTTTCTTATTATTCATATTGTTTTCCTAATCAGCCATGATTCCGATGGCACAATATCTGTACCACAGATTGTGTATAATATATAGAATTATATATACATATATATACATATTAAAGACATGTTCAGTTGCATTTAAGTGTCCGTCCTACCAAAATTCCAGTTGTTTTATTAAAATATATCAAAAGACAAAACCAAGTAAAACTGCATGATGTATTGTAGGACGAAGCGAGTTCAAGTCCAAGGTGAGAGGACTTTGATTTCCAGCCTAGCAACACATCAGTGTTTCCCTTAGTGGGTGGTAAGGGTCCGAAATCCAAGTGAACCTATGAGGGTACAGGTATTTAAATCTATTTGTGTGATCGTTCAGTTGTTAGTGGTTCGACTAACATATGCTAGCAGTAAGACCAACTATTGTCAAGAAATATTAATAGGCAAAAATCGAGTGAAAGGGGAGCAATTAAGTCCCGAAAGCTCAATCCACATTTGTGACAGTGGAGTCACTAGTCAAGGGTGATCACTCGAACGAGGTAAAGCTGAGATGCGCCGCAGAAAAAATTCTAAACCGAAAAACAGTGGTTTTTCGATACGATTGACATGGTTATTTGTACTTTTCTTTCATCTACTATATGAACGTTGTTCGTGTGCCTATTGACTAGCTACATAACTGCCATGAACTATGATTTCGCTGTCAACTTTCATGAAGCAGGGAAGTTTTTACGAGTGTTGCGCTCCGACATGTAGATACGTATATCCGTTGGCAGTTAGTCCAATAGTTTGGAGTGCAGATTCAAAAAAACGTTTGACGTGCTTGTCTTAGACCTATTTTCCACTACAGCTTGTTCTTTACTGCATACAATGTAGCTTGTGTGTTTCATAATTGAGCATTTTACAGCGCATGTATAAAATTGAAACAAATGTTAGATGTATCTTTAAGCGTGGTAACCAAATCGGGTGAAGGTTAAATCAATCATATCCTTCATACTAACATAACATTCAGAAGGTGTCGATGAAGCGCTTAGAGGGCACTCGGTACACTTGTTATGAGTTGCTCTGTAGCAGCGAGCGGTATCCAACTAAAGAGTAAGCATATGTTTCATAGATTAAACCAATGAAATCCTGTGTGGCAAACTTGCTGAATATTGATGTGAAGACTTATTCTGCATTAAACGCTTGTTCTGGGAAGATAATAGAGCAAGAGTAACCAAGCTACATATAGTCTGACAGAAAGTGAGTTGCCATCAAGTATCGCAGCAGAGTAGCTACTAATGCGGTTGTCTGGACCGTTGCTGTATTTGTCAGTGGTCAGCGATAGTTTCCATGTGGTGCACCAAATTTCAATTCCTGCTGGATTTCCTCTAGGGTATAACTGAAGCTAGTAGAATCAGAGAAGTAAACGACTGTAATTTAACTGGCCGAAAGACGAAGTGTGCCGGATATGGTTAGGTTGAAGATGCCGTTGAGGTATGATAGAAACAACAGCGGATCAAGAACCCTGCCATTTCTGACCATGCTTGGAACATCTTTGGGTTGAGATTTGTGTTGTTTTTTAACTTGTAATATCTGTGAGCCACCAGAGAGGTACAATCTGAACCGAGCCAGCAAACGTTGTTTTATGCCTTGAGCATTTATTTAAGGTAAATAAGGTGTAAGTTCGAAAGCTCATTTATATGGACATAAATGAAGATTGCGGATAGTCCACAATCATGCGAATTAATAAAATGATTTAGAGATTCCAAGTAGCAAGTACTACAAGACCTAAATTGCAGGAAACCGTGCTGAGAATATTTTAGTCATTTTCGTGGTAGTAAATACTAGGCCATCCTGGAACATATAAAATGCACTATCAGCGCTGATAAGCTGACATATGACTAATCGGTCGACAGCTTTTCTTCAACAAGTGTAGGTGATTTGCGGCGCGGGAGCATGTTGGCTTTCTTTCATTGCGTCGGTGCTAGAATCTGTGTGTAAAGTAAAGAAATCTAGCAATAGAAGTGAGGTCTTGTTACCACGGAAATTTTAATAATCGAATGAAGATTGACTGTTCTAGCGAAAGAAGCGTTTTCAGTGAATTGTATTGGTTGTGAACTTTTGTACATCACAGAGTTTGAATCGCATATTGCTTATTTGATCGCTTAATTAATGCTGCAGATCTAAGGTTGCAGATACATTATTTCCCTGAGTAAGGAATGAAATGTCCTTTTAACTCTTCGTTTGTACACGTCGGATCAATCGGGATTTAGTTATCCGTTGACACAAGTTTGAGAGAGCCTAGGTTCAACTTAGCAGCTTTTTTCTTCGACAGTTTGAGCAGCACTTTCATCTGTTTTCACTATTGAACACTTGCTTTTATCTTGAATCATCATATCGTGATTTTCCCTCTCAATATTAATAACCACTGAAGCGTTAAGTAGCTATGTAATTATGGCCAATGAGTCGATTTCAGTTCATTACTTTATCCTTAAATATGATTGTAATGGTCTGAAGAGAATCCTCGAAAACAATTGTTCACCTATGGTCTCGTGTTCTTTTGACTCTAAATGGGAATTTGCAATTTGCAATAATCAATTTCTAGTGCTGAACTAAAATAAACTATTTGATTTGCTATAAATCCTAAGTAACATTTTGAGCTTTGTAACAAATTTGGTCACAAAATTCTTTGTCATTACTGTCTAGTCACTTTACCTATTAGGAATAGACGAAACAAAGAGCGGCAGGTGTCATTATATAGCTCGTCTGCTACAACCTGTGGTTCGTTGGCGAGGAAGGATGTGCCAATCGCAGGGATCCAATCAAGTTGTCAGGCTGTCCTCACTAGGCATTTTCTCGGTAACCGAAAATCACTTTTGATTTAGTCAAAACTTTCTTGCATTTGTGTCAATACCCTATGTGAACGTGATTACTCTGTGATCACGGCCTAGGCAGTGTAACATAAAATGGGAGAAACTTGTTATTGGGTCGATCGTATATATTAAAGCAAAATTTTGGTTATCCCAGTGGGAGACAGTGTGCTAAGTCCATCCGCATCCATGTATAATAGAGACGAATCCATCAAGTTTAGCACGGATATGTTTGGAGGACCACGACGGACCAGCCGTTTTGAAGTTCCCTTAATAGCTGGTGGTTCACAAGTTGCCATGCAAACATGACATAACACCCTTCGTAATGCACACAAATTACACAGGATGACGCGACCTCATTCAGAAACCGCACGTCTCATAACCCATAATGATATCAGAGCAACTTTTCTGCTTGCAAACCCCGGCACCAGGTCTCCCAGATAAGCTTGATGAACTGCGTCTACTTCAAGCATCAAACGCCTGGGACTTCATAATTTTAACTGAACCTTAGTTGCACTTACATATTATCGATATCGCAGTAGCGATGCATTGTATGTACCTTCTTCATAAGGAACTTCTCAACAACGGCGGTGGGGAGATTTGCTAATACCACAGTGGTCTGCAGTGCGAATAGGTGGACGAACAGAAAATGCTGCTCATAGACTCATTATGTTGCAGTCAGCAACTGGGTTGCAACGATACTTGTGTGGTGGCATTTGTTTATCTTCTCCCAATTTCTGTAGCACAAATGAACTACCGTTAGCCGAGTTCTCATCTCAAGCAAATGTAATGTTCACGATCATGAACTTCCGGCATCTCCAGCCATCACTCCAAGGCCGACGTGCGACAGCTTATTGCAAACATTCAGCTATTCAGCATTATCAGTAAGGCCACCCGATTCACAGCGGGGAATAGACCAGTTTTGCTTGATTTATTGCTCAAGGAAGAAGAGGTCATGGTCGCGAAGATAACAACTGGGAGTCAACAATGGCTTAGTGACTTTGTCACCATACTTTAACACTGTGTATTATGTGAAGTATCCAGGGAACTTATTAACTTCTTTCTTACAATCACACTATAGGACACAGAGGTAAATTTTTGGATGACAATACAATTAATCTTAGTTGGATGAAGTTTACTGACAATTTCAGTGATTTTACTACATCCGCATCACCAGTTAGGCACATGGGTTCTGCAAGAGCACCAGCATTAGTTCGGAGCAGAAGCAGTAAGAGACCAGATGGAGCTAACCCTACTTGTGACAACCACAGAAACTAATTGGTGCAGCGTAAGCACTGTACCTCAGTACCAGTAATGTCCAGCGGTAAGATTTTGTGCCCACAATAATAAGCTACTACAAAAACACATTGGAGTCCTTCGGAAAATGAAGCCTGGCTTCCCGTCAACTTCTCCGCAAACAAACGCAAAAGCATCATTGATGTTGTAAAAGTTCTACGGCTAACATAGCTTCCAATATCTCAATTTGCCTTAAAGATGTTCAACATAACTGCCCAAACTCCCTAGACGCTAGTATTTACGTACGTCACATTTAGTTTAACTAAATCGTTGTGCAATCCGGACTTGACAATATTCACACCGACGAGCTGCAGGTGGCATCTGCAACGCCAGCAGTGTCATTATTCGTAAGCATTCAAAGACACTTGGATGAATATAAGGCTCCTAAATTGAGAATGCAAAGAATCACTATTTCATTGTTCAGGATTTTGGCCTTCCTGAACCCGCCAACTATCCCCAAGTGCTCCTCCTCTCAGAAATTTCATAGATACTGGAATCGATAGTGATTACGGAAATAAGTAGAATGAATTAACATCACATTACCTGAGCAACACGGCTTCCACTAAAACCTGGCGTGTACAAACAGAGTATCGATCACGTGGGAATCTGGCCGAAACAACGGATAGAATGACTGGCGACAATAACATCCATGTAGGCTTTAGGAAGGCCATCGACCACCTTGGTCATAGCGTACTTCCTCAAAATTTGCAAAGCCACAGAACTGAGACCAATGTTGTTGAATGGTTAGGAAACCCTTCTTTAACAGCAATTGCAGGTGGGTGTTCCGGGGCTCGTTTCTGATTCTGCTGATGTGGATCGCGGTATCCTACAAGGACCAGTGCTGGGATAATGCTTATTCTTTGTCCTCTTTACGACATCGCGTGTAGCATTCAACTTAATTGATTTTGTCGGCAACATCATATGCTGAGCGATCGGTAATTAAGTGGATTACAACTTAGTGTGACTAGACTCGACCGTACTTTAGAATGGTCACAGGACAATCGACTTAACACGACGCGAGTAAGCGAAAAACCGCACAAGTACGCCACAGCCTCACTACCGCACATAGGTATGGAAACAAGCTATTTTAGGTTGCCTTACATCAGCGTGCCCTGATCGTGATGACTCAAGACGACCAAGACTGTTCAGCGCATTCTTCGCAGGTGTCAAAACTGAAAATGAACTCGTGGGTTTTATACGGAGGGCGTTTTGGCAGCTCGATCTCTGCATCTTCCTCCAAATGCTTAATGCGTATGTGAGATTCCATGTAGCGCATATGATTCAGGTCTGGCGGACATGATTAACAAGGGATCTGGTTACCCTGAAGACCCCACAGCGAAGGGCAAGCAAAATGTGCTGGGATTGCTCTACCTGTCATACCGTCTGCGACTGTAAACTCTAGGAGTGAACAGCAGAAGTTATCGCCGTCTACCGGTAGATCTCACACTGACGCACGAGGTCCTGCTAAATCTGGTCACACTAGTCGCAGCATCCTGCAACTTAGTCAGAACACCAAATAGAATAGTCACCGGTTGAAACAGATCACTTAATGTAGCCGCATGGATTGCTGTCGAAATACATTTTCTTCGAATCAGTCATCCGTGGAATGCTCTTCCGACCTCCATCATATACGTGCGAACATTAACCATTTTCAAAAGCAACTCGACGATGTATTACACTAATTTTGTATTACGCAACTTGATTCCCACTCGTCCAGTAACAACAGAATGCAACAGAACACTGCGTTCGTCAGAACCCATGAAATCTAAATAGACGGATCAACATAAGTGTTAACTAGGATATTATTTTACGTCAACAAAATGCACGGTTTACCTAGTTTGTGAATATTCTTTCTTTTAACAAATTTCCCATAGAGCATTCTCCGAGACGAGTCAAGTACTCTTTTGTATTAGCATTACCCCACTGTACTATCGGTTCATCACAGTATGATCAGAATTAGGTGCATACAGATCCACCGATAATGATAATAAGATTAACCAGGGTAGCATTAAAAAAAGATATACTCGAACCGTCTTTGTGTGCGTATGAGCTATCTTGAAAAGCAAATAGCACTGTGAACCTAGATGACGCAGGCACGATCCATTTTAGTTTTACAATAGCTAACAAATTTTATAGCCTTATGTGTGGTAGATTAACTCGGTCCTGTCTGCATTAGCCACGTTTCCGTGACGGTTGAAACGAGTGGGTTCCAGATATTAATACATTTTTCAGATTACCATTTTGTTTCTTACGTAGCATACATTTATGAGCAGAAAGTGGCTCTAGTATTTTCTGAAATAGGGATGTAAATTTTTCACCAGCTTTAGTTCGGCCAGTCATTGTCGTTGTACGGGGGCGGAGAATTAGGTTATATGTCTGATGTACTGCAGTTGCTGGCGATGATGGTAAACTGCATCCGTATACAGAAGTTCTGTGATATTTTCGGGATTAGGGAAGTACTCGGTTAGAGATCAGTGATCAGTGAAAATGGTATAGGTGTAAAGAAATCCCTCCCCACAGCCATTAAGTTCTAGGGTCGGGACCATATACGCTTCATGAGCTCTGGCGTTGCAGCCGGAAGCACAGACACTTGATATCGTCGCCCGTAAATTTGCATTAGCAAGATCTATTTCTACACAAATATTTGTCCCACCGACTGTATCGTCTTCCCGTGTTGCAAGTAATTGTTATCAGACTACAGGATTTTGTTTTCGACGTCCGTCGGGTAGATACAATAACCTATATTTACGGACGTGTCCAAACATGTTTAATCTTTATGTTAAAACGTGTATGCTAGGTTATAACGTACCGGCTTTGTCTGAAGCTGTGACCGATTCTTCATTAAAATCTATGCAAATACTGGGGCAACAATGCTTCGTCACTTTCCGTTATGGTTGTTTAAAAGCGCTCAATTTGTAGTTTCTAATTTACACAACTTATATTAGAAGGCATATGGAAAATGAAATCTCTTTCGAATATGTGTGTACGTTCGTGAACCTCCCACGAGGTACAGACGTGAAGTCGTCCTTATCTTTTCATCTGGTAAAGATACAGTGTTACACACAACCGAAATCATGACAACAGTTTGCAAATGGAAGTTTAGTAGAAGCAATGGAAATAGCACATCGGCAGTCCACACTGGGTACGAATTTTCTGTTTAGTTTTACACAGTCCACATGTATTAGCTAAGCACTCGCTTTTGAACCAATCAATAAGCATTGCTGGTTAGTCGGGAGACGGACACTCACGCACTAGCGCGCACAATGCAGCTCCACGGGCTAGGTAGTGTAGCATGACCTTGACGCGCTCAACGTCTGTATCACATTCCCTCCTTTGGTTAGAGCTATCCAGCTTGGAAACGATCGAGCGGTCGGCGCCGGCGCTCAGAGCGCCGCAGTTGTGACTCAGCTACCGGTTTGGCCTCACGCACGTGCATGTCGTTCGTTGCGTGAGCTGGCTGCTCCGTCTCGGCAACTGTTTCTGTGTCGGACAATCTCGGTCGCACATGATCTAAATGGCGTCAACCGATCCTGACATCCTCAGTATCTGCTTCTATTATCTGTCCGTTAGTTGTTTTAACGACGGCTCGCTCCCACCCCGAGCCTGTAGGTAAGCGGATGTAGATGGGATCTGAATCTGTCACAGGCTTGTCTCTGCTACAAGTATCAAAACGCTCTTTCACTCGTTGTTGTTTTTCCGAAACTTGTGGCTCAATAGATCCACGTAATAAATCCAATAGTGTACGCATCCGACGAACAAACATTAAGTCTGCGGGGCTTCTGCCTGTGGTCTCGTTTGACATGTTTCGATATGCGAACAAGGAACGATCCAAACGCACAGGCAGCGGAGTATTTGGTTGTTTTATTAGTAGTTTCTTCACTGTTTGTACGGCTCTCTCCGCCAACCCATTAGAAGAAGGATGATAAGGTGCAGTTGCTATGTGTTTAATGCCGTTCAATTTGAGGAAGGTAGAAAACTCAACACTGGCGAATGCTGGTCCATTGTCAGATACTAATGTCTCGGGAAGGCCAAATGTTGCAAACGTTGTTCGAAGTTTCTCTGTAGTACCACCTGAATTTGCTGAAACAAGAATATGGGCATAAATCCATTTGGAATGGGCATCGATGATTAGCAAATCATCCGACCATCGTAAGGACCGAAATAGTCTACGTGGACTCGTTTCCCGGATGTTTCTGGCCACTTACATGGCTGTATTGGCGCATGAGGAGTGGCGTTTCGTGTCTCCTGGCAAGGTCTGAAACTTCCAACCTTCGCCACAATATCACGGTCTAATTCAGGCCACCACATACAAAATCGAGCTAACGACTTCTTCTTTGCGATACCTGGATGCGCATCATGTAGTTCGTCAAGGATACTTGACCGGTATTTCTTGAGGACAATAAATCGTGCGCCCCACAGCAACCATCCATTTTTGGGGCTGAGTTCAGACATCCTGTTACGGAAAGGCATGACTTCTTTGGGAGTGTTGTCCGGCCACCCAACTTGGACATAGCATTTGACCAACGGTAGAACAGTGTCTCTGACAGTTTCCTGACGTATGTCTGTAAATGTGACTGGGGAATCATTAAAATGCTAGAGCAGGTCTACGAGCTCTAGTGGGATAAATTCTTTCAATGGTGTCTCTGGTAGGGGAAGCCGGCTAAGAAACCAGCGGTGGTATTCTGTTTGCCTGCAACGTACTGAATTTCGTATGTATACGCAGAAAGAATTAGTGAACAACGTACCATTCTAGGTGAAGCCATTTGTTGAATACCTTTCTCGTGGCCGAGGAGGAAAACAAGGGGTTTATGATCCGTAGGGATAACGACAGGTCGCCCGAGTAAATATTGATGAAATCGAGTGGTACCGAAGATGACAGCGGCTGCCTCTCGATCAAGTTGAGAGTAGTTTCGTTCCGCTGGTGTCAGGGTTCTTGAAGCCTAAGCAATGGGACGTTGAGAGCCATTCGGTAATTTGTGCATTAAAACAGCTCTGAGACCGTAAGGTGAGGCGTCACAAGAAAGAACCACAGGCTTCTGCGAATCATAGTGCATAAGAACATCTGTAGATGCTAAGAGCTTCCTTACTGCTTTGAATGCATATTCATAAGTATTATTCCAATTCCAGCTTTAGATTTTACATAGCAACTGGTGAGGTGGATGCAGATGAGTTGCAGCCGATGGTATAAACTTGGAAAACTGAGTGACAACGCTGAGGAACGACGGCAATTCTTGAACATTTTGGGTGTTGGCGTCTCTAGTAGCGCCTTTGTCATTTCTTCCAGTGGGCACAATCCTTCACGTGACAACCGATAGCCAAGATACTGTACACTCGGAACAGGGAACTCACACTCTTCTCTTTTTAGAACCAAACCCGTATCCGATAATAAATTTAGAAGGACGTCCAAGGTATGTAAGTGCTCGGCGGTGGTTCGTCCAGTAATTAAAATGTCATCTAAGTACGCACATGTGTTTGGTATATCTTTTACGAGTGAGTCAATAATACGTTGAAAAATAGATGGAGCCGAGCTTATTCCAAAAGTCATGCTTGTATAGCAGAATAATCCGAGACGAGCAATAATGGTGGTGTACGTGCGTGATCCCTCATCGAGTTCAATTTGTTGGTAGGCATGACTCACATCTAGTTTTGTAAATAGATCACCACAGGAAAGGGAAGGGTAAATATCTTCCATCTTTGGTAACGGATATCGGTCTAATTCTAACGCTTGGTTTATAGTAATCTTGTAATCCCCGCACATCCTTATCGTACCATCGCTCTTCAATACTGGCACAATGGGGACTGCCCAGTCTGAATACTGGACGGGTTCAACGGTATCTTACAACTGGAGTCGGCGCAGTTCACTTTCGACCTTATCACGGAGAGCATAAGGAACAGTGCGAGCTTTCCGGAACCGCGGTTTTGTCTGTGGTTTCAGTAACAGATGTGCACTGTAATTCTTTAAAAGTCCTGATCTCGACTGATCAAATAATACTGCGTACTTCTGCAACATCTCGGATAACTGCGGATTGTCTTTCACCAGGTTGACGTTCGACATTATGCCAGGAAGGCGCTTAATTCCATCGCGTCCCAGGATGTTCGGACCCGGCCCTCCAGAAACGTACATACACATATGACTCGTTGAATTACAGTAAAAAATGCGTGCATTGAAGGTACCAAGCACATTCACCATCTGTCCCGTCTAAGATCGCAACTGTATGTTCGGTGGAAACAGCTTTGGAAGTTGGGATAAGGTGTCTGGTCGGATCAAAGTAACTGCGGAACCGGTATCAAGTTCAAACTCTACCGATTGTTCGTTTACTTGGACTGATATGACAAACGATTATTCTGCCGTATTGGTGCGATTAAAAGTGTTTGTGGTGTTATTTCAATTCTGGTGCAATTCATCTGTAATGCAGTTTGTAGCCTTAGATTGTTCCTGGAAGAGGGATTTCCGCTTGGAAAGACACACTTGCTGAATATGACCCTATTCCACAAAATCCGCATAATGAATAAACGCGCGAACTGTCAGTCGGGGACAAGTGATTCTCCCCTCAACAGTAACAACAGAATTCTTTGCGCTGTACGTGGCGAGGTAAGGCATGTCCATGGTTAGTCTGGTAGAACTTGTTTACGACATGTGAGATTGATTGATTCGAAGAGGAAAATGTAGCTACTTCCTGGACGAGGTTGTCACGCTGTCGGACTATGTCACATGCTTTATCCCACATCAGTAGCGTTTCATCTTCGGAGAGCAGGCGTTATCTTGCCTTCTAATCGAAAACACCCAAGATTAATGCATGTAACAGCATCGCTTCTTTGAACTGGGCTGGAAGGGTCTCATCAATGGCGCAGTCAGGGATAGCAGTAAGAAGCCGAGAGATAAACTCATTTACAGTCTCATTTGGTTGCTGTCGCATGGTGTTGAATTTATACCGAGCAGTAAACATATGAGGTTTTCTTCCATATTCAGTCCAGGGAATAGAACACAGTTTTTAGGCCTCGTTTGGTATGTAATTGTAACCTACCGAAATGTCGCTGGCCCTCGATGCCGAGATGGTGGCGTAGTAATTTAATTTTCGCTGCATCATCAGTCGTGCAAATTCCGCCAAGGAGCAAAAGCAAACCAACGTAGTTAGTAAATGTAGTTTTCCACTGCAACCATTGTTGCGCAGTAGGCCTTTCAGTAGAAGAATTCCAAAAGGGTTGGGGTGCCAATATTTAATTTGCCATGAGCATTCAGAATAACCTCCGTCGCCAAATTGTTACACTCAGCCGAAAGCAGAACAACAGTTTTGCAAATGGAAGTTTAGTAGAAGCAATAGAAAAAGCACATCGGCAGTCCAAACTGGGTACGGATTAACTGTTAATTTTACACAGTCCACATGTCTTAGCTTTGCACTCGCTTTTGAACCAATCAATAAGCATCGCTGGTTAGTCGGGAGACGCACACTCACGCACTAGCGCGCACAATGCAGCTCCACGGGCTAGGTAGTGTAGCATGACCTTGACGTGCTCAAAATCTGTAACATACACCTTCCAGATAAGTTATCGATTTAAAATCTAGAGGCAAGTTCATCCTTGAGTGATTTAAATTAGGCGAGACTTCCTTTGAATTCAGTTAGCCGGCGTTTGAGACAGTTAATTTTATCGTTTATTATATACAAATCGACCAGCGGTTGTAGGTACAATCTTTCTGCCTCCTGTGCTTCGCTTTTTAGCTTTTATAATTTTCAGAATGGTGGAAACATCTCCTTTAGCTTATCGACTAAGAGTAAGCATTTGGAATTCAAATGGAGTAGCAATTAGCGCGTCAATATTTTAGGAAACGTGCTCCCCGCAGAGGTGTTTGAGACTGTCAGGAAAAGCAGCATGTAGATACACTAAGCTTTTACATAGATATATAAATGTAGTCTTTATTCTCCAAGACGTTTGGCCCGTCTTAACAGGCGTGATAATATTAACACAAGAAAGCGTGATCTAGTGTGTGCAAAGATCCAATATGCTTGACATAACAGTGTATGCATTTTCAGGGGTGTATATATATATATATATATCGGCGGGAGAGCCGATGGTGCGCTAACGCTGGTGGTGGCTAGATCTTGACAGATGGTTTACCCACTGCTGCTACTTTTGTACCATTGGCTCATGTTCTAGGTGCATCCTCTTGGCGACCGCTGGGTGGGAGTTGGGTTACGTCCTTCTCACTGCTAAGATCCAGGACACCAAACCACAAGAGTCAGTGAACTGACCATTTGCTATACCCGCTGCCTTTCGGGTGTACATTTAATCAAAGGCTTGGGCTGAGGACCCGAGCCGTTCTCCTGTCATGTGTGGGAGCCCTGTCAGTATCCTAGTCCATCCTCTTAGGGTTAGGAAGTTGTCTATGGCCCATTTCCTGTAAAACCTAGCAATGGGAGACAACAGGTCTATGATTAATAAGCTCACAGCTCGATTAGCGTAGAGCACGAGCGCCACGCATTGTCTCTGACAGTAGGAGGGCACCTCCGGATGCTAAAAGGTTTGCTGCTGCCCGCCTTAAACCAGGCAGCCCCTGGTCAAATTGGGTGCCAACCCCTTCTGCGCTTGGCTGCGTTCACACATTTATTTTACTACAGTCGCAAAATATATATGAATAGTTCCAATACCTCATAGTCTGCGTGTGACGGCCGTAAAGCAGATCCCAATCTCTCTCTGCAATCACATTCGCGAACTGGATCTGCTTCCTACTGCCTTGTAGGTCAGGCTATTGAGTTAAAGGCGTCGGGCTGTGAACCTCAAGCGAATGTCTAAGCAACCCACTGCCTTGTGGGTCATGCTATTGAGACAAAGACTCCGGGTGGAGTCCTTCAAGCACACCTCTGAAGCATGTCCGCCAAATCACATGCGATTGCCCACCAATGCAATCACAAAGCAGCGCGCAAACACTCAGCATCGGTTGCTGGAAGTTGAGCACACTACTTGACCGGAACTCGAGTAAGCACCCCGAGCGACGCACTGCAATTTTGCAATGGAACTGGCACCCTACCACATCGATATTGCGGTACTCAGTGAGAAATCTTTCCCTGAGCAAGGTAAGTTGCATGAAGCAGGTGCTGGCTACACATTCTACTGGGTAGGCAAAGCCGCATCAGCAACCGATAAACATGGATTTGAATTTGCAATATCCGATCGCCTCCATTAGCAGCTCGTGGGTGAACAAACCGGCATCAGCGCGGCTGATGACCGTTCGTCTACGACTAGGAAGTGGAAAGTTTGCCACTTTAATAAGCACGTAAGTTCCGAGTAGGTATTATCCTGATGACTCTCGTGATCAATTTTTCACTCAATTATCCTCCGTGATACGATCTGTGCTGAGTGGCAAACGACTATTTCTGCTGGGTGATTTCAACGCGCGCGTTGGGCCTAATACATCCGTTTGGACAGATGTCATCTGTCCGCATGGCACTGGTTCAGCGAAGGGGAATGGTGACAGGCTGCTTTCACTGTGTGCCACTCACGGCCTGACGATCACGAACACTCGTTTTGCACTGAGCAACTTGGCACATCTACGGAGTGGTCACGCTCACTTGCGTGTCTGTCATCGTACGTCAGCGTGATATGCGTGAAGTGCATAAGACACGTGTACTGCGTGGAGCTGAGTGAGGAACTGCTCACAAATGGGTGAGAACCAAACTGCACATATATATGGGTAAATCTATGTATTGCACTCTCGTCATGCATCGGCGTAAATTTAACATTCTCTGCCACAGTACCGTGGAGAAATGTATTGTGGTGGAGAAGGCGATGACTGCACGCCTGTGTGTTGCGGACTGCATAGCCACCGTGGGGGACCTGTGGCACCACATTCGCGACCACTTGACAGCTGCTGCCGAGACCATCAGGCGCGCAAACTGTAAGCGGATTGATTAGTTTTATGACAAAAGTGCAATCATTAGCGCATTGGTGTCGGAGAATAATGCAGCATTTACTGCACATGTGGCAGACCCTAGTGACTTGGGGAAGAATAGTCAGCTTCCCAAACTTCGACGGCAACTGACCCGAGAGCTCCGTCGCATTAAAAATGCATGGTGGACGGAGGAAGTGTGTTAGATGGAATGCTACCCCTAAAGCCGCCAACGCAAGGAATTCTGACTTCTTGTAGGCAATGTATGGACCAAGATTGGAGCCGCTGAGGACGCTCATCGATGATAGTTCAGAAGCTACCTGCACGCAGACTGCAGACATAATGAAGATCTGGCGAAAACACTTTGACTGTCTCTTGAACAACCGTTCAGAAATCGCCTGGCCTATTTTGTATGGCCTCAATCAGCACAATATGAGAGCAAGTCTGGTGGACACGCCGGCACTGGATGAGACGCAGACAGCACATGCTCAGCTGCAAAACAGCAAGTGTTCCAGGGCCGAGGAGAACCCGGAAGAAATATTGAAACACGGCGGATCAGCGTTGTTGACTGCGCTGCAACACTTAATGCAACGCGCATGGATTGAGGGGGGAGTGTCTCCTGAACTGAAGCATGCGCTTGTTCTGCCACTGTACAAGGGTAACGGGAGTAAGCAATGTTGCACGAAATATCGTTGCATTAACTTGCCGAGTTTTTGAACAGGTAATTGCCCGGATGCTGCTAAACTGCCTTATCAGTCAGGTTGTGGAACCTGACGTTACAAATTCCGTTCGAGTCACAGCACATTACATATGAAGTTTGCGGCCCGTTAGTTGTAGGAGAAGTGCCGAGAACGACATCAGCCGTTGTACCCGCTTTTGTTGATTTCACCAAGGAATTAGCTACGGTGAACCGCAAGGCCTTATGGATGGTGTTGAGTAAGTTTGGTTGCCCGCGCAAGTTTGTAAGTTTAATTGAGTGGCTACGAAGTGGCATGCGGGCAAGGGTGCAGCTGAGTGGAGAGACTTCGGATGATTTTGCAGTTCTTACTAGCGCGAAGCAAAGTTATCTTAGCTCCTGCCTGTTGAATATTTATATTCATGCATTGATATCTTAAGCTTTTTAGACCGCTTTTGTTTGCGGTTTTGGTGTGAAGCATTGTATTGTTAGTGGATTGCTGATCATCCGTCATTTCGGTGCGAGAACTCTAGTCTATAAGGAAACTATCCATATCTCGCTGTTTGCTGACGACTCTGCTTTATTTGCACACAGCGCAGATGAGTTGCGGCTCGTCACCAGTGCTCCGGCTTCGACAGCGATCAAATTCGGGCTCACCATCAACACAAGCAAAATTGTCTGTCGCTTTCAGCCTTCACCTGAAGTGCATTCTTCAATATTGCCGCGAATCAGCATTGGTGCTGAAGTATTAGAAACCACCTTCCGCTTCAGCTACTTCGGGAGTGAGATTTCAACTGATCAGCAGCTACACAGTGAGCTGCGTATCCGCGTCTCGAAAACAGCGGTGGCATTCGGGAAGCTAGAGTACCAAGTATGGAACAACCGTCGGCTTACCATTGGCAGGAAGCTGATGGTGTACAAATCCATGGTGCTGTCCGTTCTATTATACGGTAGTAAAACGTAGACGATGTACCGGCGGGATGCGCAATATCTCGAGCGGTTGCATCTACTGTGTTTGAGACGGTTTCTGCGCATCGAATGGGGCGACAGATTTTCGGACACGGAAGTGTTACGTCGAAGTGGGATATACGCAGTTTACTGCATACTTTTACGGAGAAACCTGAGATGGCTCGGTCATGTGAGCCGTATGGATTCGATGCGGATACCAAAATAACTATTGTAGGGTCAACATAGTTTTGAGAAGCTGTATGCGGGAAGGCAAACTTACGTTACGAGGACGTGACCAAATTGAGCCTGTCACTTTCTAACCTTGATTACAGATCATGCAAATTGAACGCGGTTGATCGGGTTGCATGGCGCCATCTGATCACGTAGGCTTTTGCCGAAGTGAGGAAGAATGACATCATACACGCAGAGAAGAAGCCGCGAGTGCGAAAGCAGCAAGCACCGATGGGTTGAACTCCATCGACATCGAGCGCATGGTGCTGTAT
>OX104068.1:78129768-78172147 GCA_944474145.2 Dicrocoelium dendriticum | reverse complement strand
TCTCCGCGTGTGTGAGCCTTGGAACGCCCTCCCTAATTATGTCGTCTCTGCTCCCAATCTGGCGATGTATAAAAAACGTGTTGACGATGCATTTTCTCACTTACATTTAATTTTATGACTTCTTAGCCAGGGGCTACTAAACGCAATCAAACGGTTTCTTGCCAAACGCCTAAACAATGGATTTATGGGTTTATACGTTTGATATGCGAACATCTCCGCTATTCCACATAAGTCTATGGTGAGTCCACCACAACGCTTTTCACTTTATTATGCAATTGATTTTCGCAATAATTTCCATCCCACGGGACTTGTTAAGCGATGCTTTTTTACCCGTAATAAACCATTGTCCATTGTCCATTGTCCATTGAGTTTCGGATTGCAACAAAAGCGCTTTATCTTTTCTGCCATGGGACACTAACAGAGAAGCGAGAACAGGAAAGTGGAAATTTCCTTGCCTTAATATTCAGGGCTTATTTGCGAGATCAGCGTTGTACTTAATGCATGGAGACCTGCTTCTGCGTGTGGCAAAAAGAATAACTTCGTTGACGATTCCGACGTGCATATTGACTGTATTATGCAGCATCCAAATGCTTCTTATTCATTTATCTGAACACTAAACTATGCTGTAAATTTCCAGCTTTCCGCTCTCTACTACTTACTTTTGAATTCACCTCTCAAGCTCAGTATACAAAACGGTGAGTTTGGGAAGGGGAACTCGTCCCTTTTCCCCGCATTCCATCTCTGTTCGAATAAGTACGAAGCAAAAAGGTAGGCAATGTACGTGATGCAAGTAATGATGAAGTGACAGATAGCCTGCGCTTGGAGCAGACAACTGAACTGTTGCTGGACGCTTCCGCTCAATTCTGTATTCAACATGCATACTAGACTGGATGTCGGTCACTTGGTAACAACAACAGTAGATGTTTGCTATTCTAAAACCACACTATATCGGCCTTCTATGCAAGCCAATTTCTGTACTTGAAACGAGAAAATCTTGTTAACTTTTTCATTGTGGTTCGCAGAACTTCATAGGCATGGAATGAACTGGTGTTGAATGAAGCAATCCAAGCTTAGGATAAAAATGCTTACCACTTATTTTGATATCCCAAGTTAGTTTGTTCCATTTATGTAGTTGAGTAAGATTTCAGAAAAAAGAACAGATTGTTCCTATGCAATAGCTGAAACTTTAACCCAGGTGACGGACGTTAAAGAACTTCATTGTACCAAGTCTAGCAACGTGGCGTTAGAAGCTTTTTTTATTTCAGTGCGCTAACTAATAGGTGCATTGATAACCTATAAGGAAACCGGATAGGGCGCAGAACTTGTCAAAAATCAGGGGAAATGTCAAGCAAGACTTGGTTTTAACAGAGAACAACTTATATGAAACACGAGCGTAGTACCTTGTTTTCCTCAAACTTGATTGTTGATGTAGCGTTAAATGAGAACGGTTTCCTCTTCGCAGTGGACGTGGCTTACATATTGTGGGGTGAAAACCAGATCAACATTTCAATCCGTTACCCACAGTGAACTGTGAGAACCTTAGTTTACCTACTTCGTGTACGACAGTATCGCCTTAGTTACCAGTGTCTTGAAGGTGAACATCTCTGTGCAACCGTCTTTCGCATTAGGATATTTCGTGTTCGAATTGACAGTTTGCAATTTGTGATGTGTCATCATGTGGGACAAATTGGGTAAATGGTTTCACTAAGCGCGCTAAGACAAATATGGTGAAGCGAGTTCTGTTTGAGTTTTCTGCACCTAGTAAGTTATCCTAAGTATACCAAAATGTTTCCATTATGGCTGAAACCCCTATTACTCGTCCATATAAACGCGATGATCTCACTAAACTGCTGTATTCGTATGCGCAGAATGAGCTGTGGCAATGCGCATGTTACACATGTTTTGTTTATGCCAAAACGTGGATTTCCGGAATTATGAATGCCGGTTTTCGTGCTAACAAGTTTTGTTTGTGGCGGCTTTCCTCAATATGAAAATAAGATGATCTCCTAAACTAATGAACAGCTTGTGCTGCTGCCTGGACTCTGCGACTTCGTAACTGCTGCATTACAAACACCTAACGTTCACATCCAGTGAGAACGATATCCGCCGCTGCCGACCATGATTATGCTATTGCTTATTCCTCTATCCAGCCTGGTATATATGTATTGATGAAAGTATGGCGTCACTGGACACAAGACTAAATAAGTGAACAAAGTAGCGCGTCCTATAGGATTTCTAATTATTAGAAATGGATATATTATGAATGCGCTTGTGGTCCCCATGTGATACCTGACCGGAATTTGTCGATGCTCTACCGGAACCACAGGACGTCGTAATCTCTCCATCTTAAGCACAGGCCGTTGTATCTAACCTCTCATCTGCAGGAGTTGACAAAGATAATACTAGCAGAGGTAGTGAATTCAATTAGGCCCAGTGTGAAGTTAGGCACAGAAAAGGTTATGCAATCTCCACATCATCAGGTCCATTTTTTCCCCGATGGAGTGCAACGCGTTTCCAATTTTTGCTGGCAACTCAAGGATGGCAGTGGCACTTGCATAGAACATTATGGTCACTAAAGATAGCAGACAGGAGGTCAAAATTCACTGCCAACATGCCGCGCTTTTCGGAGTCAAGCAGTCCACTCTCTATGGCCTGACGTAATTCCGGGGACTTAAAATTCTGCAGTGCTCACCTTCTTTGTAAAAGACCAACTGTTTCCTAATGAGCTAAAGTTACAGGCTATTTCTCAATTTACTGCTAAGTCATTAGACTATTAAGCTAAGCTTTCAGAGGATATAGGACTTCTATACGTTAAGGCTACTGTTCATCATTCAGGCAATGTACCTTTAATAAACGAAGAGCAGATTTTCCCTACGAGGTGCTTCGGCAGTGAGGTCAAACACACCGGTAGCTCCCGTAAGAACAGGGTTCTATATTTATCTGCACATATCCAATTTCGTGGGAATATTGATTGCACATATGTTTGAAACACTGTTTTATGGGGTCATATGCCCTCACTAGACATTATGTACGAAAGCGCATAGGTAATTTAAAAGCCCCTTTAGTGCATTGCCGCAGGAATAAAGAAAACATAACCACAATCTACAATAATATGGTTGAGAAGGTTGGTTCATATTTGTCTGGGCTTTTGGTTCAAGTTACGTTGCAGACACTCAATGAGAATAAACTATGGTTTTCAGCTCCTACTGGACTCTTTTATGCGGCAAAACGCAGTCTTTCCTCCTCCTCATATGTGCTAATTTCTTGCAATTCTACTCGAAATTTCACTTCATCGCTTCCTATATATATATATATAGCTTTACGTCAACAGTCCACGGGTGAACGAATTTCTTGCATGGTGCTTGCAACATTTCACCTGACCATTTCCCAAGGCATCAGCGGAGTATCCCGAGTTGTAATTAGCCTTTGGATTAGCTTGTACAAGGAAATATAGAGACACGAACAATAAAAGGACACTAGTTTTTATTATTAACTAAGGCGAGATGGTACCATATTGCGGTATAATATATTTATTTTTATTCAAATTGCTACAATGGGCCTAATCCTTTAGGTAACTTAAGGATTTAACTTTCTAATGGACTAGTGACTTGGACATTAAAGACCACTGCAGAAAAGATGCGTATTCTCCTCTTTTTTCTACAAACGCAGCGCTCAAATCTCTTGACATCTATGAAAGTTTCTGTTAGGGAAGTAGCTGATAATTGCCATCACGAATAAAAAGCGACTCACCGATTCCTATCTGGAGGAAGCTAGCAGGGCGATTTTGTAACTGACGGATCCATAGCAACACCACGTGGAAATTACTGGTTAGCTTTACTTGGTCTGCTGCATTATCTTCAAGAGGTTTTCATAGAACCACCAAGCAGAAGGTTAAGGGCAAGCACGGATTTTTTGAGAACGCCGAACTGGAACAGACTTCTTCTAGTTACTTGTAAATGCATGTGTTAACTTATCCTAAATAACCTTGAACAGGAAACGACTGGAGGCTTTATTATTGTGCATTAACTTCGTAGTTCCTCCCAAGCAAATTAAGCAAATCCACATCCAGACACAATCAAGCAACTAAGTAAGTTCAACTGGCACGAAGTTGTCGAAATAGCCATCTGGGAATCAGAAACGAAGTCTGGGCTTTTTTGAGAGCCTATTATTCAAAATATGATACGAGTATTCTGTCTATTGCATGGATTAAATTCCTTACGAAGTGGCATATTTCTTCTTGTTATTACTTAATCCACGTGCTTCGTTGAACCCAGTCCAAATTTATTATCTACTAACCATCCAGCCCGGACGTTTACCATCAAGTTACTTTGGTGGCAATCGATTAGCTTTCAGCCTGTTGGCATCATGTTCATTCAACTCACCCGTTGGACCTGCCATCACCAAATTCGATGCAGTATTTTGCTGCCAACACAAAGCTTAAGTTTGCTTAAATTGCTTACAGTTACGTAATGGGACCAATTCACCAATTTTGCTGCTTAAAGAGCAATAAGTGCGAATCTGTAACCGGATTGAAAGTCAGAGGCTTGCTGCCTCAAAAGCGGCAAACAATAGAAGATTCAAATTTACGGACGTTTTTGATTGCAGAAACAACGTGCATGGGAAGTTGAATTAGGACTGTACATTTCAGATGATGCGAAATGGAACATCCGTAGCATAGGTGGTAATGATGGTCACACACCAACTAAGCAAACCTTACTACAGCACGGGATGTTAACTAAGTTATACATAACACATAATGGAACAATGGTATAATACGGATATAAAAAGCTAAGGCTTGACAAGTCCCATGGGATGGCTTGTGGGAACGACGTTCGTTCAAAAAACTTGCACAACTGTTAAAAACACATAAGTGGACTCACTAAATTATCCACATTAACAGGAAGGGATATTCGTCTACCCCGATTTCCAAGGGTTGGCGAGCACAATGTTCGTCTGTACCATGTTGTCAATCAATGAATAGAAATCAGCTCAAGTAATGTAAATGGTGCAAAGCATCGTACATTCGTTTTTAAAAAATGAGTAGCCTGGGCGCAGAAATGACAAAGGTCGAAAGAGCGTTCTACCTTTAACTAACTCGAAAGTAAAAATAATTCAGGCTGCATTGCAAACGACAGCATGGGGTAGCAAGTTTCAACTTATCACCACTCAATCCCGTGTGGTGGCTAAGTTTTAGGAGGCGGCTGCAAGCGAAACCGGGGTTTTTCAAGATCTGGAACGCCAGGATTGGGTCACCCCGAAGACAGCGGCATCTGCCGCTTTACACTCCTAGTCGCATCCACGAAAACGTGTCTTCTGCTCGCCAGGACTAACCCACATCAATTTTACCGCAGAGGCTGTACTGCAAAAGCTGATTTCTCTACGCAAACACAGCTCGCCGGGCGTCGACACCATTCGTCCAGAGGCATTGGGAGCAGCAGCAAGCCAACTGGCAGGAACTTGAGCTCAGTTTTTCCAGCGCTGCTTAGACCAGAACCAAGTTCCCGCCATGTGGAAGCTTGGAATAATAACCCCGATACACAAAGGTGGAAGCAGAACTGATCCCTCCAACTACCGCCCAGTAACCCTTCTTCCTATACTCTCCAAGGTCATGGAATCCATAACTGCCGAGACACTGGTGTGCTATCTGGAAAACTGCAAGCTTACCATTCCTGAACAGCACGGTTTCCGTCGACAGCGGTCATGTACAACTAAATTACTAACTTAACGCAGTAGTTGGACTGAAGCAGCTGACGCTGGAGAAGATGCTGATGTCATCTACCTGGATTTTTCCAAGACTTTCGATCGTCTAGACCATCGCATACTACTATCCAAGCTGCAGCATTACGGGATCGGAGACCCTCTTTTAAGCTGGATGGCCAACTTTCTACTTCAACGGCAATTAGCGGTCAGAGTTCGGAGCTCTTTATCGGACCCCATACAAGTTGAGTGTGGTGTGCCGCAAGACTCAGTTCTAGGTCCACGTTTGTTTTTGGTGTTTATTAATGACCTTGCACAGGGAATCGCTTCAAACTTCCTAATGTTTGCCGACGATATCAAGATCTGGCGCAGGATCCAGGCGAACGCCGACCAACATGTGCTTCAAAGTGACTTAGATACACTGTGTCAATAACCGACCCAAAACTAATTACATTTCAACGTCAATAAATGCAAGGTGCTTTCCATCCGACATCAGAGCAGCTACTCATACCGACTCGGAACGGATGTTCTGCAACAATCAACTCTCGAAAGTGACTTGGATGTCCTGGTTCAAGATGACTTGGGTTGCTCCAGGCAATCTGAAAACGCCTCGAAGACCGGCAACCAACACGTCGGGCTGTTGTGGCGGGCGTTTGGACAAATAAACAGCTCCATATTTTGACAAACGCTCAGTGCGTATGTTCGCCCCCATGTCGAATATGCAATTCAAGCCTGGCATCCATGGCTGAAACACGACCTTAATGCACTGGAGCAGCCACAACGCCGGGCATCTAAGAAACCAATTGGAACGCGCAATCTTTCCTACCAGGAGAAGCTGCGACGACTGGGATTGTTCAGTGGAAGCTATCGCAGACTACAAGGCGACCTTATTGTGGCATACTTGATTCTGCGAGACGCACATCATGTGGCCGCCCTTTACTGCAACTCAGCAGCAACACAAACCTGAGGGGGCATTCATTAAAACTCGCAGAATACAGTCGTCTGAAGTGCCGCAAAAGTTTTTTTCCATTCGTGTCTGTCACCCGTGGAATGCTCTTCTAGAATCGGTCGTCTCTGCACCCGCATGAAGCGTATTTAAAAGACGGTTGGACGATACACTCATCCACTTACACTTTGTTACTTAACACTACGTCTCCATCCTACACCTGGAGTTTATCATGGCATTATTTGTTGTTAACTGTGGATGCTGTGAATCGAAGAGGATCGCAGGACTACAACGAAGCAAACGATAAGTCTTTTTTTCATATTTAAAGTATTAACCATTTTACCATCCTTATTATCATTATTATTATGTTGAAATCCCCACCAACTATCCAACGAGACTTCTAAAGCATTGCTTCTTAACCCATCTAAATTCATTGTTCATTGTTCATACGGTTGCATCTGAGTTGTCGTCGTACGGTCATGTACAGCAGATTAACCTCCGTGGAAATCTTTTGCGATGTAGCATTATTTTTCTAAGTAGACTGGGTTGTGCGGTCATTTAGTGACATACCACCACCCAGAGTGCAACTTAAGCAAAGCTTTCGGTGATTGGAGCTTTGTTTGGTACATACGTAAGCGTGGTATACTTTATGACAATGCGTTCGGTGGGGATGATATTAATTTACAAGTCTTCTAGTGTTCTTGATTAGGACAAATGTATAACATATTGATGTGAATATTTGGTAGATGATCAGTGTAATTACAGCAAGTAAGAAAACAAACGGCAATTCAATACATTACGGCTGGGAAAGAGTTAACCACACAGAGCTTTCTGGGCAATGCCTCAGTTGAGTCAGCATGCGCGTACGATCAGTGTTACGCTATTGGATTATTGGTTAAACTAAAACGGACAGCCATAGGATTTATTTTGCAACAAAAGTGTCCACTTACAAGCTTTTACTTACAAAGGGAAGCGTTCAAGATTTAAGACCTATATATTAGCGTGACATTTTAATGCGTGAAAGTAAGGGGTCCTTCCCGTGTAATATAAATGACTGTGACATATAACAGTGCTGACTTACCTGATGGGAGATCAGCACTAAGTGTGGAAGTAGGTGTTGCAGTGCTCCTTACCTCGCACATGCTTGGCTTTGGCAATGGGAACAAACTGATACTCGTAAGAAAAAGAGTTATGCAACAGGACGATATTTTTCGCCTGCAATCCTAACCGGAAGGAGTAATAGTGAACGTATTTTTACGAGAAGCTCACACCCAAAACATTTATTTATTTCCGGTGTCTACACTGGTTACCACATTTGACATCAGCCTATATATATTTTGACAGAAGCTTTGACCGGAATTAGTTTCCCGGACGCGATTACAGTTAAAAATATATACCTAAAATAGCTATTTTTCAAGTAAAGCCAACGTACAAGAGCAAGAAACAATAATTAAGCAAACCAATGACCTACGGTTGCTAAATTATTCATGATGTGAAGAAGCAATCACTGGTTGTAGAATGCGCATGTGCGCATAGGTTGATATTAAATGATGCTTACTTTTATGGATATGGTTTAGAAGGGATAATTGCATCCATAAATACCAAGCTCCCACCAAGTAATATTTCTTTAAGTCTATTGGTTTGTTATTAAAAGCAAAAAACGCAATAACATTGCCTCCTCTTCTGATGTGATAGTATTAATGGACTCCATGCATAAGTAGAAATGGACGATTTAGAAGCGCGCAATCAAATGTGGATAGCTGAATGGATTAATTCCCCTGAGTTTATGACGTGTCCGTCACCATTGATTTTCCCAATAAAACATGAGTAACCTCAATTGCCCTGTTCTTTAAAATGATGTGCTTTAGTTCGGCTTGTTCCCGGACCTGAAATCAAAAAAACCAGTCTAAAACAAATGTTGTTCACCAGTCTTCTGTTTTTCTTAGCATCAAAATGTTTACCCGCATAGATATGTGTATGCCCTTCTCAAATTTATTAGCGGTCTTTGTTACTGGTTCAACATTGATTGGTGGGAGAAATCACTCGTCAGCTTTGGAGTGATTGCGCATCCCAACCCCTCAGTATGACTTCTGTGCTCTCTACACCTCCACTGACACACGGGATGTAGTGTAACCTGAATCAGCATGTAATACCAAAATAAATTAATCCGCGGCTTTCGAGCATTTAGATACGTGGACGACGTTCCTTACACGTCTGCTCATCAATTAAATCAACATGAATAAGCAGAAAATAAGTTAACCATAAAACAATTTTAAGTTTGCTGTAATTTTTAAGACGACGTATGAAAATTAGCTAGATTCCTCAGGTGTGAAAGTACAATGAACTCGGGAACTTTGCATAGCTTCAAAAGATAACTGTTGGGCAAGTCATGAGCAGGTGTTCCGAATTCTCTTGTGCCACTTTTTTGTCGTTACCGTCTTGCATTGCCGCGGGCACGCAGACTACGCATGAAGCAGATGCAGCCAAAATTTGTGCGGATTGGATAGAGGGAATTCGTGCTGATTGCATTCCGAATGGCAGCTACGAAGTAGGTGTCCGATAAGCGATTTCATCTTTTCCGAGTGGGCGGATTACAAGCATGCTTCTGTCAATCAGTTGAGTAACGAAAGCAATACAGCAATTTAGGGCCAATATCTGTGCTGAATCTGATGTGTCTGAAACTTCAGTGTGCATGTATGATTTCGCTACAATGCTCTTTGACGTGTGACGGGAGTTCGATAATGCGGCTTCCTGTACATTGATATGAAGATTACCACATATTAATCTATGCATTATAAAAATTACCAAAAGCTAAGCTGTCTTAAACACAGCAATTGCATTTAGTTTAATCGTTTGCTAAAACCGTTTCGTTTCATACGCCAGTTCGGCAATTTCACGAAAACTTCCTCCGAAAATTTGTACAGACGCAACAATGTTGCCCATGAGTGCAGTTAAAAATTCCTATATATATATATATATATATATATATATATATATATATATATATATACAAATGCATGTACACAACACGGTAACAGGTGATGATTCACTTACGACGTACTTACACCAGGAACTACGCATTTCATGGTTAATTTATGCTCACTGTCTAAATTACGCATTAGCCTTCCAGTTCCCATTTCGTTGCTTTTCTGTTTGATGTTTCCATTTGGACGCGGCTTAGTGAAAACATTTGAACTCATTAATAATTCATAACTTCAGAGTCCTGCTTTATACATGATATGCTTAGAACATATGTTATCACTTTCAACGTATAAATAAAATATGATGTGTATCCACGATGTTACATGAGGCACACACTAGAAGGCATAATCAGTTTTGTACAAGCAGACAAGCTACACTTATTTTTGCTTAAATATTAGTCTTGACAAAGTAAGTGAGTATATTTTTGAAATCCAAGCCTTAAGGTATGGTTTTAAATAACTGTCTACAAGTTACAAAACTGGAACTCGTGGTTATATTTAACTTACTTATTAAATGATCTGTTCATTGTTACCATGCCAGAACACTTTGCTTGAGTGCAATTTGTCTTTAGCATTTCTCTCTTTTCAACAATTCTTCTTTGGCATTTACGATTGTAAAATGGAAAGGCGGAACACAAATAGCTGATGAAGCCAAAGAGGTGAGAATAGTGGAACCACGGCAAACAGAAAAGCAAGTCTTGATCAATAAAGTCCACCAACAACACGTGACAAAACACGTGTTGGTTGATCGGTGGGATGCCAATCGCATCAGCCGACCACTGTAGGCGTACAGATTGATAAAAGTTGGTAAGCTAACTAGGGCCAAGGTAAAAGAAGCCCTTGCAGCAAAGCTTTCTGTTTACATAATTCTCATTGAATTATTCTAATTTCGATCGCTTTAACCGTCCGTACTTTTTGCTTCCTGCATTAGTGTACCGTGGCTGTACTACATAGAGTATTTGGAAGACATCAGCGTTCGAAATTCCGTGTCCGCTTTCCACCAGACGTTCCAGAATGGTAACATTGAGGCGACTGGCGATAATTTTCCCTGTTTCCATGATTCTAATATTGCACTGTTTTCCAAAATATGACCAGTTATTTTACACTAGGTCAGGAAGTAGTTTCAGACGATGCTCATACTAGCACACAGCTAGTTTGCAATATGCTTACTTATCTAAAATGTTCCTGATCTTATAGCTTCCGCCTAAAACTAGTAGATTTTCATCACACATGAGTAAGTCACTTTCCAAACAGAGTGATCGTCTTAAAACAATGTACAAATTCATCCAAATCTACAGCATTTTGAGTTAGGCCCTGCTTTTGACTCCTTGAGCAAACCACCAAAATGAATCCAGTGTAATTAATGCGACCGATGGAGCGTATATATGGAAACCATAACCAGCCTACTGACGTTATTCCCTATAGGTTTTTATTGGCTATTCCACATTTAATGGAAGATGTATAGCCGTAAACAGGATGTCCCCCAGCATTGCACACATAAATATACACGAACGCATTTGGCCCTGCAATTCTTTATGATCTTCATATAAAAGAAGTACTGAAAGGCTTCAGGAGTGTGGGGCGTCATTTTTGCTGACCAATATAAGTTTTTGCGGCCGTAATGACTTTGCAACAAGTAGAGTGCAAAAGATGCTAGGTCATTTCAAACCACACACGTTAGATGATCTCGAACATCAGTGTATATCAAGCATAACAAGCTGTAAAGTCATATGTTAACGCATCACCGACGATATTAACTGGCACGCCTATTTTAAGGCATAGAAACACTTATCATAATTCTCTGATCATAATGTCCCTTTTTGGTGTGCATACCACAATATACTGGTCGACAGTACAAACCATGGTGTTGATCAATTTGAGTGTATAATTCTATCATTTGGTTTGGATTTGCTGAAAATTCCATGGACATCAAGGTTTTACTCACAATTTATATGTATGTTTTAAGACATAACTATTTTATCTGAAAGTGTAAGCTATCAAACGACAACCCTATTACAATCCGAACCAAGCAGCCACCACGATTTCCACTGACTTTACACTATTAACGTGCTGGATTGCACTTTTGCTTTGGAAATACTGCGTTATACGTATTTTTTGTGTGATTAGAGCATTATTATTATTTTTGTGCATTTTTTAATCGGTGCAACTTCGGTGAATATGCTCTGGCTAATTTTGGAGAACTAACTGATTTGTCCAAATATCGTTTGTGTCCACCGCCTTGGATTTGTTATTATGTAATCGGCCATTCTGACCACCACGCGGATAATCCGAAACGAAATAATTTGTACTAATCTAACTGTGCTAAGGTAGTAAATTAGAGATGACCTACACAAAGTGCATTGATCGTTCCCATTCGAAAAGTGTCAAAGTCTGTAGAACCGACAAAAAGCAATACAGTAAGCCGGGTTCAGTCTGGTTCTGTTCGAGGTGCATGATGGTTCCACTAGTAAATAAATAAATGAATAAACGTTTTATTCATCAGCAGTGCGAGGCAAAGACAAATTGGGTGGTCTTATCAACATGTACAACGTGATCGCATAATATAGTTTATTGTTGGTCTTTTGATCAAAGGTTCCCATATGGGTTTTTGAAATGATTAGCAGTCAATAGGCCAGTCACAATTTGATGGAAAATCTTGGCGAGTGGCGACGATGGTACAGAGACATCAGCTTGGAAGGCGTAGTGCATCAACGAACCAGTGCGTCAAAGGAGAAAACAGAATTGGTTAAACGGATTAATAGGAGTAAGATCGTTCTCAAATACATACTCAAGAATGCAATTATATGTAGGTAATCTTATATTATTGAAACGAATAGAGGATGTGGTGACTTTCATACGTATTCAGGACCATTCTCATACAAAACATCTAGAGTCACCGTTTGGCTTAGTGTTGGCCAGATTTTTGCAACAGTCAGGTGAATATTAATCATGCGTCTGAATTGTGCATAGGTAGTGCAGTTTCTAACACTCGATGGAAGTTTGTTCTATATTAATGTATACTTTACAGAGAAATATTTTTAGCGGAGCTTTGTGAGAGACCTTGGTATTTTCACTGTGTGCTCGCTGTTTCTTAGTTCATAGCGCATACGAGTCTGAAACTCGAGTTGTGGCTGAGCAGCGAAGGTCAATCCGAATATTAAGCGGTATAAAAGGCACAGATTAAGTTTGAGTCTGCGTAGCCATAGCGGCTCCAGATTTAGCGCCTCGCAACGCTCACGGTATGTCATAGTATTTGGCATGTTCAGAAACCTTTTTGTGAATGATCGTTGAATGTTTTCTAGTGCTATAATATCCACTTTTCTCAGATTACTATGCACTATCGTACAGTACTCAAGTTTCGGCCTAACACATATTTTAAAGGCTTGAAGCCTGGAGTCCCTCAAAATAAGAGTTCGACTTATTTAGACGATCACTTTTCTGGCTGAAGCCTGCAAGAATATAACATGCTCTAAAAAGTTAAATGAGGCAGAATATCTTAGACCAAGGTCTCGGACTGCGCCACACACAGGAACTGGGGTATCGTTTAATGTAAGGATGTTCAGAGAAGGGCCACAGCCGTAGTACAATAGATTACTCTTGTCCTTGGCAAAGTGCAGCTTCCAGGAGTTACTCCAGAGCTCCAATGCGGACAAGTCAGACTGAATATAGGCTAAATTAGGACTACGTTGCCCAGGGGTGGAACAATACACAATTTTAACATCATCTGCGAAAAGGTACGGCTTTCCATACGAGATTTCGTCGAGGAGATCGTTGAAATAGATTAAGAATAAAAGCGGGCCTAGCACGCTACCTTGAACCACTCCACTAGAGATTGTAGTGGCTTCAGATGTATAGTTACCGATTTTGACTACTTGCTTTCTACCCTCGAGGTAGGAAGACAACCAGTCTAGAAGCGAATTAGTGATACCATAGGACATAAGCTTCAGCAGCAATAAATTGTGTGGGACACGGTCAAAAGCCTTTTGGATATCAAGAAATATTACGATGATAGCACTTCCGGCGTCTCTTGCTCTAGTCACATAATCAAGGTAATCTAACTGGCAGGTAGTGCACGACCTACCTTCCAAAAAACCGTGTTGATATTTACTGAGTAGACTTATAGAACTCAAATATTCTATTATGCGTTCTTTAACTATCCTCTCCATGATTCTGGAAATAATAGATGTGTGGTGGATTGGGCGGTAATTTTTTACATCTTGCATAGATCCGCTTTTGTGCCTTGGTATTATAGTTGATTGTTCCCAGTGTATAGGATACTCCCCATCGAGCATGGAAAGTGTAAATACATTAAGCAAAAACAGGGGGATGTCTGGACCTCCGTGCTTTACTAGTATTGGAGGGATGTTGTCAGGGCCTGGTGAGCATGATGGCCGAACTAATCTGAGTTGGCGACATATGTCACTAAGCGTAATTCAACAGTTGGGAGTGTATTACTCCCTCTGTGTATCAGCTTGAGCTGAGGATCTTCTTTCGCATTAGCGCCATAAGTAGACATAAAGTAGTCATTGAAGATCGAACATATGATTGCACCGTCGGTTATGGCAGTTCCATCAGAGTTTACAATGGTATTTATACAACTTGATTTTCTATTCTGCCTACGGTCCAAAAGTTTCGAGATGCAGCCTACCACATTTGCGCCCTTCAGTGCCATTACTTCCTCAGAGCATAGCATTTTGTGGGGGTCTTGGTATAACGCTGTAAGCAATCTGGTGTGGAGCATCAGCAGAGTAAAATCGTTAGTTTTCCTAAATTTTTTCTTTATTTTATAAAGTTTAGTGGCTACCTTTTTTGAGATGCCTGCAGGAGCAGCAGTCCTTTTCAACTTCTTAGTACCTTCTGAAGCCATAACTTCAACGCAAAGCTGAATGCGGTGGTAGAACTCATTACAAGCAATTTGTAAATTCTGTGCTAAGAAGAATGGATCCCAATATGAAGACCTTATAAGATCCGAGAAAATTGACCAATTCACAGAAGAGAATGGGCGATAATTTATCACTGATTCTGTCGGTTTAGAAAGAATTTGGAAAGAACAACCAACAATGTTATGATCACTACCCGGCAACTTGTCACTGATGTATGTGGACACATGCGAACATCCCATCGTAAAGATTAGATCAAGTGTGTTACCAAGCCGTGTAGGTTCTGTGACGTGTTGTACCCATCACAGTCGATCAAGAGTAGATATAAAAGGATTGTGTTTTTGTGGTTTATTGTTAAGGGACCATGGGATTTCGGGCATATTAAAATACCCAGCGATTATTTTATTAGTGTATGAGAGGTCAGCAATAAGAGAGAAAGTGTCCAACAAGTCATCGGTCACGGTGAGTGTAGACGATGGGGGTCTGTAAATGCAACCTACTAAGAGATTTGTTGGATTAATAGAAATTGTAATCCACACCGAATCAGGAAGTCTCTGTAGGAGTGGTTCAATCAGAGGCAGAACCAAGTATTTGTCTTTGACATAGATTCTACAGCCACCACCTCTACCATAAAGGCGGTCATTACGAAAGATGTTGTAACCCAGTATCTTGAACAATGTGTAAGACATCTCTGCTGAACACCATGTTTTTGTACTCAGTACTATATCAGGAGAAGAAAGGTGAAGAATATTACGCAGGAAGTGCATTTTATTTAACAGTGAACGGGAATTAATTAAAAGTAAGTGCAGTGTCTTGTTATCCGTTGGGTTGTCTACAGGAATCCAGGTACAGGACCCCCACGGGGTGGTATTTGGAGAGAGTGGAGGGGGGTGGTGGATACGGAGGACATATAATTTGCGGAAATAGTGTCATTTGGAGGTGTGGCTGGTAAAACGCCACTGGGCCCCCAAAATAGGTCGGAAGAGTGAAATACTGGGAGAATGGTGACCCACTGGGAGACTACAGTTTTCTGGCTGTTGCACATAACCTACGTGCCAGTTAAGATTATTTACATGTTGAGGTAGTTTGAGAGGATTTTCGCTGGGCCAATTTCTCTAAGCTACTTGAAGTTCCCTAGCAAGTGGCTCACAAGTTATGGAGCGCACAGGTCGCATATTCAAATGCTGCATAGTTGGAGATATGCCGATTGTCTGCTGGTTTTCAGTAGTGACAGCGTTTGGTGGAACGTTTAAAATAGCTGTGTTTTTATTGTGCTTAGGAGTACACGTGTAGATTCCACGTGAGGTTTTGCTACCAGTGTTCTTTGCAACAAGGCTGTTCCGCAGTTTTAAAGGTTCGCAGCTTTTAGGAGAGAAGGTTTTCAGTTTCGTACTAGAGCGTCTATGCACCTGGTTGGTGAACGACAACGAGTGAGTAGCAATAGTCGTTTGCGCAATGGAACTTTCTTGTATGTTCGGGGACGAGTTGCGCGGTAATGCTGGACTAATGTGACACTGAATGGAGTCAGAAGCGATATTTTTATGACAGTTGCTATTTGATTTCAACCTTAGAGCTGATTCATTTATGATCAGAGTGTCATCTAGGTCAACCAGGTGGGGAAGTTCCTGAGTTTCCGTGGGTGGCGGAACATATTGGTCACATACCGTTTGTCGGAAATAGGCTTTTTTGCACTCCCTTTGTAGTACTGTTAAATCTGGTTTCAGGACCATGGATACGTAATCTTTCCTAAGGGATAGTGCGCTCCTACTACAAATGAATTTTTCAGCAAGTGTGTCGTTTGAAACTTTAAAGAGTACTTGACAGACCTGCTTCGGAGATTTCTTTCGCAGCCTCACACAAGAAAACTGCCGTCTTTCAATATGACAGTCGTTTGCCACTGCAAAGGAGATAGACTCAAGAGATAACTTTTCTGGTAAATTAAATGCCATAATATTTTTGGAGCGTTTAATGCGATCATGCACCTCAAATGCAACATGTTGTATAAGATTCCCAACGGATCGAAGGTGTTCGCTTTTTGGTGTATCTGGAGTATTAAAAAGATACTCAATCGAGTTAACTTGCTCTAGCACTTGGTACAGAGATTCAAACCTTTCCTTCAAATCCTTCAGCTGTAATTCAAGCGCAGCAATCGTTTCTATCGCTTTAATGGGCGATTCTGCAGTAACTGCGCTGTGCTCTATCAGAGAGACCTTATGAGAACTATCATTTGATTGCTTTTCTACTCTTTCGCGCAACTTCGGCTTTATTTTTTTATCTTAGATGATGAGCCTTTAATTTTTTCCGTGCTGACGGATTGGTTATATGCAGGATGTTTAGCCAGCATTTCAATGGCTTCCTGTCTCTTCTTTGAGTTTCTTGTTTTAAACTGAGGTAACGAGCATTTTTACTGATTGGTCACTCGGTTTTAGGGCTTGTGAAAACTATTTTATGTGGACAAGGATAAGAAAATAGGGGATAAATTTCACCGTTTTTGTTTCAGTGATCAAGAGGAATTAAACAGTTATCGACAAACCGCCGAGGAAACAGACTAGGATTTTAGGGCTTATCCGACCTATCAAAAGTGCACGAGAATTCACACAGGTCCAAACAGGCCACGGTTACAGATGCAATGATCGATACAAACCAACCGGTTGTAAGAGCGCTCAGTTGTACCAAACTCCGCCGAGTGTAGATTGTCCTTTAAAAATCGACCGCTCCGTGCACAGGCAGCCCTGAGGTCAATTCCGTTGCTCGCCGCGTCACGTTATGTCGCAAGTTCCAACAGGCGCCCACGCACAAATCCGGTCAAACAAAGAGATTTGCGTGCGTTTTTCCTGAGAGATTGAGCGATACTGTCAGCCTTTCATGTTACACCGTCACGGTCACTGTTATAAAATTAGGCAGCGTGCACCCCACTTGGTTCCTGCAATTGCTATCAGGGAGTTATGCATTTGTTCGGATTATGAATTTGTGTACAGGCAAGGGTTTTGCAAGGGTCAACACCAGTAGATCTAAAAGACTGAACAGAAATTTCCTGGAAAGCAATTACAATTGGACAAGTATACTGTCTACCTGTTAAAGTGTTTCAACTGCCGGTTCCATGGATATAAAATTATTCAAAACTAAGCAATACATCAATTGCATCAGAATTAACGTAACAGTGGACTGCGAGATCAACTTATGAGAGCAACATAGAATAGCAGACAAAGATAGAAAGTGACAATCAATTAAGTATGGTGAATATTTTAATCCGTATGACTGGTTACAAATAAACTGTTAAGGTTGCGCCTTATCAAGTCTTGCATTTTTCGACAGACCTACAAATTGCTAATGGTTCGATAAGCGTTCATCTCATTGTCTCCAACGATTACTTCTTCCTTCCGAAATGTAGACGAACTGATAAGCCATCGAATTACTTTTGTTGTCAAGTTAACCTGGTTTTTCCAGTTCAGCATTCTGCAATGTTCTCATCTTAGTCTAAAACCTGACCAGCAATGGTTTGCGAGGACATGCGTAAAACCGACAAGTAGTGAAGCATATTTGAATGGTGGATGCTACCAAACCCACAATGCGACCCGCAATCTCAATGTGGAACATGATTCGCACAGATTTGAAGCAGACAAGTAAATGCGAATCGTTAGGTATAGCATGTGAAGCACCGCCAATTACCAATGAATATCTTGCGAGCATCTACTATGCCGAAATTCTTCTGTCAAAAGGGGCAGGGCCTACACAAATCAAACTCTGTACCGCCTCCTAAATATTGTGAATAAGGAATTGAAATGCACCACAAGTGCCGACGCATGGTCCCTCCTGGAAGTCAGGGACTGCCCGGCTGAACCCTTTAACATTGCTCCGTCATCTGTACTCCTCAAGTGCAGCGTCACTTAATGAATGATCCTCTTGTGGGTCGTCTTCGTTGTGGCTGGGATTTTTGAACACTGGTGCTGTTGCGTGAAATCAGCCATGATTATGACACCACGTAATCGGCGGCAGAACCCATCGGACTGTATTTATTCCTTAGTACACGTCAATGTCTAATGAAATAAAATATACTTGTCGAACCATTTTAGTTTCATTAGTGCAACCATCTGATAATTGAGGGTTACGGATCTTGCGCACAATCGTTTTCCATACTCCTTTAGGATTGCCTATATTGCTTCGATAGATGAATCTTGCTGTAGTGACCAGTCCACTTGATTTATAGCTCAGGTAAGTTCATGGAAGCCAGTTTACAGTATTCCTAGGATGACTGCTATGGAAGCGAGTGTGACAGCAGCAGCTTTCGCCAAGCTAGGGTCACTGGATGTTCACTTGGTATTACTGGATTCATGCCTCACACTCCACGACAAGTTGTTAGCAGCTCGTCAACTTCAAATTCATACATGAGGGATCTGATTGCGGTTTGGTGCGAGTCCACCAGCATACGTGTAGTGCTGCCCCAATCTCCGATATCATCTCCGCACTCTCTGCTTCCAGATCACTAGGCCTGTAGGGAATTTGAACCCTTGTTCTATTTCTTTGACGTGTCAAAAGGACGTATGAGCTGAAAGCGATTACGGTTCATTTTGTCTTGGGTATTTTGCAACTAGTGCAAACGGCAGCTTCACATAAAACAGTAAATCTCACCCACCCACATTTCGCCAACACTCAGGTGGATCGAGCTTTAGGGCACACGTAGAACATCCGCATTTCTTTTGGTAGCAGCAGTCTAACGAAATAGGAAAACAAATCTATACCAGCACGTCACCATGATCTGTTGTTGTTCGGTCGTTGTGGGAGTACGATTAGCCGCTCAGCTGTACATCCCGTGGAATTATATCGGAAGTTAAAAGAGTCCCAGAGAGTCCCACCGGCCACCGGAAATTAACTAATGGGCAATACTTTTACGCTTGTTAAGTCATTCGCAACTACTGAATGTGTCATGACCGTGGAACAAACGGTTGAACGTGAATCCTCAGTGATCTATTTACACAGTTTCCATGGATACTTAAAATACCAAAAATTCTAGTACCATGGCATATTAAAGTTTTTCCAAATTGGCCGGATACCTTATCTGGGCGATAAGGAATATTTAAACATTCAAGTCTGCCAAGGCGGGGAACTCAAGTCATGTCATAAAAATGCTTAATACACCAACAACGCTTGAATATTCAGCCGTAAACAGACTGGCTTCGCGCACTTGCAAATAGATCCGATGAGCCTCCAGTAGCTGGTAGACATTGTTCCGGACTCATTTATGCAGAAGTAGCATCTCATATTTTCACCGCCTAATTGTTACGAATTCTTATTTTGCTAAGGTGGTTTATGTGAAGGTAACATTCAGTCTACAACAGCGTTGTCACTAACCCTTTTATCATTTGCTGGGATAACATTAAGCAACTGTCGAAGCGCCATCAACATTTGAACACGGTAGCCAGTGCATTATGCACTGCTGTCGAGATGTTGCAAACCACCAGCCAAAAACGTCGGCATCGACCCAATCTGAGCTGGCCTTTGTCGAAATCGACGAGGGTCATTAACATATTTCAAGGACACATGCACCGCAATGCGTCCTCACGTCGTATTCACACCCCCAGACATGCGTGGATGAGTAAATACAGTAGACGTATCTGGGCGATAAGGAATATTTAAACATTCAAGTCTGCCAAGGCGGGGAACTCAAGTCAAGTCAATAAAATGCTTAATACACCAACAACGCTTGAATATTCAGCCGTAAACAGACTGGCTTCATCAAATAAATGCATCGTACGCGCTGGATTCTTCCATCACCTTTCTTTCTAAAATGGGTGATTAGATTTGACCTAAACGCTTCTTTATCTACTTTAGGATTCTTTTACCATACCAATACTGTAAAATTCCTTCTCGTGCTCATTGCGAAACTGATTTTGATTTAATTCTCCAAGCTGATGGAATAAAATGAGATTTGATAAAATCTGTTCAAAAGGCACTGCACTCAGCTTTCTTTTTATTTCTGTATTCTGCTGGAATTAACTCCTTAGGCGGCCGCGCACTTGCAAATAGATCCGATGAGCCTCCAGTAGCTGGTAGACATTGTTCCGGACTCATTTATGCAGAAGTAGCATCTCATATTTTCACCGCCTAATTGTTACGAATTCTTATTTTGCTAAGGTGGTTTATGTGAAGGTAACATTCAGTCTACAACAGCGTTGTCACTAACCCTTTTATCAATTGCTGGGATAACATTAAGCAACTGTCGAAGCGCCATCAACATTTGAACACGGTAGCCAGTGCATTATGCACTGCTGTCGAGATGTTGCAAACCACCAGCCAAAATCGTCGGCATCGACCCAATCTGAGCTGGCCTTTGTTGAAATCGACGAGGGTCATTAACATATTTCAAGGACACATGCACCGCAATGCGTCCTCACGTCGTATTCACACCCCCAGACATGCGTGGATGAGTAAATACAGTAGACGTACATGCCATTGGTGGGTCGGCAAATTAGTGCGTTCCAATCTACCCCTGACCAGCGCGGCGACTGAGCAAAAACGAAAGACTCTTCTCAAATGCACTGTGCATAAATATTGACTTGCTTGATGGTGTAATCTGTCAGGAAGGTTTTAAATTTTGATTTTGTTCAACTGCGGTTGTGTATCCGCGGGTCCGCATTTAAACAAGCCATCAACCTCCATTACCTACGGTGCATTGAACTTCAAAAGGGGAAACATCCGAGTGCTAGGATATTCATAGAAGCATGTCGCAGTGTGGGGTCCAACTATTAGATCAATTTGATACATGCAGCTCCTGGTTCACATAAAAATGATGTAGGTTTGTAAATGCAATCAGGCAACTTATCTGCTGGGACAGCTTGTCATCGACTCCGCTGTTTTCCTTGAGAACTTTGGGAATTTATTGTTTGATTTTCATAAAAAGGCAAAGAATACCCATGTATCTTTTCTCTTTATGCAATTTCAACCTCAATATTATTTGCAGTATAAACTTAGGACAGCGGTTCATCCAAGACGCGAATCTTACAGAGTTCTCTCATCTACCCACTATCAATTAGTAAATGCTTATGGTAGTCTACTAGAAGAAAAAAGCTACTTCAATCAGAAACTGTGGTCAGAAGAGTTGTAGTATATTGCAGGTTTGTTAGTTTCACTAAGCGCCAATCATGCAAGGTACGCCCAAAATAGAGAGTATTTTCTGCACTTGAAAGGTTGGAATTGCTTTCAACTTACACTTGTAAACTGAATACGGTGCAAACTTTGCCAAAGGTTTACAACCTGTTGGCTTTTGAATTGTCCATGATAGTATAGCTAGGACATGGCACGCGTTATCAAGCCGGTGCATCTGTACCGAGGATATCCAGGTTTGAATGCTGGGTTCTAATTACTGGACTCACAACAACTGGCATAACCTCATTCGGTCGCCAGAAGGTCGTTCAGCGCACCTATATACAGTTATATCTAAAAGTGTCAACAACTCGAAAAGCGAAGGGTCAAAATGCATTTTTGACAACATTAGCAGCAATTTTAGCAAAATGCACCTGATTTAATCTCAGTATTATCATAATTAACTTAAAACTTAAAAATGACAATATATATATACATATATGGTTGACGGCATGTTTTCTGATTTGGGTGTCACGGTGTCCAAGCCACAGGACGCATGCGCCTACGGCGAGACCATGGGTGGCTTGCGCCGCATCGCCCATAGCTCCATCCACGCCTCATTTCCGGTGTAAACCCGAAGGATTAGGACAGTAAGTCATTTGGATGGGTACCACGTTTCATCAACAAAGCCGGCCCCCACTCCTTCAAAGGAAAACACAAACACCTTGTATTTGGGAATCAAGTGCACACACGACGTTGGCTTGACCGCAGTCCGCTCCACACTGAGTGCATGGAACCACTCTTCGAGCCTAGCACGACCACAAGGACCGTGCACGCCGTCCCCTCCAGCATTGACCAGCTGTCTCCTGGAGCCAGTATGCATGAGATAGTGGGTGATAGACAGCTAGGCACCTTGTCAACACGCGCATCAAATGCATCCACCCCGGTGATAGCAAGCAACAGCCAATCACCTGAAATGACGCAATCAAATAAAATAAATCCGATGATGCATACAGATACGGCGACATAACACTTCACTAAATGTGTATATAAATCCACTAGGCCAGCCTGACTCAGGCACTCGCGACCGCTTGTGCTACAGCACCATACGCTCGATGTCGTTGGAGTATCATCCACCAACGCCTGTCGTTTCCGCACTTGCCGCTTGTTCTCTGCATGCACGAGGGATTTCGCTTGTGTCTAGGCAGCGATCTACGTGATCAGGTAGCGCCGCGCACGACGATGGACAGCTTTCGATTCTTATGAACTCTAATGAATCTTAGAACGTGAGAGATTCAGTTTGATCAAATATATATATATATATTGCGTTTGATTCTCGAAACTGTGAGCAAATATCGCTAAGTTGGGAAGAGATCAGTATGCACAAATTGTTCATGCTTTTACACGACTTCATGTTTTCGTCGGTACTTCTCCCTCTAGATAATTTTTGAACCATTCTGGAATATTTCATCTGGTTAGTTGTCGGATGAGAACATGGATAATAACACCACTAGCTCTAAGAATCTGGCTAGTTTGTTGTGAGATAAAATGAGGTTTGCAAGTGTCCTGATTACCAATGGTAGGCAGTTCCACAAGACGGCGTATCTGATGAGCAACAAGTCGGACCGCGTTAAATTTCTAGCATTTGGTATCTGTAGCGTACAATTTTGCTACGGATACTTGGATGCTTATGGTGTTGTAACTGTTATCTATGTAAGATATGTTAGCTGCTGTAAGTAATTGCGGAGAAGCAACAAATTTTGCCTTAGACCTCGCAGCCAGAAAAGCTAGATATGTAGTGGTTTGCAGCGTTCGCAATAGTTTACATTGGATGTGCTATTAAACAAAATTTTGGTAAATGACCCCAGTAAATGTTCTATGGATTTTCTTTCCAACTTTCACATGCTGTCATAGGTGAAATTGCAGTACTCGAGAGTAGGACGAGCGACGGTAGTAAATTATTCCAATCTGGCAGGGGCTGTGTGGATTTTGCGGCATATCTTAGCCACGGATTGGTCAGCCCGAGCTATTTGGTATTGGAGTTGTTCGGAGAAAAGAAAGTCGGAAAAGTAGCGGGTCCCAAAATCACGAGTAGACTGTCGTATGGACATACTTTAGTTTTACGTTTCATTGACTCATTGGGGATTAGACAACCACATAGTATAATGTTTTATTTCTAGGTTGCGAATTTTGTCAACCATCTCAGACCATTATTCAAGAGAAGGAAGAAATTGTTGAACTGAAAGCAGTGTTCTCTGAAGCGTATCACGCCGGAGTTTGTAAGCATTCATAAGATCAACTATAAATCGAGTTGCCCATTTTTGATGGAACCGCCAATAACATTGATGTAGAGGAGCAAAGGCAGAGGACCGAGTACACTTCCTTGTGTGAAGCTACTGGTTATTGGACCAGGAGAAGTGGCGTTCACACAAAGTTACTAGTGAAGGTGGCATGCTAAGATAGGAGGAAAGCCAACTTAAAGCGGGTTCTGGATCCAAAACGATTCAGCCTTCTTCAACAACCGTTTGGGTGGTACAAGGTCAATTACTTGTTCTAGGTCCAAAAACAAAATTGTTATTGCATAACTGGCTTCCATGTATTCTAAAGTGTAATTAGCTTAGTGTAGCTAGCGGGTCGTGCATGAACGTCAATCAAGGAAACCACGTTGAGATGCGTTAAATTGGTCAAAGGAATTAAGGAACTCTATCAATGTTTTCTTGGTTAATCTTCCAAATAGGATGGCTATGATGAGAGTATGATGCGTCTGTCGCTACTTGATAACTTCTTGCTTGGGACCACTTTTATGGCGTTGGATGATGAATTTGGTCTTCCAATGATCCACAAGCTACCTAGTTTGTAGCGATAAAGTGAACATTTTCACCAAAAGTAATGGTAAATCTGCCACTCCTATGTTTATTACAGTTGAATCAATGGCGTCGGAGTCCAATGTGAGAGGATGTTTGTGGGTTTTCATTAGCCGCTGAATAGTGTTGAGAGAAAGTTCGACAATATTTAGACTTTTGGTTATAGTGGACTAAGGGACTTCAGGTATGGGGTCAGATTCAAAAATCCTGGAAGCAGCAAACAAGTCGCTAAAGGCCTCACAAATGGCGAGTGGATCGTTCAAAATTTTACCATGTGCATTTGAGTCCTGTGAAAGGAGAGGACCTGTTGCCGGTTCTATGTAGAGGACCAGTGACGAGTTTCTTTGTTTTGCTACCCGTTCCTAGAGCATTTTCTTTCTCGTTCCATATTCTGGTTACTTGCGAATATTTGATTCCAGCGGTCGATTGGTGCACTGGCAATATTAATGAAAAATCATCGGTCATACTAAAGCTCGGCATCAAGTTCTTCCTTTTCTGGGTGAATAAACGTGCTTTTGCATCCTTACAGCCCTAGAGATCACGTTATCCTTGTGTAGTCAGACAGGTTATGGCATAATGGATTTTAGTATGGAACTGAACTACTGTTAGGCAAAAGTTCGTGGATGGTAAAAATGTACTCCAGTCGGCAGAATGAACGAAATGTTGGAGGCACGTCCAATCAATTCCCTGGATAGAATAATGTAGTAGCAGGGTTTGTTTGTCATCTGGTTTGATATCGATAATAAATTAGCTTCTTTTTGGTAAGTACCTTGGCGACAGACCACGAAAGCGATTTTTGCGCTGACAATTCCCTCGGTAGCTCAGTGGTAGAGCAGCGGACCGGAACTTCGTGGACCGGGGTTCGATTCCCTGTCGAGGCACATTATTGTGCGTGAATTCTAATCGTGACTTCTATTTTCTACAATTCCCAATGTAAGTATTAAATTAAGTACGCTAGTAGACCTAGTCGGTTGTGTAACTCTGTGTTTATCCTCCAGCCATGACGGTTGACAGGAATTCTGTAAGTGTTGACGAAGAGAAATTTGGTGACCAGGATATTTTCAGGAAATTTAATTCTCCGGCTATAATTTTATGTTTGTAATGCGCAGCAGATGGTGATTAGATCACCAGTAATAGACGCATCCAAGAAGTACACGGTGGAAGGTACTAGTAATAAATAACTACAGAAATTCCGGGAGGTTTTGTAGCTCATGATGGTCACGCAGCACCGCTTTGAATGTTCATTGAATATATATATATATATATATATATATATATATATAATACATCCGACCCTACGTTTTGCGCTGCGATCTTTATAAACTAGTTGGTAGTTGGGGACTGGTAATCTCGAATCAGACGTATATATAATGCACCACGTTACAATGACGAGGATTGCACATGGAATGCTCAACTGTGCAATCATGTTTAGGAACTGGCTTGTTTTTATTATATTTTGCATTTATCAGGGGGAGAGAAAACGGTCTGTCCGTGTTTAGAGAGTTGTTACGAACATTTGGTAGAATTGAGCAAATAGGGGTACAAACTTGTGGTATGGTACTTGAATACATATGTAAGAAGTCAGATTTTGTCTTTATTGCAGGTGGTTGTGTAGTTGGTCGAAATTACTGGTATTGTTGTTTGCATAAAGAAGGTTGTTGCAAGAAGGCTGGGATGTTCCTGCATAGGTAGTGATACATTCGTGTCAGCTGTACAAACTGCAGCATCAACAAAAATAAATGGTTTGTTTCTGTTGGATGCAGCAATGATTGGAGTGGTTTTGTTACCACTCCCGCATTTAATCAAAAGTATTCTTGTTCGATGGTTAACTTTGAGGGGACATACAAGTTGTGGGTCTGGCGGCATGTGCTGTTGTTTGACGTTCAGTAATCTTCATGTAGTTACTTCTTTGTTTACAGTTAAAGCAGTCAGAAGGCGGAACAGATTGATGGTGGTGTGGGGCTTGACATTTATGGCTGAGCAGAAGACAAGTTACTCTGGTATTGTTCGAACTGGGATGGCAAGTATCTTTGTGGTAGTCAGTAGGGTTTTGAAAGGAAACAATGCTGAAATATAAATCTTACATATTTCTAAGGTTCATTTCCTTTCCCTAAATCAAAAAGTCAAATTTAGCAAGATTGACCTATAAGTCTACTTAGTACTCGTAAGACCCTATAATGCTTTTATTCCCTCTAACTTGCTGTGTTTAACTTTAAAAGGCTTTACCTCGATACAATTGGCTCTATGACAGCACATACACGAGATCTAGTTTAAGTAACCAAGTGCATGCCAATGTCTATCACGACCATGAATTTATAGCTACTTCCAAAAACTTAGCATCTGTATAGAATTTGTATAATTGTCAGCGGCGTTCGAACATAAGGAAACTTCAGGAATATAGCTTGGTAAATGCCCGAAATCTGATGGTTGTGTGACTTAGTTTACACATTAGGGTCAATTGCTCTCACATGAATTCTTCTTGCATCTTTCTTGTACATTTAACGCACACGGCCACGGTTATCAAATGTGTGGATTAGCCGCCTGCCTTTAGCGAAACGCATGCAAAGAACATTCGACTTACTGGTAATTGCAACAAGAACGCTTCTTTTAGCAGATTTGCCATGACCATTTATGAATGCCGTCCCATCACCTTGGCTTGCAGTGCTGTTCCCGCATCCATACTCTATTTATAAAATGCTGCAGAGGGTAGAATAAAGTAAACATCATGTCTATACTAAAATTCCGATGAAGAGTTCCCTGGTTGTTTACCACATTAATGAAATTATACAAAAAAGTATCATCAACTGTTTGGATCCGGAGCTAAATCTGTTAGTACATCTGACATTATCCCGGTGTGTGAACGTTCAAGTAGGGAACATGCCAAGAAACTATGATGTGAGTCGTTCGTCATACCAATAATCTCGAGTCCGCCAAGACTTATCTGCAAATCATCTGAAGCACAGTACCAAAAATGCTTTCAATTTTTCTTGAGTATCAGAGCATTCCTTTCTGCGTTTAAGTGCATTTTAGCTTAGTCCATCCGGTGTGCTGCTTCAGAGCAGTGCTGTCACATACACGCCAAGCGCTCACTACAAACCCCATTTTATCCTCGTTTTGCAGACGGATGCTTGTGTGCATAAGACCTACACTGTGATGACTTCTGGGGTTGACACACCATGTGTGTCTTATAGCATTGCAAACTGAAAAAAACAGGAACAAAGGAGTTTGAAAAAGTGTGGGGCTATGTGGATAATAGCTCTGGCAAGTACTCATCTACTTATCCGTGTATAATCTAGGCAGCCATTCAAGTCAATCCTTGAACTACGATGATGTTCACACAATTCATTACAAGAGTATTAACAGCTTCGTGAATCTGCGTTCGTCGCCTGTTTCCCTCAACAGGTCTTGCAGTGCTTGTTTGTCTGTGACTGCTGACATCCAACGAGTGTCACTGATTTTGGAACTTCCTCATCATCAACAGCCATTTGAATGGACGATTCGCGTTCATACAACCACTATGATTTAAGGAAGGAAGAATATGAGGCAGAAATTAGTATCTAGCCAAAGATCTTAATGCCATAAACAAAACTTGTTGTCAATGCGCCTGTACCTTGTCTTAACCTCCGTCACAAACAGCTGGCTTTGGTGCCTAAGTAAGACAGCATCGACAAGAGACGTTCCTCGCCGTTTACTCTGCTTCATATCCTAATCAGTCAGTATTCCGCAACGAACTCAACACCAAACACACTTGAACAGATAATCGGACAACGAGATGACTGCAACGCGCCACCGGTGCGGTCTGTCCTCCAACTTCCGGTGCCAAGCACACGGCGGGTCAAGTAGGCTCTAGTCTGGAAGGTGATACTGGCAGACGGCACCCAGTGTGGTCATCAGTGAATACATTTCCCGCTGCGAAATCGACTTATATGTACCTTGAGCCTTGCGACTTGGCAGACAAAACAAGCTCTCTTTGGGACGTGTGGATTGAGCATAAGTGGTACTTACCCAAGCAAAGTCAGCTTATGCAGTACTATCTGCTGCTCTCAGGAACTGGCATGATTACCAGTGCCTAACACACAAGCACAGCAAATTTGCGGACATGCTGGTGCCATCCAATACCATCAATACTTCGCAGACAACAAGTACACTGCGCAAAAGCTTGTTGCTACATGGAAACGTACAGTGGTTCCTTTATAATTCATCATCATCATCATCGTACACGTTAGCTAGAGGTGGGGAACACCTCAGCTAATGTGCCACAATACATAGAAAAAAGGAAAGAAAAAGAAATGCAACTGGTGCAAGCTGGCTGAGCTACCCGTAACGGATGGGCATCGTTCCGGTAAGCTACCAGCCGACTGCTGTACACCAAAAAAAGTTACTATGCAAAATTATATAAGGCTAACTAAGGAGATCGAGGTTGGAGGGGGAGGATAAGAGGGATGGGGTGGGACAAAGAAACTCACAGCACGAACGCCACTGAGGTCGGCTCCTTGCCATATCAGCAAGTGTGTCCAACCAAACGTGTTCCTCGTCTTGCGGTGATATTAAAGGGCGACGAAAACTTGCCGTAAGCTCTCACTCTGCCCGAGCTATGCGCATTTAATGCTCGGATAATATGCACATATTTCTCAGGTACACCTTTCCTGAGTAGATAGTCCCAAAGTGCATGTCTATCCACCGAATCGAATGCCCCTTTGATATCGAGGAACACGACAAAGTGGGCCGCCAATATGTGTGACAGTGCTCCAACAACTGACGCAAAGTGAACATGTGGTCAATGAAGCCACGACCTCGGCGAAATCCAGCTTGCTTTTCACGAATCTGGCTTTCACGATTGCCAGTCAGTCTTTGAAGGATGACAGAGGCAAGCACTTTGGAGGCAATGGAGATCAGACTGATTCCTCTATGGCTGCCCCATTTCGATCGTGAGCCTCCTTTGAAAATTAAGACTATGATGGAGCGGCTCCAATCGGTTGGGACAGTTTCCTGCTCCCACAGTCTTACTACTTACTCGTGTAAATCATCCACAAGAGCAGGTTCCCCGAATTTGAAAAGGGCTAAAGGAAGGCCATCAGGTCCTGCGGCTTTGTTCAACTTCAACAGTCGGATCTCACGTTCGACTTCTGAGCGAGAGGGTGGATCCAAAGGGACAGCCCACGGGGCAGGGCGATCACTGGTCGGCGAGAAATCTAACAATTCCGACTGATTAAATTGCCTTTCAAAGTGCTCAGCCCAACGTTCCAAGCGTTTTGATAAGTTATGGATAGGCTGTCCACTCTCGTCACGTATAGTTTTACTAGGTCTCGGGCTGCCCGTTTCCCGTATCAGACGGAGTAACTTACGATGGTTACCAAGGGCAGTGGCCATTTCCATCTCCGTTGCACGATGAGACCACCAGGATTCGCGGTTTCTCTTCAGGTTGGCACGGAGTTTCGCCCGATGCAGCAGATAGGGCACCGTTGATTATCCTTTGCGGTGGCCAGAGCATCAGAAATCTGTTTGAAGAGAAATTCCTTGTATTGCGTGAGCAGGATACTGTCAGGTTGCCCAGGCCTAGACAGGAGAATGATTAGGGTTCTCAAACAAAGCCTTTGGTTCAAACACCTTACCGCAAGGCAGCGGGTTTGGCATTGGGCTACAAGGAGTCCGTTCTAAGGAATAAGGAGCCACCCTCATTCCAACCCCCAACCTGGAGAGCCAGGAGACTAAGTTTGTCTGGCCTCTAACCATTGACCAATCTGGTATGAGTGGATCTGAAGGTGCAAAAGCACCACCCAGTATAGCTCAGTGGATCACTGAGGCACACAAACCATCGCACCACGGTAAGGTCCAGCCTCATTGCCATGGTCCTTTATGATTGGAGCATGGTTAATTCAAATCTGGCGTTTGTTTTTACTCTGTGAGCTGTAGATATTTTAAAAATCGGCCATGCTACTTTTCACACGTTTTAGCTACTTTATGAAGAATAGCATAGCGCAACAATTTGCAGTGCAAAAAAACTAACAGTAGTCAACATATCATTTGCACATGCGGAAATCAAACCTGGCACTAGTTTTTCTCGATAAGCTATAGGGTTTAGGAATTTTGACTCTAAGTATCTTTGCAAAAGATGGAAGCGATCACAACGATGACCCGTTGTAACGAATTTATAAATTGATGTAAAGACATATTCTTAACAAAACCTTTTGATTAGGGGAGACATAAACACAACTCTGGATGAATGACAGTCCATAAGCAGGCAAGATTTTGCATTTATAGCTTTTGCTTTTGAATGTTTTCTTAGGACAGCCACTTTTGATGATTCAACCTTAGCCAGCCATCATGTATTTGTCCCATCGTTTCTGATAACTTTCTTCCATCATCATTATAGCTAGATGAATACGTTCCTTTTGTTCGTCACTTGCTACTCTAAGGTTTATGCAGTGCTGATCAAGAAATACAGCTTGAGGCTCAAGTTGCACCCAACAACATTCTGTTAACTAGTTCCGCATAATTAGCGGATTATTTGTTACAAGGATGTTTTGTATAACCGCCACACTTTATACCGCGCTTTGAACTATCCATAACTAATCTCCACTCTCGTGCAAGATCCGAGGGAATCCCCAATTCAATAAGAGACCTGCAGAAGCATGACCTAAAACCGAATGCTTGTTTTCTGAAGTCCAGGGAACTGCTCATGTCTTCGGAAGAAGGAAAGTGTCACTGTGTAGTTAATTGGTCTTTCACGTAGTCTGGAGGTTAATAAATCAGCCGCTTTCTTGGAGAGTTACAAATCACGCACCAAGTCATTCAAGTCTTATGGACTACACAGTTGGTGTGTTGAAGAAACTTCGACATCAGATGCAGAGTCTTCATACGTTGAAACCGATTCAGGTAACTGGTCTACGTCGTCACGGCAACTAATTCCATAATCCGCTGAGGTAAAACCAGTACAGTTTGAAATTAGAATCTCTTCAGAGTGTGGAATGTGTCGAATTGCAGCGATAATATTGGAATAAGTGATGTTATGCCAATGTCTCTATTAACAATCTTTTATATTAACCTTGCAATAATAACAATCTGTTATGTTTTTCGGAGGTTCTCGTCATACCAGGTAAAAATCAAATGGCATGCCTTTGCTTTTCCTTTTGTCTAGTCACAAAGCATATCCTCAGAATGATAAGCGTACAATACGAGGTGCTCATTTTTGATGGTTTCATTAAGTCGTGTTGCAAGGTATACTTTATAGGCACCTTTTACAAATGAAGTAACATTACTCCTTTGAGGAGCTAGTATATAACAGCCGCATATTAGACAAAATGTACCCGGTCAGTTTGCATAGTTAAATCGAATAGAGTGAGCCCATCGTCACACCTGAAACGTAAGTGCATTGGTATCTAATTTTCTATCTGGGTAAACTCTCATAACGCATACAACTAAAGCTGGTAGAAATAACAGATTTTATATTTGAAATCGGCAATTAAGATTCATGTAGCATCAATTTAAAAATCTAGCAGTGGAGAGTCGGAAATTTGTTGTCCTTTGTTCTCGAAGAACTGAAGCTGCCCCAGCTCCTCCGATCGAAGGAATCACATCTCGTCCCCATAGAGTGGGACGACCCTCACACTGGCCTGGTAATAGCAGCCCCATTTGGACGCCATAGGTGTTGCAGTTTCAAGAAGATATTTTTAACTTTGCACTAGATGAGTTACTTTATTTGTTATGCACCCATCATTAGTAATGCAGTTGCCAAGGTTAGTGCGCTGGCCAACTACCTCGAGTTCTTCGCCGTCAAGGATGGATGGGTCATCATATGGCTGGTGATCTTGTAACAACATTTTGCGCTTTGATGATGCGAAGCGCACACCAAATAATGGGACCACTACTGAGATGTTATTCAGCGTTGCTTGGGCAGCCCCAACATAGTTAATTAAGAAGACAGTATGGCTCACATAATCAAGCTCAACTAGCATTTCTGCAGGCAGCACCTTGCATCGTGAGGCTCCGCAAAGGAACACTTACTGATGGAGTCCAGGATGAAAATGAGTAAACATGGGGAAATTGGGCAACCCTAACGAACGCAACTTGTTACCGGAAAGATATCCGACAAGTCACCGTAGACCATTAGGCGGCCTGTTGTCTCCGAGTAAGTGGTAAATAAAATGTTTACACAACTATTTCGATCGACTAAATCGAATGCACCCTTGAATTCGCGGAACATATCTATTTTTGGCCAGACGTACATGTAGAGCTGTTCTATCATTTACCGCAGAATGAATATATGGTCTATCCAGCCATGTCCAGGCGGAAAGCTGTTTGCTTTCCCCAAAATTGGGATTCCTTTTCCTTAGGGAGGCGACGAACGAGAATTGCGAACAGTAATTTTATATCCAGTGGTGATAGGCTGATAAACCTTTAGTTAACACAGTCAGGGCGATTGCCTTCTTTGTATATTACCACTATGATCGCTTCACCCCAGTTAGCCGGTGTGCCCTCATGGCTGTTTGCGAAAAATCTAGGTGGCTTGCTTAGGGCGAAACGCGTCTCAGTTCGGTAAATCAAATCCATTAAACCTGAAGTGCAAACACAAGAGTTTATAATAAGTAACGTTGTATTCCCTTTTTCCACTCCAAAATGGGCATCACTTTTGATGAATGCACTCATGTAAATATACTCCAGGTACGACGTTTGCCTGGATGAGTTGCATGAACGTGCTCGGATTCTGTGTCCCGAGTCCATGTAACCAAGGGTATAGTTTACACAACCAGCTTGAACAAGACAGGTGAAGATAAAACAACGCTTTGCACCATATTAAACGTTTTATTTGTTGCCAACAATTTCATATATTCACCAATTGCAGTGAGACTGTAAGATGCGGAAAATGCACCTACACGGGGGCGTGATGTCTACTTTGACTTTGACGACAAGTCTCTTACTGTAGCGCCTACTGGGAGGGATACCGTGAACCAGTCCCGCACCTAATAAAACGCGGCTTATCCTATCTTTTGATACTATGCTGAACAATCCACATAGTGTAATCCGCAGTTCAATAAGTTGCAAAATTACTATCGCCTATGTTTTGCCAGATCCACAGAAAGTAGTTTAATGGATTCGCACTAATCAAACGCCAAGTAACCCTTCCCGAATCCCCAGAAGACTTGATACACGAAAATTTCCCGTTCATTTATCTTCAGTAGGTAGTCCAATTGGAGATGCTTTACGGTACGATACATGTAAATGGATATTTTTAGTAGAAGCTGAAATGGCATTTGTAGTAATCATGGACTTAGAGAATGCGTGCTTTATGTTTCAGTTCACTCAAAAGATGTTCGGTTGAGGCTTGCATCATGTACATTCAGGTTTAAGTAAGCATTTTGCTTCCATTTGCCACTGAAGTTACTGGAATTTTGAAATAAAACAGGAAAATTTGCCGCTTCTGATAGGATCATGTAGTGGAGTAGAACCCAGGCTGTGATAAATTGGGATAGCTATGTTGGCGTCCAATAAAGGTTGTATGAATACATTGAACAAATATTTCGGTAATCACTTAAGCGCAGATTATGTGGTGTCTATCGACAAGGCAAACCCAATGCAGCTATTTTTCGAATAACAGGTTTTGTGTGGTGACTGCGTTCTGGGTAACAATAAACAGTGAATTACGGAACAATGATATAATAATTATAATAATAATAAAGCCTAGGCTTGGCAGATCACGCGGGATGCTATGTGTGAATTACGCTACTTCAAACAAGAGGTTTTTACCAAAATAAAACGCGCATCCGTGGACTCGTTACATTATTCACGTTAACGCACAAGTATAGCCATTTACCGCAGTTTCGTGAGTTTGTGATCACAATGCTTGTCTGCGGCTTGCCGTCATTCAGTGAACGGTATGCACCTCAAGTACTGCAACTGGAGTAATGCATCGCTACGCTGCCTTCTAAAAATGAAGTTATAACTATTCCGCAGACATTCCATGCAACTGTAATGGGTGGCTACTTTTGGCTGGTGACCTCTTGATTTTGTGTGGTGGTGGTAAACGTGGCTAGAACTTTTCAAAACCTAATACACCAGAATGAGGTCGATCCGTAGACAGCGATAAATTGCGTCATACAATTCTAGAGCTTCATCCGCAGATAGTGTGACATGTGGTTACTGTGAGATCGCCAATGTAACCAGATGAAGTTTCAATCACAGTTGCCAGGCTCGAATCATTTACTCCGCATAGGTACTAGCGTACTCATTGAGTATTTAGGAAAGATGGAGGTATCGAACCATCCCCCCACCCTCTGCAGGAGGCAAATATGTTGCTGCGCAGCTTTTGACGCCTTCAAAGACTGCGCCGAATGGCCGAGATCGTCTTGCACAACATCCCGAGGTCGCGCTACTGTGAGGCGGTCTTCAACATGTGGCCACCAGGATTATTTACGTTTGCGGGCTTACAGAGTATACGATCAATTTTGCGCTTGCCAGCGTTGAACGGAAGTAGATTTGAACGTGACTATACAAAAGTGTCGTCTAAGTCAGGTTTCAAACTGTCATCATCATAACTTCTGATCGCCAGCCGTATTTTTGTCATGACGGAACAAATAGGAACTTCGACTCAATGACATGCAAAATGTCGTTCATAAATCGTGGCTCAAAACCTAACCATTGTGGTACACAGCAGTCTGCATCAATTGGATCAGAAAATGGGTCACGAAAACAATCGTACATCCGCCGCGGAAGGAGCAAATTACCGATACATTCAAGCGCAGCGTTCCCAATTCCGTACGCTTGCAGGTTTTGGATAACAATGCAGTGATCCAATCGTTCGAACGATTTAGAAAGTCAAGCTTTTTGCCCAACTACCACGACAAATAGACTGGCGGTACCTGACTGACGCTGACGGGATCTGTGTTGCTCCTGTGCTATGCTGTCATATTTTTCATCAAAACAAATTAGCGCCTCAGATATATCAGACACCATCATCTTCGAAAAAATTACTAGCCAATATTTGGCGGGTCTAAATGCTTACAACGAGTAAAAAATGGTGTAATGATGCACTGCTTCTGTAGGCTGGACACCCTACATTCGTAAAGATAACTTTGGAAGAGTTGGGTTAATCGCTTTGCTATCCATGCAGCTGCCATCTGCAAAACTAACTTGGGAATATTATCAACACCGTGTTAACAATGGGCGCGTAACGATAGCAACTTCCTCAAAACAGTCGTTGAACTAAAATGACGTAAGCTCATATTCGTACTAAAATGAAACAAATATATGACCCATGCTGCTGGCGCGTCGGAGCACTGGAGCTTCTTCGAGCATAGAACCTTGAATGTATCCTCAGGCTTTTAAACAATTCTATTAGCTGAGATGAGTGGGAGAACACCGCGCTTCATAACCTGAAGTCTGTCAATATGCTCGAACAGAAAACTGTTGTTAGCATAAACATTTTCGTTTAGCACTCATGCTTTGATGATTTGTTCTAACAGACAACTATGACACAGTAATTAGAAGGAGATAAATCGTTGCATAATATGTGGAAGCTCGGGACAAATGTATTCACAGAATCCTAGCAGACAAATGGACATGGGCATAAAGTTGAATAAGGAACCATTAACAGTGCACGTGCAGAATAAAAAGGCCTGTTAAACGGTGGGCGTCTTAACAGACTCCGGGTTACATCAGCAAAATTTTAAGTCAATATATGCAACCGTCCAAGGGCAAAGAAAAAGTTTGCATAACAAAATTCAAAAAGCAGCACTGCAGGATCAAAATTTATAGATTGGCAAAAAGCAATTAATTAATTTACGCAGTTTGAAAAAAGTGGGCAAGAAAAAGAAGGCAGGTAGATAAATGCATTTCTTATTGTCTCGTCAGTGCCATTTACAATAATCCATATGCAAATATTTCAATAATTATGGTTTTGAGCAAACAAGCTTAAGGTACAAAATGAATGCCGGCACACGATGTTTGTTTTCAAAAACACAGGGCTAGTTAGCTTCATTTGGCTTCTTGCCACAGCCTCAGTGAAACGGCTGAAGCAGGATTAGGGTGATGCAACATGATTGTGAACGCTGATCCAATCTGTAACCGGTGAAGGGTGACCAGTAGGTGTCTACCTATTGAGGATGCTGGCGGCCTGCTAGCACGATGATTCAAGGGGACATGGATGCTGGTAGATTTCACGTTGAACCCACCTCGGCACGTGTTCCTTTATTCGGAAGTCAAAGACCAATTCTGCCCATGTAACGGGATCCGCAATCACTTAAGTGCAGGTATCTGCAGTGAGAACTGGTCCCGATCGGCTGAGATTTCTTCGTTGGAGGCACAGGCAAATTACGCGTTGTGTTACTTACCACAAGTTCAGCAGTATGTTGAGTTCTTTGCGTAGCGGAAATTAAGCGGTTGTTGGTCTTCAGTGTAGCGAAGTCACCCTTGAAAGAAAATTGAACATCCACATTTTCCTGGTTGCTATCTGCGCTAAGTCATTTGGACCTCGTTGTTGACTGTGTTGTCGTATGATAGAAAGAGGCATATTCATGGCAATAACCAAGCTGCCAAACTACAAGCGCTATGTGGATGACATCCTGACGTTTTGTTCACCATCGCCACAGATGTTGCAGCAGGTGGAGCAGCTTATTGGCGTACACTGCAATGTGCGTGTCACCCGTGAAGTGAAGCAGTAGAACTGTCTACCATTTCTGGACATTCTTATCAGTCGCACGAATGACGGAATAATTAAGCGGTCGGCCTACAGGAAAGCCACTTGATCCGAGCAATAGCTCCATTACAACAGCGTCAGACCAGTGCGGTACAAACTGGCACCTGTGAAAACTTTAGTTAACCGCGCTAGACGAATTTACTCGACGGATTTTCTGGCCGACGAGTTAGTTACTTACAACTGCTCTCCTGGCGAATGATTATCCTTGCAGATTCATATGGAAACACAGTCAACAATGAGGTCCAAATGACTTAGCGCAGATAGCAACCAGGAAAATGTGGATGTTCAATTTTCTTTCAAGGGTGACTTCGCTACACTGAAGACCAACAACCGCTTAATTTCCGCTACGCAAAGAACTCAACATACTGCTGAACTTGTGGTAAGTAACACAACGCGTAATTTGCCTGTGCCTCCAACGAAGAAATCTCAGCCGATCGGGACCAGTTCTCACTGCAGATACCTGCACTTAAGTGATTGCGGATCCCGTTACATGGGCAGAATTGGTCTTTGACTTTCCGAATAAAGGAACACGTGCCGAGGTGGGTTCAACGTGAAATCTACCAGCATCCATGTCCCCTTGAATCATCGTACTAGCAGGCCGCCAGCATCCTCAATAGGTAGACACCTACTGGTCACCCTTCACCGGTTACAGATTGGATCAGCGTTCACAATCATGTTGCATCACCCTAATCCTGCTTCAGCCGTTTCACTGAGGCTGTGGCAAGAAGCCAAATGAAGTTAACTAGCCCTGTGTTTTGAAAGCGAATATCGTGAGCCTAAAACAGCTATGGACATAGGTGTTGAACTTCTGGCATTCATTGTGTACCTCAAGCTTGTTTGCTCAAAACCATAATTATTGAAATATTTGCATATGGATTATTGTAAACTGCACTGACGAGACAATAAGAAACGCATTCATCTGCCAGCTTTCTTCTTGCTGCTCTTTAAATATTTTATTCACTGTCTTAGTGATACTCTTTATGTGAACGTTTTGCGACGCAAGGCCGCTGCTTCTCATTTTTTTGAAATATGGTTAATGGTTTATGATTCAGGTCTGCTTTTATATGTGTGGTATCCCGGTTTACTCGGATTCACGGGAACATAGCTGCTTCAGGACATAATAGATTGTGAATTGCATTTATGTGGCTACACACCGTTTAAATGGGATAGCTCCGCTGGCCGGCAGGGAGAAGGCTTCGCTCTTTTTGTTAGCTGCAAATTTTACTTTTTAAAGTTTGCTTATTTCACTCTGCGGAAAAATGTTTTGAAGCTCTCTCGGCTGTGATTAGCACATCCTCGGCTTAGGTTACATTATTATTTGTGTATAGAGGCCCTGGGAACCAATCCAAAGTGGGACTTGACTTTCTTCTCTCCCAGTCCGCAAACATGTTTTTATTGTTGGAGGATTTCAACCACCCGGAGGTCTGCTGGTCTGTTCTTCCTTGCAACTCAGCGTCAGTCACATTCGGGGCTGATCTACTTGAGCTTACGCTCCAAGTAACGTTGCATCAGTTCATTGACCTTCCCAGTAGATACAAGGACGCTCATGTACCTTCTATTTTAGACCTTGTATTTGCCAAGTCACTCGGTTTCGTTGATGACATTACTTATTGGCCTCCACTGGGTTCCAGTAATCATGTTTGTTCCCTCTTTTAGTTGGAATCTGTCTAAGCGCTACCAGAGTACTGTTAAGTTTTGCCCGAACATTTAGCACGCGAAATATCAATCAATGCGGGTCAACGCTTCAGGTTTTCATTTGGAGATCTGCGGCCATGATACAGTCCAGGTTGCCTTGGATAAATTTAGATTCTACCTCACAGAGGTCTCTGCTTCTTTCATCTCAGTCACAAGGAGAAAGGAGGCACGAGAACAGCAACCCTAGATAGATTCCACTGGCAGGCAAATGCTCACAAATATGTCTAAATGTTGGCGGACTTACCGATTTGCCCCTTCTTGCGATACTTATGACAGGTACCGTAAGTCTAGAAATAGATGTAAGCAACACCTAAGGAATGTTCGGCTCCATTTCGAGCAAGGGTCAGCAGACTATGCTTTAGAGAATTCAAAAAGATTTTTAACATATGTCGAAAGGCGCTTCTGTTCGAACTTGTCAATTCCAGGATTGATGCGTAATGACGGTACTCATGCCTATGGCTCATGACAAAGCCTGTGTACTTAGTGGGAAATATGCAGCAGCGTTTGTAAGGCAAACCGCTTTGACAGTCGTTGAGCTGGTTTGCTTGATCCCAGAGGGTACAGGGCTATCTGAATTTATTGCAGAAGAGACGGAATTTCCTGGCCTGCTATAAGTGTTAAACCATTCTAAGACCACTGGGTCTGATTTAATTCACCCGAAACTGTTGCATGAGTTGGCGGCGGAACTAAGTATACCCCTCATTTTGGTGTTTCAGTAATCGCTTGAGAGCTGTGCACTACCTTCCGAATGGAAGGAAGCTGTCATCTGTCTCATCTTCAAAATTGGGGACAGGAGTCTGCCTAAAAATTACAGGCCAGTTAGTCTGACGAGTGTAGTAATCAAACTCCTCAAGTAACTGATATGAGACTCATTGGAGAGTCATCTGAGTAGATTTAATCTATTTAACAATGTACAGCATGCATTCTGGAAGGGATTTTCGTGTCTGACGAATCTACTGGTGGCTCGCAAACGTCGGGCGGATGAAGTGGATAAAGGCCACTCAATGGACATTTGACAAAGTACCCCATTTTTGGCTCGCGCAATAGTTGTCCTACTACGGGGTATCTGGTCACGCCCTTCATTAGGTGAATGGCTTCTTAGATGTTAAAGTGTGTAGGGGTAGACCTTGGCCTATCGTTAAGGCATTCTGTCACCAGTGACGTGCCGCAGGGCTAGACCATTGGACAGTTGCTGTTCTCTATCTATGTGCATGACCTACCCGCGGAGCTTGACATACTATCGCTGCCATTTGCTGATGAGCTGCAGCTGTGAAACATTGTACATGTTCCTCGGGGTTCCGAAGCTATTCATTAAGCGTTGTATAAGCGTTGGGACTGGTCTACTTTATGGTTCCTGTCCGTAAATTAGGCAAAGTGCTCCGTTCTTTGAATTGGAGGAGGTTGTCCTCCTTCGAAGTACTTAGTCGGTGTCCTCAAACTCCCCGTACATCTAGCCAGGTAGGTCTTGGCGCCGTACACTCTTCGACTTAAAACTGGCGACAACTGGAAGAAGGCCGCAAGCAGAGGTCTCCGTAAGTTTTGGTTAATACGACGTTTTTTCGAGTCTTGCCGGGCGTCATTTTACGAGACTGTGTTCGGCTTTCGTTCGGTCTCATCTGGAATATTGCCTCCAGGCTTGTCCGCCCTGCCTCGTCCGGGACAAAATGGAGCTAGAGAGAGTTTTGCGGGTGGCTACTAGGTTAGTTGAGGGATGACGGGGACGGACGTACCCCGAGCGTCTATTTACTTTGAGAATGCATTCAATACGTTATCAAAGGTTTAGAGAAAACCTAATTCTAACCTACCGTATCTTACTGGGAAGGTTGGTCCAGATTTACCTTAACTGTTCAGTCTCGCTAGATTGTATGTTCCACTCGGTCATTTCTTTGAAGCTGGAAAACCGCAGTCCGATGGGACTAGGGCGGAAATCCGGCTGTCACGCCGAGTCGTCGAGCGCTGGAACATGCTTCCGAAAAGTATCAAGGACTCTACGGTTAACCGGTTTGAGCGGCAACTGGACACTCTTGGGTGGCAACACGAAAGCTTTCCTTTTACCTGACTAACTCGCACCTTCATATTTCGATTGTATTTCTTCTACTTTTTATAATTTATTAGTATTCTGCCCTTGTTCCAATTGCACTTCTTTATTCTGTATCTTGATTTCTCTTCCTATCCTTTGCTTACTTCACGGGACTGCCACAGCAAGGACTAATAGGGCAGGAAAACTTGGCATTAACTGGTTGGCCAGGGTGTGATACGGGTGTTCCGTTTTAGATTCATCAACAACTCTGAGCACAACACCAATTCCTGGCTCAATGATCTACTTAAGATGGAGCACTTACGAGATGCTCCTATCGTTCCAGTCCCACCTGAACTTGAGCTTGAAGTTTGTCCTATGATCTGTCATTAGATTTTGTGCTTTCTGCTAGACATCACTGCGCACCACGACGTTTTTTGCATTTGCTTTTATGATGTGGGTTTTGCATGCCTCCAACTCGCAACCACTGGACTAGTAACTGAACCCTTTACACCGTCAGATGTCGGGTCACAAAGCTTTTGATTACTCCCCTCTGTTCCTGATGAGATCGAAGGAAAGCAAAACACGTCGTGATGTGCAATGTTTTCGGAAGGGCAACCTCCAACTTTATATGTTTGTGTCAATACTACTCAAAACACACATGGTAGTTAAGTATGGTTGCTTAACCACTCATTCCTAGATCATGATCCCTTTGTTCCTGGACCATAAATGAAACAAAACTTATTTTTTTCTCTTTCTGAATCGCTTGGGCGAATAAAGATGGCTGAAGAGCAAAATGCTCAAAATGAGCTTTTGCAGTTCATCACAAAAATGCTTGCGGGGGATTCCAAAATACCAGAATGTGTACATTACAGTCGCCTGAGAGGAGAACATGACTGTAAGTTCGTCGCTAGGACCCTATCTAATGCATAGGTCATTTGTATTCTTCTCTCGAGTGGTCATCAAGGGAAGAGAAATAAACTTCCGCAGTGCAATCGCCGTTGTGTCTTCGTCGCAGAAGACACAGAGCGTGTGTTTATGATCAGCGTTTCCCGGATGGTTCACCGGGTTCAAAATAATCGGTCGCTGAAGTGTTATAAAATCATCGCACTCACCCCTGCTCGCTAAAGCGGTCGTTTCGAAAAAGGCGCATAAAGTACGTCGCGACATAGGTGTTGGTAATTTCTGAATGCAACCGAGTTCAAGCTACGAATTTGAGGTCCCAGACCTATGTACTTACCGTTGCATAATTAATTGTAAGCTTGTTCAGGAGACCTTGTGCATTTGTGAACACGCCTTAAGGATTTAATGTTCTTAGAGCAGTAAGTCGTGGGGTGTATTTTTGTCTCTGTAACGTTGTGGCGACCGATAAAACGGTCGTACTCCCCCTCTAATAGTAATTTGATGGAGCTGTGTCTAGCTCATTCATGTCATATCTCTACGATTTCGTCATTACTTCCGTCCACCACTTTTTAAATGTAACGTAAGCCAGCGCGTTCACCAGTTTTTTTGGCTATTTAAGTAATGT
>OX104068.1:78055025-78129708 GCA_944474145.2 Dicrocoelium dendriticum | reverse complement strand
TAGACAGATTCCAACTAAAAGAGGGAACGAACATGATTACTGGAACCAAGTGGAGGCCAGTAAGTAATGTCATCAACGAAACCGAGTGACTTAGCAAATACAAGGTCTAAAATAGAAGGTACCTGGGCGTCCATGTATCTACTGAGAAGGTCAATGAACTGATGCAACGTTACTTGGAGCGTAAGCTCAAGTAGATCAGCCCCGAATGTGACTGACGCTGAGTTGCAAGGAAGATCAGACCAGCAAACCTCCGGGTGGTTGAAATCCTCCAAAAATAAAAACATGTTTGCGGACTGGGAGAGAAGAAAGTCAAGTCCCACTTTGGATTGGTTCCCAGGGCCTCTATACACAAATAATAATGTAATCTAAGCCGTGGATGTGCTAATCACAGCCGAACGAGCTTCAAAACATTTTTCCGCCGAGTGAAATAAGCAAACTTTAAAAAGTAAAGTTTGCAGCTAACAAAAAGAGCGAAGCCTTCTCCCTGCCGACCAGCAGAGCTATCGCATTCAAACGGTGTGTAGCCACATAAATGCAATTCACAATCTATTATGTCCTGAAGCAGCTATGTTCCCGTGAATCCGAGTAAACCGGGATAACACACATATAAAAGCAGACCTGAATCATACACCATTAACCATATTTCAAAAAAATGAGAAGCAGCGGCCTTGCGTCGCCAAAACTTCACATAAAGAGTATCACTAAGACAATGTATAAAATATTTAAAGAGCAGCAAGAAGAAAGCTGGCAGATGAATGCATTTCTTATTGTCTCATCAGTGCCATTTACAATAATCCATATGCAACTGTTTTAATAAATATGGTTTTGAGCAAACAAGCTTGAGGTACACAATGAATGCCGGAAGTTCAACACCTATGTCCATAGCTGTTTTAGGCTCACGATATTCGTTTTCAAAAACACAGGGCTAGGTAGCTTCATTTGGCTTCTGGCTACAGCCTCAGTGAAACGGCTGAAGCAGGATTAGGGTGATGCAACACGATTGTGAACGCTGATCCAATCTGTAACCGGTGAAGCGTGACCAGTAGGTGTCTACTTATTAAGGATGCTGGCGGCCTGCTCGCACGATGATTCAAGGGGACATGGATGCTGGTCAATTTCACGTTGAACCCACCTCGGCACGTGTTCTTTTATTCGGAAAGTCAAAGACCAATCAGTTCTGCCTATGTAACTGGATCCCCAATCACTAACGCCGACGAGCTAGTTACTTACAATTGCGCTGGTGGCGAATGATTATCCTTGCAGATTCATAAGGCAACACAGTCAACAACGAGGTCCAAATGACTTAGCGCGGATAGCAACCAGGAAAAATGTGGATCTTCAATTTTCTTTCAAGGGTGAATTCGCTACACTGAAGACCAACAACCGCTTAATTTCCGCTACGCAAATAACTCAACATACTGCTGAACTTGTGGCAAGAAACACAACTCGTAATTTGCCTGTGCCTCCAACGAAGAAATCTCAGCCGATCGGGACCAGTTCTCACTATAGATACCTGTACGTAAGTGATTGGGGATCCAGTTACATAGGCAGAACTGATTGGTCTTTGACTTTCCGAATAAAGGAACACGTGCCGAGGTGGGTTCAACGTGAAATTGACCAGCATCCATGTCCCCTTGAATCATCGTGCGAGCAGGCCGCCAGCATCCTTAATAAGTAGACACCTACTGGTCACGCTTCACCGGTTACAGATTGGATCAGCGTTCACAATCGTGTTGCATCACCCTAATCCTGCTTCAGCCGTTTCACTGAGGCTGTGGCCAGAAGCCAAATGAAGCTACCTAGCCCTGTGTTTTTGAAAACGAACATCGTGTGCCGGCATTCATTTTGTACTTCAAGCTTGTTTGCTCAAAACCATAATTATTAAAATATTTGCATATGGATTATTGTAAATGGCACTGACGAGACAGTAAGAAATGCATTTATCTACCTGCCTTCTTTTTCTTACCCCCTATTTTCAAACTGCTTAAATTAATTAATTGATTTTTGCCAATTTCTTAATTTTGATCCTGCAGTGCTGTTTTTTTGAATTTTGTTATGCAATCTTTTTCTTTGCCGTTGGACGGTTGCATATATTGACTTGAAGTTTTGCTTATATAACCCGGAGGCTGTTAAGACGCCCACCGTTTAACAGGCCTTTTTATTCTGCACGTGCACTGTTAATGGTTCCTCATTCAACTTTATGCCCATGTCCATTTGTCTGCAAGGCTGCTGTGAAAACATTTGTCCCGAGCTTCGACATTTTATGCAACGATTTATTTCCTTCTAATTACTGTGTCATACTTGTCCGTTAGAACAAATCATCAAAGCATGAGTGCTGAGCGAAAATGTTTCTGCTAACAACAGTTTTCTGTTCGAGCATATTGACAGACTTCAGGTTATGAAGCGCGGTGTTCTCCCACTCATCTCAGCTAATAGAATTGTTTAAAACCCTGAGGATACATTCAAGGTTCTATGCTCGAAGAAGCTCCAGTGCTCCGGCGCGCCAGCAGCATGGGTCATATACTTGTTTCATTTTAGTACCAATATGAGGTTACGTCATTTTAGTTCAGCGACTGTTTTGAGGAAGTTGCTATCGTTACGCCCCCGTTGTTAACACGGTGTTGATAATATTCCCAAATTAGTTCTGCAGATGGCAGCTGCATGGATAGCAAAGCGATTAACCCAACTCTTCCAAAGTTATCTATATGAATGTAGGGTGCCCAGCCTACGGAAGCAGTGCATCATTACACCATTTTTTACTTGTTGTAAGCATTTATACCCGCCAAATAGTGGCTAGTAATTTTTTCGAAGGTGATGGTGTCTGATATATCTGAGGCGCTAATTTGTTTTGATGAAAAATATGACAGCATAGCACAGGAGCAACACAGATCCCGTCAGTGTCAGTCAGGTACCGCCAGTCTATTTGTCGTGGTAGTTGGGCAAAAAGCTTGACTTTCTAAATCGTTTGAACGATTGGATCACTGCATTGTTATCCAAAAGCTGCAAGCGTACGGAATTGGGAACGCTGTCCTTGAATGTATCGGTAATTTCCTCCTTCCGCGGCGGCTGTAGGATTGTTTTCGTGATCCATTTTCTGATCCAATTGATGCAGACTGCTGTGTACCACAATGGTTAGGTTTTGAGCCACGATTTATGAACGACATTTTGCATGTCATTGGGTCGAAATTCCTATTTGTTCCGTCATGACAAAAATACGGTTGGCGATCAGAGGTTATGATGATGAAAATCTGAAACCTGACTTAGACGGCACTTTTGTATAGTCACATTCAAATCTACTTCCGTTAAAAGCTGGCAAGCGCAAAATTGATCGTATACTCTGTAAGCCCGCAAACGTAAATAATCCTGGTGGCCACATATTGAAGACCGCCTCACAGTAGCGCGACCTCGGGATGTTGTGCAAGACGATCTCGGCCATTCGGCGCAGTCTTTGAAGGCGTCAAAAGCTGCGCAGCAACATATTCGCCTCCTGCAGAGGGTGGGGTGATGGTTCGATACCTCCATCTTTCCCAAATACTCAATGAGTATGCCAGTACTTATGCGTAGTAAGTGATTCGAGCCTGGCAACCCTGACTGAAACGCCATCTGGTTACATTGGCGACCCCACAGTAACCACATGCCATACTATCTGCGGATGAAGCTCTAGATTTGTGTGACGGAATTTATCGCTGTCTACGGGTCGACAACATTCTGGTGTATTAGGTTTTGAAAAGTTCTAGCCACGTTTACCAACACATGAAATTTGGCCGCAACACAAAATCAAGAGGTTACCAGCCAAAAGTAGCCACCCATTACAGTTGCATGGAATGTCTCCGGAATAGTTATAACTTCATTTTTAGAAAACGTAGCGATGCATGACTCCAGTTGCAGTAGTTGAGGTGCATACCGTTCACTGAATGACGGCAAGCCACAGACAAGCATTGTGATCACAAACTCACGAAGCTGCGGTAAATGGCCATACTTGTGCGTTAACGTGAATAATGTAATGAGTCCGCGGATGCGCTTTTTATTTTAGTAAAAACCTCTTGTTTGAAGTAGCATAATTCACACATAGCATCCCGCGTGATCTGCCAAGCCTAGGCTTTATTATTATTATAATTGTTATATCATTGTTCCGTAAATCACTGTTTATTGTTACCCAGAACGTAGTCACCACACAAAACCTGTTATTCGAAAGATAACTGCATTGGCTTTGCCTTGTCGATAGACACCACATAATCTGCGCTTAAGTGATTACCGAAATATTTGTTCAATGTATTCATACAACCTTTATTGGATGCCAACATAGCTATCCCAACTTATCACCAGCCTGGGTTCTACTCCACTACATGATCCTATCAGAAGCGGCAAATTTTCCTGTTTTATTTCAAAATTCCAGTAACTTCAGTGGCAAATGGAAGCAAAATGCTTACTTAAACCTGAATGTACATGATGCAAGCCTCAACCGAACATCTTTTGAGTGAACTGAAACATAAAACACGCATTCTCTAAGTCCATGATTACTACAAATGTCATTTCAGCTTCTACTAAAAATATCCATTTACATGTATCGTACCGTAAAGCAGCTCCAATTGGACGACCTACTGAATATAAATGAACGGGAAATTTTCGTGTATCAAGTCTTCTGGGGATTCGGGAAGGGTTACTTGGCGTTTGGTTAGTGCGAATCCATTAAATTACTTTCTGTGGATCTGGCAAAACATAGGCGATAGTAAGTTTGCGACTTATTGAACTGCGGATTACACTATGTGGATTGTTCACCATAGTATCAAAAGATAGGATAAGCCGCGTTTTATTAGGTGCGGGATTGGTTCACGTTATCCATCCCAGTAGGCGCCACAGTAAGAGACTTGTCGTCAAAGTCAAAGTAGACATCACGCACCCGTGTAGGTGCATTTTCCGCATCTTTCACTGCAATTGGTGAATATATGAAATTGTTAGCAACAAATACAACGTTTAATATGGTGCAAAGCGTTGTTTTATCGTCACCGGTCTTGTTCAAGCTGGTTGTGTAAACTATACCCTTGGTTACATGGGCTCAGAACACAGAATCCGAGCACGTTCATGCAACTCATCCAGGCAAACGTCGTACCTGGAGTATATTTTTAAATGAGTGCATTCATCAAAAGTGATGCCCATTTTGGAGGGGAACAAGGGAATACAACGGTACTTATTATAAACTCTTGTGTTTGCACTTCAAGTTTAATGGATTTGATTTACCGAACTGAGACGCGTTTCGCCCTAAGCAAGCCACCTAGGTTTTTCGCAAACAGCCACGAAGGCACACCGGCTAACTGGGTTGAATCGATCATAGTGCCAATATACAAAGAAGGCAATCGCCCTGACTGTGTTAACTACAGGTTTATCAGCCTATCACCAGTGGATATAAAATTACTGTTCGCAATTCTAGTTCGTCGCCTCCCTAAGGAAAAGGAATCCCAATTTGGGGAAAGCAAACAGCTTTCCGCCTGGACATGGCTGGATGGACCATATATTCATTCTGCGGTAAATGATAGAACAGCGCTACACGTACGTCTGGCCAAAAATATATATGTTCCGCGATTTCAAGGGTGCATTCGATTTAGTCGATCGAAATAGTTGTGTAAACATTTTATTTACCACTTACTCGGAGACAACAGGCCGCGTAATGGTCTACGGTGACTTGTCGGATATCTTTCCGGTAACAAGTTGCGTTCGTTAGGGTTGCCCAATTTCCCCATGTTTACTCATTTTCATCCTGGACTCCATCATTAAGTGTTCCTTTGCGGAGCCTCACGATGCAAGGTGCTGCTTGCAGAAATGCTAGTTGAGCTTGATTATGTGAGCCATACTGTCTTCTTAATTAACAATGTTGGGGCTGCCCAAGCAACGCTGAATAACATATCAGTAGTGGTCCCATTATTTGGTGTGCGCTTCGCATCATCAAAGCGCAAAATGTTGTTACAAGATCACCAGCCATATGATGACCCATCCATCCTTGACGGCGAAGAACTCGAGGTAGTTGGCCAGCGCACTAACCTTGGCAACTGCATTACTAATGATGGGTGCATAACAAATAAAGTAACTCATCTAATGCAAAGTTAAAAATATCTTCTTGAAACCGCAACACTTTTGGCGTAAAAATGGGGCTGCTATTACCAGGCCAGTGTGAGGGTCGTCCCACTCTCTGGGGACGAGATGTGATTTCTTCGATCGGAGGAGCTGGGGCAGCTTCAGTTCTTTGATAACAAAGGACAACAAATTTCCGACTCTCCACTGCTAGATTTTTAAATTGATGCTACATGAATCTTAATTGCCGATTTCACATATAAAATCTGTTGTTTCTACCAGCTTTAGTTATATGCGTTTACCCAGATAGAAAATTAGATACCAATGCACTTACGTTTCAGGTGTGACGATGGGCTCACTCTATTCGATTTAACTATGCAAACTGACCGGATACATTTTGTTTAATATGCGGCTGTTATATACTAGTTCCTCAAAGGAGTAATGTTACTTCATTTGTAAAAGGTGCCTATAAAGTATACCTTGCAACACGACTTAATGAAACCATCAAAAACGAGCACCTCGTATTGTACGCTTATCATTCTGAGGATATGCTTTGTGACTAGACAAAAGGAAAAAGCAAAGGCATGCCATTTGATTTTCCCCTGGTATGACGAGAACCCCCGAAAAACATAACAGATTGTTATTATTGCAAGGTTAATATAAAAGATTGTTAATAGAGACATTGGCATAACATCACTTATTCCAGTAGCATCGCTGCAATTCGACACATTCCACACTGAAGAGATTCTATTTTCAAACTGTACTGGTTTTACCTCAGCCGATTATGGAATCAGTTGCCGTGACGACGTGGCCCAGTTACCTGAATCGGTTTCAACGTATGAAGACTCTGTATCTGATGTCGAAGTTTCTTCAACACACCAACTATGTAGTCCATAAGACTTGAATGACTTGGTGCGTGATTTGTAACTCTCCAAGAAAGCGGCTGATTTATTAACCTCCAGACTACGTGAAAAACCACTTAACTACACAGCGACACTTTCCTTCTTCCGAAGAGATGACCAGTTTCCTGGACATCAGAAAATAAGCATTCGGTTTTAAGTCATGCTTTTGCAAGTCTCCTATTGAATTGGGAATTGCCTCGGATCTTGCACGAGAGTGGAGATTATTTATGAATAGTTCAAAGCGCGGTATAAAGTGTGGCGGTTGTACAAAACATCATTGTAACAAATAATCCGATAATTATGCAGAACTAGTTAACAGAATGTTGTTGGGTGCAACTTGAGCCTCAAGCTGAATTTCTTGATCAGCGCTGCATAAACCAAAGAACAGCAAGTGACGAACAAGGGGAATGTATTCATCTAGCTATACTGATGATAGAAGAAAGTTATCAGAGACGATGGGACAAATACATGATGGCTGGCTACGGTCGAAGCATCAAACCTGGTTGTCCTAAGAAAACATTTAAACGCAAAAGTTATAATGCAAATTCTTGCCTGATTAAGGACTGTTATTTATCCAGAGTTGTGTTTACGTCTTCCCTAATCAAAATGTTTTAATGAGAATATATCTTTACATCAATTTATAAATTTGTTACATCGGGTCATCGTTGTGATCGCTTCCATCTTTTGCCAAAATACTTGGAATCAAAATTCCTAAACCATATAGCTAATCGAGAAAAACTAGTGTCAGATTTGATTTCCGCATGCGCAAATGATATACCGACTACTGTTAGTTTCTTTGCACTGAAACTTGTTGCGCTATGCGATTCTTCAAAAAGTAGCTAAAGTGTGTGAAAAGTGGCATGGTCGATTTTTAAAATGTCTACAGCCCACAGAGTAAAAACGAATGCCAGATTTGAATTAACCATGCTCCAATTATAAAGGAACCACTGTACGTTTCATTGTAGCAACAGGCTTTTGCGCAGTGTAATTGTAGTCTGCGAAGTATTGATGGTATTGGAAGGCACCAACATGTCCGCGAATTTGCTGTGCGTGTGTGTTAGGCACTGGTAATCATACCAGTTCCTTAGAGCAGCAGATAGTACTGAATAAGCTGACTTGGCTTGGGTAAGTACCACTTATGTCCAATCCACGCTTCCAAGGAGAGCTTTGTTTTGTCTGCCAAGTCGCAAGGCTCAAGGTAGATAAAAGTCGATTTGGCAGCGGGAAATGTATTCACTGATGACTAAACTGGATGCCGTCTGCCAGTCTCGCCTTCCAGACTAGAGTTTACTTGACCCGCCTTGTGCTTGGCTCCGGAAGTTAGAGGACAGACCTCACCGGTGGCGCGTTTGCAGTCATCTCGTAGTCCGACTATTTGTTCAAGTGCTGAGTCCGCTGCGGAATAATGACTGGTTAGGATATGAAGCGGGGTAAACCGCGAGGAACTTGTCTTGCCGATGCTGCCTTCCTTAGGCACAAAAACCAGCTGTTTGTGACGGGGGTTATTAAGACAAGGTGCAGGCGCTTTGACAACATGTGCTTGTTTATGGCATTAAGATCTTAGGCTAGGTACTATTTTCTCCCTCATATTCATCCTTCCTTAAATCATTGTGGTTGTATGGCAGCGAAGCGTCCATTCAAATGGCTGTTGATGATGAGGAAGTTCCGAAATCAGTGACACTCGGTGGATGCCATCAGTCACAGACAAACAAGCACTGCAAGACCTGGTGAGGGAAACAGGCGACGAACGCAAATTCACGAAGCTGTCAATGCTCTTGTATTGCCTTATGTGAACATCTTCGTAGTTCAAGGATCGACTTGAATGGCTGCCTAGATTATCAAACAACAATTAGATGAGTACTTGGTAGAGCTAGTATCCACGTAGCCACACACTTTTTCATACTCCTTTGTTCCTGTTTTTTTTCAGTTTGCAATGCTATAAGACGTAGATGGTGTGTCAACCCCAGTAAGTCATCACAGTGTCGGTCTTATGCACACAAGCACCCGTCTGCAAACCGAGGATACATAGGGGTATGCGGTGGGCACTTGATGTGAATGTGGCAGCACTGATCTGAAGCGGCCCACCGGAACAACTACACCAAAATGCACTCAAACGCTGAAAGGAAAGTTCTGACACTGAAGAAAAACTGAAGCATTTTTCTTAATATGTTGCAGGTGATCTGCTGACAAGCATTGGCGGACTGGAGATTATTGGTATGACAAACGACTCACATCATATTTTCTTGGCATGGTCCCTACTTGGACGCTCACACACCGGAAGAATGTCAGATGTACTAACAGATTTCGCTCTTGATCCAAACAGCTGATGCCACTTGTTTTGCATAATTTCATTAATATGGTAAACAACCAGGGAACTCTTCATCGGACCTTTAGTATAGAACTGATGTGTACTTTATTATCCCCTCTGCAGCATTTTATAAATACAGTGTGAATGGGAGAACAGCACTACAAGCCAAGGTGATGGGACAGCATTCATAATTGGTCATGGCAAGTTTGCTAAATGAAGCATTCTTGTTGTAATTGCCAGTAAGGCGAATGTTCTTTGGATGCGTTTCACTAAAGACAGGCGGATAATCCACACATTTGATAAACGTGGCCGTGTGCGTTAAATGTAGAAGAAAGATGCAAGAATAATTCATATGAGAACAAGGAATCCTAAGGTATAAACCAAGTCACACGACCATCAGATTTCGGGAATTTACCAGACTATATTCCTGAAGTTTCCTTATGTTCGAAAGCCGCTGACATTTGTTCAAATTCTATACAGATGCTAAGTTTTTGGAAGTAGCTATACATTCATGGTCGTGATAGACATTGGCATGCACCTGATTACTTAAATTAAATCGCTTGTCCGTGCTGTCACAGAGCCAATTGTATCGAGGTAAAGCCTTTTAAAGTTAAACACAGCAACTTAGCTGGAATATAAAGCATTATACGGTCTTACGAGTACCAAGTAGACTTTTAGTTCAATCTTGCCAAATTTGACTTTTTTGATTTAGGGAAAGGAACCTTAGAAATATGTAATATTTATATTTCAGCATTGTTTCCTTTCAAAACCCTACTGACTACCACAAAAATACTTGCCATCCCAGTTCGAACAATACCAGAGTAACTTGTCTTCTGCTCAGCTATAAACATCAAGCCCCACACCACCATCAATCTGTTCCGCCTTCCGCCTGCTATAACTGTAAACAACCAAGTAACTATATGAAGATTACTGAAATTCAAACAACAGCACATGCTGCCAGACACCCAACTTGCATGTCCCCTCACAGTTAACCGTCGACAAGAATACTTTTTTATTAGATGCGGGAGTGATACCAAAACCACTCCTATCATTGCTGCATCCAACAGAAACAAACCATTTAATTTTACTGTTGCTGTAGTTTGTACAGCTGACACGAATGAATCCCTACCGATGCAGGAACACCCCAGCCTTCTTGCAACAACCTTCTCTTTTCAACCAACAAATACCAGTAATTTCGACCAACAACACACCCACCTGCTTAATTGCATTAAGGACAAAATCTGACTTTTCACATCTGTATTCAAGTACCATACCACAAGTTTGTACCCCTATATGCTCAATCTTACCAAATGTTCGCAACAACCCTCTAAACATGGACAGACCGTTTTCCCTCCCACTGATCAATGCAAAATATATTAAAAACAAGCCAGTTCCCAAACATGATTGCACAGTTGGGCACTCCATGTGCAATCCTCGTCACTGTAACTTGGTATATTACATATCCGTCTGATTCAACCTTAACAGTCCCCAACTACCAACTAGTTTGTAAAGATCGCAGCACAAAGCGTAGGTTCGGATGTATTATATATATATATATTCCTTGAAAATTAAAAGCGGTGCTGCGTGACCATCATGAGCTACAAAACGTCCCGGAATTTCTGTGGTTATTTATCACTAGTACTTTCTACCATATACTCCTTGGATGCGTCTACTACTGGTTATGTAACCACCATGTGCTGCGCATTACAAACGTAAACTTATTGCCGGAGAATTAAACTTCCTGAAAATATCCTGGTCACCAAATTTCTCTTTGTTAACACTTACAGATTTGCTGTCAACCATCATGGCTGGAGGATGAACAGATTTACACAACCGACTAGGTCTACTAGCGTACTTGATTTAATACTTACGTTGGGAATTTTCAGCGCAAAAAGCACTTTGGTGGTCTGTCGCCAAGTACTTACCAAAATAAGCTAATTTATTATCGATGTCAAATCAGATGCCAAACAAACCCTACTACTACAGTATTCTATCCAGGGGATTGATTAGACGTACGTTTCCTCCGATCTGCCGGCTGGGGTACATTTTTACTATCCACGAACTTTTGCTTAACAGCAGTACAGTTCCATACTAACATCCACTACGTCATAACCTGTCTCACTACACAAGGATAACGTGATCTCTAAGGCTCTAAGGATGCAAAAGCTTACTTATTCACCCTGAAAAGGAAGAAATTGATGCCAAGCTTTCATAGGACCGATGAATTTTTGATAATATTGCCAGTGCACCAATGGACCACTGGAATCAATGATGCGCAAGTAATCTGATTCTAGAACGAGGAAGAAATTGCTCTAGGAACGGGTAGCAAAACAAAGAAACTCGTCACTGGTCTTCCTCATGGAACCGGCAACAGGTCCTCTCCTTTCACGGGACTCAAATGAACATGGTAAAATTTTGAACGATTCACATGCCATTTGTGAGGCGTCTAGCTACTTGTTTGCTGATTCCAGGATTTTTGAATCTGACCTCATATCTGAAGACCCTTAGTCCACTACAAAAAAAGGATAAATATTGTCGAATTTTCTCTCAGCACTATTCAGCGGCTAATGAAAACCAGCGAACATTCTCTCAGGTTGGACTCCGACGGCATCGATTCAACTGTAATATACATGGGAGTGGCAGACGTACCATTACTTTTGGTGAAAATGTTCACTTTATCGATAGAAACTAGGTATTTTGTGGATCACTGGAAGACCACATTCATCATCCGATGCCATAAAAGTGGTCCCAAGCAAGAAGTTATCAAGTCCCGACTGATGCATCATACTCTCACCATGGCCATTCTATTTGGAAAATTAATCAAGAAAACCTTGATAGAGTTCCTTAATTTCTTTAAGCAATTTAACATATCTCAACGTTGTTTACTTGATAGACATGCATTCACGACCCGCCAGCTACAATAAGATAACTACACTTCAGAATGCTTGAAAGCCGATTATGCAATAACAATTTTGTTTTTGGACCTAGAACAAGCAACTGACCTTGTACCACCCAAACGGTTGTTGAAGAAGGCTGAATCGTTTTGGATCCAGAACCCGCCTTAAGTTGGCTTTCCTCCTATCTTAGCATGCCACCTCCACTAGTAACTTTGTGGGAACGCCAATTCTCCTGGTCCAATAACCAGTAGCCTCACACAAGGAACTGTACTCGGCCCTCTACCTTTTCTCCTCTACATCAATGATATTGGCGGGTCCATCAAAAATTGACAACCCTTTCGATTTGTAGTTGATATTATGATTGCTTACAAACTCCGGTGTGATATGCTTCGGAGCACACTGCTTTCATTTCAACAATATTTTCCCTCCCTTGAAGAATGGTCTGAAACGGTTGATAAAATTCGCAACCTAGAAATAAAACATTATGCCATGTGGTTGTCCGATCCCCAATGAGCTAATTAAACGTAAAAACTAAAGTATGTCCATACGGCAGTCTACTCATGATTTTGGAAAGCGCTACTTTTCCGACTTCCGCTTCTCTGAACGAGTCTAATGCCAAATAGCTCGGGCTAACCAATCCGTGGCTAATATATGCCGCAAAACCCACACAGTCCCTGCCATATTGGAATAATTTACTACCCTCGCTCGTCCTACTCTCGAATACTGCAATTTCACCTATGACAGCATGTGAAAGTTGGATAGAAAATCTATAGAACATTTACAGGAGTCGTTTACAAATGTTTGTTCAATAGCACATCCAACGTAAACTATTGCGAACGCTGCAAACCACTTCATATCGAGCCTTTCTGACTGCTACGTCTGAAGCAAAATATGTTGCTTCTCCACATTTGCTTGCAGCAGCTAACGTATCTTACATATATAACAGTTACAACACCATATGCATCCAAGTTTCCGTAGTAAAATTGTACGCTAAAGATACCAAATGCTAGAAAATCAACGCGGTCCGACTTGTTGCTCATCAGATACGCCGTCTTGTGGAACTGCCTAACAATGGTAACCAAGACACTTGCAAACCTAACTGCATCTCACACCAAACTCGACAGATTCTTAGAGCTAGTGGTGTTATTATCCATGTTCTCATCCGACAACTCACAAAATGAAATATTTCAGGATGGTGTAAAAATTATCTAGAGGGAGAAGTACCGACGAAAACATGAGTCGTATAAGAGCATGAGCATTTTGTGCATACTGATCCGTTCCCAATTCAGGAATATTTGATCACAGTTTCGATTGGTAAACGTATATATATATATATATATATATATATGATCAAACTGAGTCTCTCGCATTCTAAGCTTCAGTAGAGTTCATAGGAATCGAAAGCGGTCGATCGGTGTGCTTGGCGCGACCTGATCACGAAGACCGCTGCCTAGATGCAAGTGAAATCCCTCGTGCATGCAGAGAACAAGCGACAATTGCGGAAACGACGGACGTCCATGGATGGTACTCCAACGACATAGAGTGCATGGTGCTGTAGCACAAGCGGTCGCGAGTGCATGAGTCAGGCTGGCCTAGTGAGCCATGTGCGTGGCCACTCGGATCCACCACCGAAACGATGGTGGATCCTGCTGAGGGGGTAGGCAGAACCGACACAGCATCTGTAGGTACGCTGCATTCGATTTACTAACCGCTCGCTTGCATGCTGTCTTTTTGTTTCAGGTGGTGGATGTGGTATATGTCTTAAAACTTGTTTATCTCATATTAACGTCCACATGAACTATCTTGTATCAACTTAAACACGTCGCTTAAGCTAAATGTAGTTAACTTCGATACTATTTTCGCGTCTGTGGCATATTTTAAAAGCCGTTTTTCTGACGCCCTGAATGTATCGCGGAGTTCTTCGTAACCAATTTGTTTAAATGCACATTTAGTGGAGAATTATGTCGCCATATCTGTATGCAGTATCGCATTTATTTTATTTGATTGCGTCATTTCAGGTGATTGGCTGTTGCCTGATATCACCAAGGTGGACGCATTTGACGCGCATGTTGACAAGGTGCCTAGCTGTCTGTCACCCACTACCTCATGCATACTGGCTCCAGGAGACAGTTGGTCAGTGCTGGAGGGGACGGGGTGAACGGTCCTTGTGGTCGCGTTAGGCTCGAAGAGTGGTTCCATGCACTCACTGTGGAGCGGACTGTGGTCAAGCCAACGTCTTGTGTGCACTTGATTCCCAAATACAGGGTGTTTGTGTTTTCCTGTGAATGAGTGTGGACCGGCTTTGTTGATGAAACTTGGCTCCCATCCACATGCCTTCCGGTTTTAATCCTTCGGTTTTACACCGGAAATGAGGTGTGGATGGAGCTATGGGTGATGCGGCGCAAGCCACCCATGGTCTAGCCGTAGGCGCAGGCGTCCTGTGGCTTAGACACTGTGACGGACAAATCAGAAAACACATGCCGTCAACCATATATATATATATATATATATATATAGTCATTTTTAAGTTTTAAGTAACTTATGATAACACTGAGATTAAAGCAGCTGCATTTTCCTAAAATGGCTGGTAATTTTGTCAAAAGTGCATTTTGGCCCTTCGCTTTTCTAGTTGTTGACACTTTTATATATAACTGCCTATAGGTGCGCTGAACGACATTCTGGCGGCCGAATGAGGTTATGCCAGTTGTTGTGAGTCCAGTAATTAGAACCCAGCATTCAAACCTGGATATCCTCGGTACAGATGCACCGGCTTGATAGCCCGTGCCATGTCCTAGCTATAATAGCATGGACAAGTTAAAAGCCAACAGGTTGTAAACGTTTGGCAAAGTTTGCACCGTATTCAGTTTACAAGTGTAAGTTAAAAGCAATTCCAACTTTAAAGCGCGGAAAATATTCTCTATTAGGGGCCTATCTTGCATGATTGGCGCTTAGCAAAACTAACCAACCTGCAATATACTACGACTCTTCTGACCAAAGTTTGTGATTGAAGCAGCTTTTTTCGCCTAGTAGACTACCATAAGCAATTACTAATTGATAGTGGGCAGATGACAGAACCCTGTAAGACTCGCGTCTTGGATGAATCGCTGTCCTAAGTTTATACTGCAAATGATATTGAGGTTGAAATTGCATAGAGTAAGAGAAAAGATATATGGGTATTTGTTGCCTTTTTATGGAAATCCAACATTAAATTCACAAATACTCAAGGAAAACAGCGGAGTCGATGACAAGCTGTACCAGGGTTTAAGTTGCCTAAATGCATTTACAAACCCACATCATTTTAATGGGAACAAGGAGCTGCATGCATCAAATTGATCTAATAGTTGGACCCCTCACTGTAGCAAGCTTCTATGAATATCTTAGCACTCGGATGTTTCCCCTTTTGAAATTCAGTGCAAAGAGGCAATGGAGGTTAATGGCTTGTTTAAATGCGGATCCCCGGAAACACAACCGCAGTTGAACAGAATCAAAATTTAAAACCTTCCTGACAGATTACACCATCAAGCAAGTCAATATTTATGTATACAACAATCAGCCTTGCGATGCCGTTACTCCTGTGTCCTAAAACAGGCTAATCGTGCATCCTTTCATCGCTGCAAACGTCTAAATAAAAATGTATTTTCTTGCTCCTGATTTAGTGGCCACGTGCCAGCACCACGAGGCTTTCGAAAAAGGATCGATAATGTGGAATATAACATAATTGGTTTGAAGACGGCGACATAAGGAATCACTGATCAAATCGTGTTATTAAAGAACCCAACAATGACCAAAGAACACTGATTTATGGCAAGTGCAGTAACAATTGCTTGGCAGTCTCGCAAGATGATAAGAGTAAAACTACACAAGCAAAAGATGTGTGATTTGTCTGTATGAGCGCTTTTCAAGCAGATATGTCGCAGAACATTAGTAGTAAGTACGAAAATATGTTCTTTGAGGTGATCTTGAGTACTTCCGGTAAGATGGAAAAGTGAATCAAGAACTTTTCAGCGGCATGGAAAATCTGCAAATTGAATTGTCCAATGGCAAAGGTATCCGAATACCGATCTTGTATAAGCTGCGTTTTTGCCCCACCTTCTCTTCGAATGAAGACCAGTACCAACGCATTCTCCCTACGAAGACATTAGATTAGAAACGTCCATGCTCAAAACGCTCATGAGATGATCGATTTGCGCCGTTATGAGATACCTGTATTATTCAACATAAACAACGCAATGAGGCCCTTTCCATAGATCGGTTGCTAAATTCAGCTGGATAAATCCTTAAAGTCGAGGCTGCGGAATATCATGAGTCTGCAGTTCCTTCTGAATTTTAAGCAAGGACTTTGCACCGTAGAATTTCAGCTTAAGTTGAAAAATCCCGAGCGCATCATTGTACGAAATTATAAATTCCACTGGATCGAGCATTTAGATTGATATTTCAATATCGGGAGTCGGTTGTTCACTACCTATTTCATTGTGCCTGAAGCTGGTGTGTGCTCTTATTGTTAGTTACTCTTGCACCTGTTATTAAAATACCATCGTCTTCCTACTGAAGCTACCCTTATTAATCTAGGTAACTACGCAGTGAGCGATAAACGTATTAAATGGTTATCTCCCTTCCTATCTCACATAATATATATCCATTGCGGCATATATCAGGACTTAGTACTTGGGACATACCATTTCTTAATATCCGTTAATGATATTATGATTGTGCTATCTACAAATTGCCTACTATTCGTCAATGACTTAATGAGGTGGCATGCTAACACTACAGTGGATGATCACACTGCGCTACAAGATGACGTCGGTTAAGCGTACACATGCTCAATTATAAACAAGTTCAAGTTAAACGCCACCAAGTGCAAAATTATGCGAATACGCTATCAGAGTTCAAACGACTACCGGCGATGGCCATATATTTTACTGCGAGCTTCACATTAGTGCGGTAACAGCCTGCTCATTATACATGATTTTGAGTGTTCGGGGTAAACCGAATAGACAAGAAATTAAGCAAATCAGCAACTGAGCTTTCTATGTAGGGCATCCGGGGAATTTTGACACCTCAGACTTTCCAGAAATTCTTGGAGCGTGCGTAAGGGCGCTTGTATCATACACTATTCAAGCGTATCAATCCTAGCAAAGCGTCACCCTACTACGCTCGATATTCCCCCCCCACAGCGCGACAAAGAACGTTAAAAGTTTGTCTCAACAGCCCTATCCACTCAGGCAGATACCTCTATGAGTGGACAATGGACGTTATCGGCGTCTACGGTGTAGCATTTCCTCAGATTCCCAAAGACAGTTGTCACCAGCTTACGAAATTCAGCGAAAACACATCCGTTTACCCTGGCCACATAGTCAAGCCGACTGTAATGTTAACGAAGCACTTTTCCTTCCGAACGTTACATCCCTGGAACTCCATCTCAGCGCACGTGAGCCTTATCCCCATATTTAACTATACAAAGGATGATTTCACGGCATACTGACATATTGCGGTGCGCTGCAAATGAGTAATATAGTGAAAAGATTAGGTACGAGGAACTCAGCGAAAAATATAGGTCACCGCGGAAAACGGGCGCGTAGTGCACCATCCAACTACCATGAAAATGGATAGCGCTGGAGCGTTGTACCTATACCGTACCGTTACAGCAAGCTGAGTCGATTGCACAAGGCGCAGTATGGAGCCAAGTGGCACCACGAATGATGTACGCAACAGAATCCGACTGTTCTATGTTTGAAATTTTCCAACATACATACGTTCCTTCTTCAATAAAGAAGTCGCTCGCATCGCCAAGCCTTGAGCACATTTGATTTTGTGACCAGCCGGAGCGGGAACATGAAGATTCCGTGGTCGAAACCATTTGGGAATGGGGATGTACGGAGATCCCTGGAGGATTTCGAAGATGTGGCGGAAGCCATCGGGTAGAGCAGTGTCGCGCGGATGTGATTGCGCTTCGGAGTCTACTCAAGGGATTGTTGACGGTGGTCTTGGACGCGGCGAGGAAAGGCCCAGTTAGCTTGGAATATTCCGCCGCGAATGAAGCGCTAATCGCAGGCCTCGACGGTCCAACGGACCTCCAGGATGAGATGCGGCAATTCAAGGTGGTCCGACTTCGGCTAAGAACGGATCCACTCGTGTATGTGGTCCAACCCGGCGGCTTATTGGATCGGGCGTTGACAGATTTGGACGACTGGTTAAGATGACAACTGCTAGTGGAGCAATTTTGGACCGTCTACCTCCAGTGATGGCGGATTGTGAACGACATCCAGAGAAAGGGCATGGTGGCCTCGCTCGAGTGGTAAGAGAGTTGGTCCAGGGGCCAGCGGCAGCATTAAGAATCGAAGACTGAAAAGATAGCGAAGGATTAGACGGGTTAGTAGAGAACTGGAAGCAGATTACGCAAGACATCGGAGCACTTCGAAGTACCCGTCAGAGGCGCCAAAGTGGACGGTACTTCGGAAACATTATAGTGTTGCTCACCCCAACACTGGCACCCCAAGACTGCGGTTTCGTCCGGGTTAGTACTCATCAGTTGGAGATAGCCTGAGTTGGGCTGGAACTCAGAGCCTAGTGGCTCATGGTTGACGCCATAAGCACTATGCCACTGAAATCCGCGAGCAACGCTTGGTCCAGCGGAAATGAATGCAAAGTTGGACTTGGAGGCTCCGCTGGTGGTTGGGTTGCTACAAGCAACCTCTATTGAGACCTCGGTTCACTGGAGGTGGACCTCGGTCGTTCCGATCACAATAGAGGTTGCTTGTAGCAACCCAACAACCAGCGGAGCCTCCAAGTCCAACTTTGCATTCATTTCCGCTGGACCAAGCGTTGCTCGCGGATTTCAGTGGCATAGTGTTTATGGCGTCAACCATGAGCTACTAGGCTCTGAGTTCCAGCCCAACTCAGGCTATCTCCAACTGATGAGTACTAACCAGGACGAAACCGCGGTCTTGGGGTGCCAGTGTTGGGGTGAGCAACACTATAATGTTTCCATTTTACTTACGGTCTTTTTAATGGGAATGACCGAGGTCCACCTCAAGTGAACCGAGGTCTCAATAGAGGTTACTTGTAGCAACCCAACCACCGGCGTAGCCCCCAAGTCCAACTTTGGATGGTACTTCTTTTGCGGGAAACGGACCAGCAATGCCCATGAAGGCGCAGTACACGCTTTGTAAAAAATGAAGTTACAAACAGTTCTGTCCTCGTGTTGGAGAGTGTAGAATTGGGGCCCTGAATTTAGATCCGATGGTAGAATTGAATGGAGAAGCAGAGAGGTGTTTAATCGACACTGTAACCGCAGTCTCGCTGATCAACGTTCAAGATGAAGTGAAATCCCAATCCTGTTCCATGGTGTTGAAGGCGGTCGGTCATTACGATGTACGCATAAATGGATTGGCGGAACACGTGGTTCGTACCAGGAATCATAAATTCAACCATCTTTTCTTCCTTTTGTCGGACGCGAAACATACCACTTTGGGAGCAGACTTCCTTCAAGCCAATGAGGCTATTTTCGACCTGAAACGAGGAAAGCTGTTGATGAAATACGGGTCTATACCCCTTACTGGTAGAGATGGCTCCACCCCGATGTGCTCAGTCGCTGCCGTTTTACACACAAGTATGGTCCCGCAGTCGCTTATCCGCAAATACGACATAATCTTCACAGACGTTAACAGTCCCTAGCGGTTCTGTGATTGGCTCGAGCATGCAATTCCGCTTTCGCGGCAGGTGTGTTGGCCGCAAGGACCCAGAAGGATACCAATCCACCCAGAGGCATAGGTCAAAATCAGGTTCAGGAGATGTTAAATGTGAGTGTAGTCGATGAGGCTCAGCCCCTAAAACTAAGCAGTCTGTGCAAGTAGCATATGAATTTATTGGGTATTTTGAAAGACTGTCGTAGTAAGACTCAGACGCAGAACCACCACACGTTCAGGAAAGCGTTAGATGACCATTCCGTCCTCCTGGGACGCGTCAGTAGGGCGCACCTACCCAATCCTGCCTTCTTCGAACCCACGACCTTACGCTTGAGAGCCAGCAACTTATACCACTGAGCCATGGGCGACGGCAGCGGACCGCCATGTTTGATACCTAACTGCGATATAGCGCAACTCATCCTCCACTATGATGCATGTTATGAGCTTGCAGATGAGAGTGATGGCCTCCAAAATCATGACTTCCTTTGCAAGCCGCCACCATTGGAGCTGGCATGTAAGCTGCTAAGGCTGCGACTGATGATTTGTAAGTAGTAGAGGAATTTATTGGGTTTTTGTCAGGTTTCTTCGCGCTATATCACAGGTAAAGGTTAAACATGGCGGTCTGCGGCCGTCGCGTACGGATCAGTGGTATAAGTTGCTATGGCGCAAGAGTAAGGTCGTGCGTTCGAATCCGGCAGGCTTGGGTGGGCGCGCGCTAGTAAGTCTTCCCAGTAAGACGGAATGGCCGTCTAGCGCTTTCCTGAATGTGTGGTGTCTATCTGTCTGAGTTTAACTGCGACGAATCCTCACAAAATCTCCTCAGTTGTTTTGATGAAGAAGGCAAACGGAAAATACCGCTTTTGCGTGGACTTCAGACGGTTGAACGAACTCTCGCTGGGTTATTTTGTCCCGGTGCTATCAGTCGCAGGCATCTTTGACAAATTACAAAATTCTAAGATATTTACAATACTGGATTTGACATCTGACCATGATCCGTTAGCGATCAAACAGGAGGATCGCAAGAAGTCCACGTTTACATTGAGCGAGAAGCAGTATTAATTTAAAAGGATGCCTTTCGGATTATTTGGTACCCCGTTAACTTTCCGATGTTTAATGCGTCAGAGAATATGGCCGTGTATGGAGACGACACTTTGACATACAGTGAATCTGAAGTGGAACACGGCAGTCATTCGGAAGCCATGTTGCTAAGGATCCAACAGTCGGCGTTACGGACAAATAATCATAAATCAAAAGTCGGAAAACGTTAGTGACACTACCTAGTCATGAGGTGGGTCAGGGTGAGCTGAAGCCGTGCACTAGAAAATATCAACAATATGAGACACCTCAGTTACAAACACGAAGCGCAGCCGCAGGGCATTTTTAAGCCTTGTCTGATACTACAATAAGTTCCTCAGGAATTTTAGCTGTTTGGCATCATCTTTGTACAACTTGGTAGGAGAGGGGAAGGAATTTACGTGGACGACAGAAGCCCAGCGAGCGTTTGACGACATCCAGAAAGAAATGGGAAGGCAAGATCTTACTTTACACTTAGAGATCGTAGGATGAACCTTCACGGTGATCACAGACGTAAATGACGTCAGAGTCGGTGCGATACTGAAGCGAAAAACAGGGGACGATTTAATAGGCTAGGATAATTCTAACGCCATCGGAAAGCAACTATTCAACAGTAGAGAATGCGCGTCAGGCAATTGTTTGTATGCTGCAAAATGGCGAGCGTACATACTGGGTCAGCTTTTTTACGGCGAAACTGATCACACAACGTTGGAGTGGATGAGGTCCTACAAAGTCCCCAGAGGCAAGTTGGATAGGTGGGTGCTACGCTTACAAGAATACGACCTCACAATAATGGGTAACGAAGCGCAGCATTTTTATCGCGCTTGACGAGTGACGACTCTTTGCCTACCGTTGCTTTCGGTGTCAGTGGTTTGTTGCTAAAGCAGGATCCCAAGAGGTTGGCAGTTGAGCAACAAAAGGATAGCCTTCCCTACGGTATGATAACAAGACGAATGACGAACCAAACAATGACAAGCCAAAGCCCCGAAAAACCTGCAAGTCAACGAAGTCGGAATTCTGATGCGGACACAAGGTCGAAGCACTATCCCGGTGCCGGTAATTCCACCGAGCTTGCGGAGAAGTCGGGGGTCTTTTGTCATGAGATGGCACATACAGGATGCATCAGAACACATAATTTTCTTAGGCAGCGAGCCTACTGGTCGGGTACGAAAATGAATGTGGATACATACGTGCTGTGTTTTCAGCAGTGCCAGCCATTGAAGGTAGCCAATCAAGGAATATCACAACCTGTGCTTGCGATTCCAGTGTGCGAGCTTGGTGAGTTGTGGTCAGTCCAGGTGATGGGGCGTTCCCGTTAACGAGACGGACTAATCAATAGATAGTCCTTGTGACCGAGCATTTCACCCGCTGGATTGATGCAGCGGCAAGTCTGGATCAGCGGCTAGTATTGTAGCACATGCAGGTGTTGAGGCACGTGGTAACAGGCCACGGCATTGCGCGAGCTCTACTAACAGACCATGGCCCATGTTTTGTAAATGACGAGTTTCAGACATGTCTGGAGAAACTGGGCATCAAGAATATACGAACCCCCAATCCATCCCCAGACCAATGGATTGGCGGAGGGGAATAATAGGACAATTAAAGAATGGTATATGTAGAAATTCGTCACATCTAGACTCACTCAGACAGCCGCCACACGCCCGGAAAAGCACTGCACGCGCGTTTCATCTTTTCGGGAATCGTCAGCAGTGCGCGTCCCATCGGAACCTTGGTAGGACTCGAACCCGCAATTCGGCTGTTGCCAGTCCGTGGTTGAGACCACTGAGTGAGCGGTGCAATATCACATCTAGTAACTTATTCACGATGGTCTTTGCCGTCCCCCGTAGCTCAGTGATCTCAACCACGGACTGGCAACAGTCGAGTTGTGGGTTCGAACCCTACTAAGGGTCCGATGGAATGCGCACTGCTGATGATTCCCGAAAGGATGAAACGCGCGTACAATGCTTTTCCGGGCTTGTAGCGGCTGTCTGAGTGGGTCTAGATTTGACGAGTTTCTACCTATACCACTCAACTCTCCGTACTACTCTTCTGTAATTAAAGAATGACTGGCGGCGAAACGGGGAGCTTGATAAAAAGCTCTACCATTACTCTTATTAGTTTACCGGGCGTACAAGCTGGCAAGCATGAAGCAACTCCCGTTTCAGTTAATATACGGTCATTCGCTCCGTATTCCTCTGGGTATGTGGCCGACCTGTCAGTTACTGTCAAGGGAAGCAAGGAACAACAAGAATGTAGTGAAATGAAACCTGAAGGCAGCCCACGCGCGGATGATGATGAAATCTCGGGTTAATATGAGAAAACCTTCCTTAGACTTTCCAATCGATTCCAGGGTACATTACAGAGATCAATGCGTGGTCTCATGTTACCCGGGAGAGAGGAATCTCCTTCCAAAGTGAAAGGGACCATATGAAGTAATCGAACAACGAGGCCAAATCTACTTCATCGCTCAAATGGAAGACAGGCGGATGATTCACGATATCCAAATTAGGAAATGTTACGAGCGAGGAGTGGAAGGTAATGCATACATGGGGCAGCTCCGAAGATCGAAGATACTGTGTGCGACGTCGACGGCCGCGGAGACTTTGGGAGAGGCGTGTGGTGCACTACGAATGAGTAGTATGATGAAAAGAGCAGGCGCGAGGAACTCGGCGAAGAATGGATCACCGCGGACGACGGGAGCGTAATGAACGATTCAACTAGCCCTGAAAATGAATGGCGCTGGAGCGTTGACCCTATACCTTACCGTCACGGCTAGCTGAGTCGATAGCACAAGGAGCAGCATGGAGTCAAGTGGTGCCTCGAATGATGTACCCAATGGAGTCCGACTGTTCTACGTTGTTTTCCAATACAGAAGTCGATCGAACCGCCCCTCCCTCAAGTTCAATGTGACCGTCATACGGTCGCATTGCTGCAGAAAAAGTGTGTACGATGTCATGATCTTCCTAGTCTGCGTGAGGAAATAGTCCCACTTGTGCTACTGCGATGCCCTACGTCAGTGATTTATCTCGCACTTACTTCTATCAACACTGTGTTCTTGTCTTGTAGTCTTCAAACTAACCGCCCTACGGGACTTCTTAAGCATTTGCTTTCCCACTTAAAAATATTGCTCTAATTTCACACTTCCTTGACCCAGAGAAATAAAATTAGAGTACCTTGCCCAGCATACCGCATCTTGTGTAGCGCACTTTCTCAGCTATAATTTTTCATCAACGTTAGCGTGTTTGTGTACTTGACTGCGTAGCGTTGCTGTCTGAATATCCCACACACTAAACCTATTGCCCAGACGACGTCAGTAATAAATAAATAAATAAACTTCAATTATTCATTATGTTCCACTGTCAGTTAGTAGGCTTTGGTAAGTCTGGAATAGCACCGACCGAAATTGCATAGAGCTGTGTTCAGTATGCACGTTATGACATCCAATCTTATAAAGGAAACCAAGCTTTAGGTGTAATCTACGCAGCCATAAAAGCTCGTTTTAATCCCCTACATCTATCATTTTAATGAAGGTGTAGAGTAACCAAAAATGAGTCTGGTGAAGGTAGGTCGGAAGTTTTACTGGCCTTCAAGTCAAATGTACGTAAATTGCTAAAAGTAATGCTAAAGTATTCTAACAAGGATCTTACGTGCCATGAGACTTATCTCTTTCAACTTTTGTAACTGATTAATATATCCCGATACTTGATTTGCCTTAGAAACAATATGCTTTGCATGTTTGCTGCAATTTAATGAGCTGGAATACCTCAGTCCTAAATGATGGAAGAGTACACTGGATTGGGATCGGCATGAAGTAGAAGGAAGCCTGCCTCAGTATAGTGTCTATAAGTCATGATGTTGCATTTTGATGTGGGGAACTGCATTAGTCACATTCAGCCCAGCACACTACGGCTTGTAGATCACATTGAATTTTTGCTGCCTCATTTATGTATCGGGAGGAATGGAACGAATAAACCACCTTCAAATCATTCGCAGACAGGTATGTTTCCGAAGTGTACGACGTGTGAAATGTCATTTATGTATAACACGAAAAGACGAAGGAATACCAGGTTGCCTTGAACGACGCCACTATTAAATCGCTGGGGCATAAACGTGAGCCTCTTTATGTTGACTGTCTAAAAGTGCCCTGTGAGATAGGATTAAGACCAAAACAGAAGCGGAATTGAAATGCCCAAACCCCTGCAGTTCGACAATAACTTATCGTGTCGGACTCAATCAACAAAATATCGTTCGGCAAAATTTCTTCCGGTGATCTCCAAGATCGAGGAGTCCAATGCAGCAGAGGCGCTTGTAAAACACATTTGTACACTTTGTCACGCAAGCTTTACTAGGATATTACCTTACTCAGCTGAATTTTCACCAGCTACGTCGACCATCTTGCACAAGTCCAGACAATATACAATCGATGCCTACTTTGAATAAATGACAAATTAGATGCACCGAAATCAGCAGCGTACATTTCCAGGCTTTCCTCTGTTCGACCGTGCTTAATTTGTGGGGACATTAAATACAACAATGGGAATACCTGCTTTCAGTTCCTTTTGACATCCGAGAACGACGAGGCATTCATTCCGAAATCCGTACCTAAAAAGTGATCCTATTAAGTGATGAACCCGATATACCTTCGGTGTTTTTGGACTCAGCCCACCTCATCCAGTGAGTCGTATCCACTTTCTTTGTTATTTTTATTACTTTATGTATGCGAGTATAACTGACCAGAAACCAGGAGCAATTAAACCGTATCGGCTGGATTGCCGAACAACCTCCTCGTGCTGCCAGCTGGGTTGTTCGAAAGCTTCCCGTTCCAGCAAATGATTCGGCGGCAGTGTTCCAGGACGTGGTGGATTTTCGCCTGGCAAGCTTTCTCCTTATAAAAGCCACGTATATCCGTTCAACAACAATGGCTTGCCGGACGTGACTCGCCACTCAATAAAGTCACTGCCCCTTGCTTCATCCTGGCGAAGCATTGTGTTCCAAAAGCTTTATGCTGTAATTCTGGGAAGCATTGGACCGCTGTTTGTCAAAGGAACAAACGAAAGGCGTAGGAACTGAGGAATCTGACACCGGCTCCCAATGGGCGCTATTCCCTGAATTCGCTCCGTTGGCTTGCGGGCAGGTTATTCAGCCAAATGCTCTGGATTGTGTACCCTAAGTCAACACCTTACTTCGGCTTGGGCAACCGAGTAGTATCTCGCCCTCTGACTTAACCATGTATTTTTTGTATTGTGTTCTGTGTTGTGTTTTCTGTTTCTGTACCTTTTTTGTTTTCCATGTTTTCTGATAGCTCTATGTCTACTTGAAGACTGTTGCCAGTATATTTGTATATTTATTCAGAAGCCGTTTATCAACCTTTTGATAGAATGTCTCCAGCTTTGCTTTCTTCAGGCCGAGTCGATTTTTGAAATCAATCGCATACATAAAGATGACTTACAGGTTCATCATGTAATTTCCCGACACCCACCAGAACTTTTGCTCCTGGCGCAGGATATCCTGAAAGCAAGGCCTACATTCAAAAGCTCTGGAATTTGTTGACTCGCAAGCCTAGCCTTAGTGAGCTTAAGAGAGTGCAACACCTACTCGATGAGGAGCAATTACGCAATCGCACTCTTACGCAACTATTGCTAGCCCCGCAAGCTCTGGCAGGTGATTTCCCTCCAGAGAATTCCATTCTTATCAGCTATTTATGCAACGGCTGTCTACACATGTACAACAGATATGAGCAAACACTATTCAGGATACCGAGTTGAAAAACTTATTCCCTATGGCTGACAAAATAGTAGAGATAAAATCGCCAACGTTTTCAACTATATCGTCTCGTGCACCTGACGACCCATTCATAAATGCCGTGCACTCCCTGCAACAACAACTGGCTTCCATTGGCATCGGCAGACGAGGGCGCAACTCTTGACCTAACCAATAGCGTACTAGGAGTGTTAGTCATTTCTGTGGCTTTTTCTGGCACCACCGGAGGTTCCGTAACACGTGCTCAATATGCATAAAGCCGTATCGATTTTCCAACTCCGGAAACGAACACGCCAGCTCGTACTGGCGACGACGCAAGCAGGCATATGTGTATCAGATCGCCTCTTTTCCTTGCGGAACGTACGACCTGGTATGCGATTCATCGTAGACACTGGTGCTCAACTCAGTGTGGTTCCCCTACGTCCGGAGGACCTGAAGCACTGTTCGGCATACAGCCTGCAGGCACTAAAGGGCTCGTCATTTTAATCCTATGGAGAATGTATGGTCCCGCTGAACCTTGGTCTCCGTGTACCTTCTCCTTCAATGTTCATTGTGACTAAAGTGCTAATTGCAACCCTAGGCCTCGATTACTTCCAGCATCATTCCATTATCGTAGATCCCTAATGCCTTCCGAACGCTAAAGTGCGTTCAGCAGTGAACTCGTAGCTATTTACCTTAATTTGTGTCAGTTCCGACATTACTTGGAAGAAGGTACATTGACGATATTTACCGGTCATTAGCCGTTAACTGATCGTCTTTCTTCAAGAGAAACTAAACAACTGGATTACATTTCCCAAATTACCTCTGATATACGGCATTTGTCCGGTGCGAATAACACCGTAGCAGAAGCATTTTCCAGAGAGGAAATTATCACCTTATTTGAGCACCCCCCATTGATCTTCAAGAATTAGCCACAGCAAAGCGTCAGGCTACGCAGTTTCTGCAAAACTGCAATGAAAACAATTAACAAGTTAAACCTATTTAACTGCCTGATAGCTTAGATATTCTGATGAGTGATGTATATGCAGGAAAGGCACGACCTGTTGTTCCACCGACTTGTCGGCGATTAATCTTCGATTCACTATATGGTCTATTATATCCAGACATCCGCGCAGCTTGCAAACTCATTTATGATCGTTTTGTTTGTCCAGAAGTAAACAAAGATGTGCAGACATATGGGGAGAAATTGTCTCCCCTATCAACGTTCAAAAGTGCAGCGCCACACATAAGCACCAATTGGCATTTTCACTGTTCCTAATGCTCATTTCGGTCATGTATGTATCGGCACCGTCGGTCCGCTACCGCTGGGGAGTGGATATAAGTACTTATTGAATTGTGTCGATCGTTGCCCTCGTTGGCCCGTGGTAGTTCCCAAAGCGGACATTTCTACAGAGATGGTAACACACAAGATTGTGACTAATTGGATGGCAGATTATGGTCTACCACCCGCCTAACAACTGATTGCAGTGCAATACTCGCGTCGACGCTCTTTCATAAGTTAACCAATACTCTCGGAACCAAGTGAATAAGAACAACTGCGAATGGGTTAGTTGAAGGTTTCCATCGCCACCTCTAAACATCTTGGATGGCATGTTCTGAACCAACCCGTTGGACAGAAAAGCTACCGGTTGTTTTATTATGTCTTCAAACGACGCACAAACCTGAGTTAAGTTGTTCTGCTTCCGACTGAACTATTTCAAGCAATCGACGTCAACACTCTAAATCCTTCAAAGTTTGTCCGTCGCCTACGTTCATCTATGCTTGCACTGCATTTTACTGCCACACGTGCACAAACTAACAAAGGTTACACACCAAAAATCTGAGAACTTGTTCACATGTGTGGTCACGAAATGGTGCAGATCGCAAGCCACTATAACCACCGTACGAAGGATCATTTGAAGCGATATCTAGCACAGAAAAGCACTATAAGATCAATAGGAATGGTAAATACAAGGTGGTTTCTGTAGACAGCCTTAAACCAATGTATATCGCACCACTTTGCGAAAAACAATCAATAAGTCTTCAAACTACACTAGGTAAGCAGCAATCATCAAAGGTAGTTAAAAGCGATCCACAGCTGTTGACATCTAAATTTAAGCCACAAGAGGACATCAGTACTCTGCAGACACGGTCAGGAAGGAGAGTCCATTTTCTAGACAGCCTGGTTTATTATGCTCCTTGACAATACCAACCACTGGTGTTGATAATTTGGCTATAGTACTTGCTACAGGTTTGCCTTCACTTATTGTTCTCCAGAGACAGCCGGAGTGAGACAGAACATCCCTCACAGGACGAAGCGGAATTACAGGAGGTGCTGACCAATAACAATAAGACTATCATTACTGCATTCACCAACTTGATTTCGCCCCCAAATTTTTCATTGTACCTAAGACACAGAACCTTAATCTACATGTTTTCTAAGCCTTTGCCCAAGGCATTTCTTGCGATCCTGTACCAGGTGGCGATCAGAATTTTCCAATTATTCCCACTAGGTTTTTACTCCGGGTTGCTTGAATATCATGCGGCTAGCCCACTGCTTGGGAGGTATTTAGGACAAACACTACTAGGATATTACGCTAACTCAGCTGACATTTTCACCAGCTACGTCGACCATCTTTCACAAGTCCAGACAATACTCAATCGAGACCAACTTTGAATAACTGACAAATTAGATGCACCAATATCAGCAACGCACATTCCCAGGTTTTCCTCTTCTTCAGTGATTAATTTGTGGGGGCATTGAAATACCATAATGGGAATACCTGCTTTCAATTCCTTTTGATATCCGAGAACGACGAGGTATTCATTCCGAAATCCGTACCGAAGAAGTGCTACTGGAAGCTCATGGAGTTCCTGGAAATTCACCAAAATCTCTTTCTGGAGCAGCGCAGATTTTACCAAAATCACTCCTGCACCAATAATTTGGTGATAGCTTGTGGAAGCGGACCGAATACTTGGACTCTGATGCAGGAATGGACGCAGCCTACCTGGATTCATCAAAGTCAGTCGACCGCATGGACCACCGCATTCTGCTGCACAAACCTTAGAATTACGGTATCGGGATCCCGTTCTGGGTAAAATAGATGACTTCTTCGTTCAAGGTCACTTGAATGTGTGAATTCGCAATAACCTATGGGAAGAGATAGAATTTCAGTACGGCGGATTTCAAGATCCTGCGCTGGGGGTCCCGCCTGTTTCAGTTTTTCATAAATGATCTCATCAGCATGATGCCTTCAAATTGTCTAATATTTGCCGTTAATTTAAAGATATGGCGTACAATCTCTTCATTGGAGAATGACATAGGCCTATTGGATGATCTGGACACAGGGTACACATGGTCCATCTAACCAAGCTACAGTTTAACGTCATCAAGTACAAAATTCTGAGCATATTCCATCAGAGTGCTCACCATTACCACCTAGGACATATATTCGACAACGAGCTTCTCATGAGTGTGATCTCGGCGTGCTTGCGCAAGAGCACTTTGGGTGTTTGAGGCAGGCTGAAAAGGTAAAAATAAAAAAAATCAGCACTTCGGCCATCTTCGTAGAAGTTTCATGAAGTTTGATACTACAGTCTTTCCAAGTGCCGCATATGTGAGACCGCATGCAGGATACGCTATTTAATTGTGGCAACCCTAACAGAGGCATCAACTCACTGCGCTTGATACTGCCAAATACAGGGCGACAAAGAACGTTCGAGGTTTGTCCCGCCTCACCTACCTACTCAGACTGTAAACTTACACAATGTACAGCAGCAGTTTTCGGCGTCTTAGCGGAAATCTCATAATAGTGTATCAGATCCTGAGAAACGCAAACCACACTTGCTACTCGCATTTGCAAATCAGCCAAAACATAGTAAACAGTCCTCAGTTTATGTTGGCTACGCAATACAGGCGAATGGAATGTATCTCACAAGATCTTTCACAGATAACTTTTTCAATTTTCTTTATTTTCACTCTTATCATTTCACGGGACAAGTCATGCACTCACATTATACCTGTCATTAACCATGGCTTTCTTACTTTTGGGGGTACCTTCGATTTATTTTATGATAAGTATGGGTGTCGTAAATGTACGAGGATTACATGACTTCAACGGAACCAACGATAAGTCCTCCTTTTCATAAGTAAACCACTAAATGTTGTATTATTATTACTAGTTTAATAACTCCACCAAATTATCCAAAAAGGATTAGTGAAACATCGCTTCTTAGACTAAATAAATTCATTGTTAATTGTTATTCCGGTGGTTTTTTACCCATCTTTTTCAATAAAGTGAAAGTATCTTATCATCCGAGTTTTTACCAGCGTTTACGGATGAAGCTGTGTGTGCAGAGTTACTATTGTTGAGAGAAAAATGAGAATGCACGAATGACACTGGTTTTAGATAATACAGAAACAAAGGACTTATTGCAACGGTCACCTCGTTCAGTTGCTAGGACTTCGTTTACTTTGGTAGAGCGTGTTCTTCTCCACGCTCAATTATGGGGAGCTGTCAGTCTTCATCACAAACAATAACCAGGCTCATCATAACAATGTCATTCATTATCTTCCCAACACCAACACGTGAAGTCTCAAGAGGCTGCTAAAGATAAGATTTGTAGCAAATTGGGACGTATATAATGACATTGAGATGTCCTGTGATCCGGTTGTTCCAACCGTTATGGAAACACAACTTCAACAGGTAACAAAGTTGGGTGAAGTTTGGGCAGTTAATCGACCTCGCTCTTCCTATCCCTTACCAAACATTGGCTCAGACAAGAACACAACATATGAAAAGTAAGGTCGTAAACAAGCCATTTTAACCCACAACTAACCAACAATTTTCCTCAAACTGAGGATAAATTATTTGTAGTTTGGACATGTGATTGAAATGGAAATTCTTATTTTTTTCCCGGTGGCCATTAGAAATACCTAGAATTTGAAGCTAAGAGGTTGAACATCCTTTCGATATAGCAGCCTCTTGATTCAATCTAACTTTGCAAAACGTTGAACAAAATGTTCTGTTTGCTCTGCAGTCAAATGTGCGAATGTATTCGAGGTCAGAGAAAATTGGGTTGACTTGTTGTCCTCTAAGTCACCGATGAGGTAGACAACACTATTTATTGATTTTGATCTAAACGTATTACTGGTTGTATCTGCTCCAAACAATAGCATCATGATGTTTATATCAAAGTTAATCGCTGGCCAGAAGATAATCGCATCGCATCTTCTTTGTTCCACTGCTGTTTCTAAAGCACATTACTAACAGCTGTGGCAATATCACGTACAATATCACGTTCTGGCCAATGGATTATATGAGCACAACTATGACCATCGTTAAACCACGAACACCTCATAGGAGACGGTAAATAATAAATATGTGGGTTTCTTTTCTTCCTAATTATTCGTTAAAACATTCAGTTAGCTTATGCGACAAGAACATGGTAATATCTTTAAACCAACAGTACTACCTAGACATTTTTTCCTAGCGTAAGAGGTTAGCGTTAAGGAATTTTTAAGTCTACTAATTATCACCAAATCTAAAACACAATGCAATGCAATACTTTGCGGTGCAGACTTTGAACTCAGCACAGATGTACCAACAGTACTTTTCGTAGTTCAGTGCAAAGAGTATATCTTGCATACTTTCGTCAGTCTCCTTCGTATTGGTGGCATGCAACAGAGAAACATTTGGGTACACATTTCCATTGTTGAGCCGTATGACTTTAAGGCTACTCTTGGGCGAGTCAATGAACATGCGCCATTCCTCACTGATATGCCACACGCCAGACTCCTTCATCAGTCCTTTTACGTCGGAACAGTAAAAAAAGGTTTCTCTCGTGTCATAGCAACAGTACAACGTCGCTTTCTGTATGCCATAACCATAGTGTTGGCAGCAACTAATTCCCAATGCTGTAACCGCGATGCCAGCGAATTGGCCTTATATTTACGCAGGTCCAGGTCACATAGTAAGTCATTTAGCTCTGATTGTTCAATAAGATGTGGGGTTGACAACATCAGCTTCATATTTTTCGAAGATGTCATAATCAGGGTAAGTTGACGACGTGGAATCACTACTCAGCATCACTGACATGTTTGCTGATAGTATTGAAATAGATAAGGTGCAATCATGAGGAACAGGTAGAATATTTGGTGAAAGATCAGGGTTAATGAATTTTGTCGTTGTTTCTGGTGGAGATTTCAATTACACTGGTTAGGCAGAAGTAGCAGTCTGTTGTGTGCTCCTTCGCTTCCCCCCGCAGCATGGGGATTGCAAAGCGTGGTTTGCCTATGCGCTCGAGCCACTGAATAAGATGAAGATTGCAGGTCACGAAAACAATATACGACGCCCACTTCTTATCCTGATCTCACAGTTTCATACCGAAATATGCATGGTGGGCGGACTTCAGTAGTGAAGAAATGGTTCCGCATTGCGACCTTGTCGTAAACTGTCTACAGAAGTAACAAAAATGAGTTCCTTCATTGATACAACAGCGTCTTTCAGCCATGACCAAGGTATCAATTAAGGAAGCACCGCTGTCAATCAATTTTCAGTATCACGTTGACACGATGGCCAAGAGGACTTCTTTTCCACCATTAAAGTAAGCCAGTGGACTAAGCACAGGCAAGCGTTTGATGCACGGAACGCACTGCTTGGCTGATATTAAAAGGTTAAAATTTAAAAATAGGAGATGATAGAAACATTTGGTTTGCATATTCGTAATCAGCTCATTTGGTACTACTGGAATCATCCTACCTCATTTCTGTTATGAAAACAAGGTAGCGTAGCGTAATCAGCTTAGTTTATAACGTCAATGTAAACACATCAAAACAACCATCTTGATGACCAAAAAGCATTCACACGTGATGCCATTTTGAGACGTCAACCCATAGTTAGGTACAGCGTCGGCAACCGCTGTGCTGTGCAGCTAGGCTAGAGCTGAATGATAAAATAAACTATTAGACATCATTTTGACATTTTACTTCAATATTGAGTACGCTGCCTACTTGAACAGCATACACTATGGTTTGTAACTGCATGGGCACAGATCTCACTAGCAGTCAAGTAAGGTTTGCCAAACTGCCTCACGCCATGTAAACTGTGAGCAGATACGATGAAGAGCTTGATGCATGTAAACCAATACCATTGCATTTGTATCTATTTTCCAGCCCTAGCTAAGCAACGCGGTTTACTGGCACGTCAAATACCAACCTGTAAAATTTGAATACAGCGCAGGATAGAACAAAATTCCCTATTCCCGTCTACTAAGACCAAATATGAATGAAGCAGTGGATATTGATTTTGGGCTCCATAATTGGTAGGGTCACCAAGATGAGACCCTACATTTACCTGTTCGCCTCAGCCTGACCAAACCTAATTAAAAGTAACTGAGTCCGAGGCCGATTTAAAACGGAATTTCAGTTAAAACGGGAGCAGCAGAATAAACGCAATAGTTAAAAAATGAATTGTCGTAAACTGCAGAAAACGATTTGTGTTATAACCATAATCGTTGTCCTACCTTTGGTAGAGTAAAGTTTCATTTCCTTGGCTTCATTTCCAAATATTTAAGGCACCATAGCAGTCAGGAGATATACATTAAGGTTCTTAGCGTGGCATAAAATCGGCCATGATTTGAAAAGTGATGACATTTCAGGGTCCACTTTCCAGTATATCACGTCAGTGCACAGTAAACCGGAAGGACCAGCCTGTATTTTAAGCCACAGTACGGCCAGAACTCCCGCTTAAGGTCCATTTTGAACAAGTACACAGCCGTTCTTTGCCAAACCACACAACAGAAAAGAAATTTATTTCTTAAGTTGCATTGTCAGCTACCCAATGACTTCGTTATTATATCTGTGTTCAGTGAGGACTTTTCACTCAAGGTGATAAATCTGCGTCACCAGCCGGTGAGCGCTTACAAGCTTAGATACCAAGCCTTGGAGTAGGTTTCTCAGGAGCGTGACCTGGGTGTATTGGTACAGGAAGATCTTGGGTATTCAAAACAATCAGGGAAGGCGACGAGAACCAGGAAAACAACACTTCGGCCTTTTTCGCAGAGTCTTCGGTCGGTTTGAACCCTCAATATTTCCCCAAATGCTTAACGCCTACGTGCGACCTCATGTGGAATATGCTATTCAGGCCTGGCAGCCGTGGTAGAAACAGGATCTCGTTGCTCTCGAGACTCCTCAACGAAGGGCAACCAAGAACGTCAGGGGCCTCTTTCTTCTGCCCTATCAGCTTAGACTGAAATCTCTAAGAATGTACAGCAGTCGATATCGGCTTTTGCGGGGGGATCTCGTAATGGTTTACCAGATTCTGAAGAACCCAAACCACATTTGCCGTCCGCTGCTGGAATTGAACCACAACACCAAACTAAGAGGTCGCCCTCTGAAACTGACAATTCAGGATAGCCGGCCTGAATGCCGTATAAATTTCTTTTCCCTCCGCGTGTGTCAGTTTGGAACGCCCTCCCTAATTATGTAGTCTCTGCTCCCAATTTGGGGATATTTAAAAAACGTGTTGACGATGCATTGTTTCACTTACATTTCATTTTATGATTTGTTAGCCAGAGGCTACGAAACGCAATCAAACGGTGTATTACCAAACGCGTAACCAATATATTTATGGATTTATAGGTTTAATACGCGAACATCTCCGCTATTCCACATAAGTCTATGGTGAGTCCACCACAACGCTTTTCATTTTATTATGCCATTGATTTTCGCAATAATTTCCATCCCACGGGACATTTTAAGCGATGCTTTTTTACCCGTAGTAAACCATTGTTCCATTGTTCCAATGACACCGATTAATTCCTCCTCTGTGTAGAACAGTTATAATAACCACCTGGGACATGAAATTTAATTATCAGATTTATAGCTCTAGAACTTGGGATAAATGCGTCGCCACGTAAAATTCTAGTAGATGTAGAAAATGCTGTTGTGTTGTTAGCGTAAAACATTTTAATTGAGCAATATAATTTAATTCCAAGCGAAGTATTTAAGCTTTTTGTGCGTGTCCTAGCAACATCTGGTATACGCAACTTTAAATTAACTGGTAGCCCAAAATGCATACAGGTGGGGTGCACCTAAAATTGAAATTCTTTGCAAGAAATATTAATCAGACTGAACTTGAGCACATTAAGTGAGTTGGTTTTCTTTTTGGTAGATCATAAAGTGAATCACTAGAGTTCCGCAATATATGAAAGGAACTGCAGGGCGTTACGTTCGCTTTTTGATGTATGCTGAAGACGACTAGTGCGAATTCAAAACCTTTGGATTTTTTGAGTGCTGTCGCTTTCTGATGTAAAACAATAAACAAGTCGTGTAGTTCTCCACGATGCGAGACAAAGACCAACTATGTGGTCTGTCAAATTTGCACAACATCATCGGATGTTTGAGAGGATTTTGTTTTACCAAGATTTTTCTCGCAAAGATTTCGCGCTCTACAAACATAAAATTAACGAAAATATAGTAAGTAGAGTGTACGAAGCTTTATAAGCAAAGCCAGCAGTTCATTAAAGCAATACAATCATCCGTGGAACTATATGGGAATCTGCTTAATTCGAGGTAGTCCTCCAAAGGTTGCATCCGCACAGTCACGCCTCATTTAGACCCTTCTCATGTAGCTTAAAAATAAGTAACCAGTCATCATGTTGACTCATTTATTCTGACGGCTATTCTTAACAACAGGCCTCCAAAATGTGTAAGTTTTAATAACAGCTTTTTTAAGTGAACTAGGCTGTCATTTTGTCAAGCTTGCTGAAGACAAATACGTTAAAAAGATTTTAACTCATATTTGCAGCTGCCGTTCTCAACACATAGACGTCCTCTAGCCTTTCAGTTCGTTTCAACATCCTAATAGTTTGAATCAAGCACTTACTTTCTTTCTTTCACACCAGTGGGTCGGTGGCAATCAGCTTTGTGTGGGTGTTGTTAATTAGCTTGGAAGTTTCAATCCATCATTTAAGGAAATCTGCCCACATGTGACCAACTGTGAAAAGAGAAGCAAAATAATGCCATAGAAGGAAAACTACCATGAGCAAATGTTGTGTGCTTCTCTCTAGGATGCGATTTAATCTGATGGTTGACCGTTTCAGGTTAAACATGCCGTCGAAGAGAACACGTAAACGTTAGAAATATGGAAAAACACCGGCTCTCAGAAGCTTTTAGGAGTTCTCTCGGGTGAAATTGATTGAAATACAGAGAAAAAGATATCGAGGATGCTCTCGTGGAGCACGGGAAAATAGAGCGTGTACCTACGCAGTGGCCCGCAGGGAAGGATAGAAGACAAGTAGTTTTGCAGGACAAATGTAAAATATAGAATAAAATCCTTTTGATTTTGTTAAGATTAAATGTAACATTACTTGGAAAATTCGTTTTAGTTAGACATGACGATTTAATGCCACTGCTGTGGTTGGATGAATCAGTAGAGCCATGCTTAAAATAGGAAACCGGCCCTTCAGATCATGTCCATCCAGCTCCAATTTTATAACGTGTTTTATTCATTTGTCATAGCTGGTCTCCGTATACCATACTTGTTTCTAACATGATAAAGGAATGTAATGCCTTAAAATACTTTATCCATTATTGCATTTCTTCTATGTCATTTGGAAGTCTACAACACAATACGAATTATTGGGTAATACAACGTTATCCTATTGCTTAGTTTTGGATCATTTCGTTGAAAATGGTTTTCGTTGTTGTTGTTGTTGTCGTCGTCGTTGATGGTAGTGGTGTCGCTCCCGTGTTTTATGGCCAGTTCTTTTAGTTGCAGTACTGAACAGGGGCAACGTATTTTTATAATAAAATCATCAATGAAAAAGATACGGTTAGGTTCCCTTCGGCGCAGCCAAAATGAATCGATTTGTATGGATCCATTCATGATAATATGGCGGAACAGACAAAGAGAACATGATACATCATTGTCGCCTTCATTTTTGTGAGTTTCTAGTGCAACGAATTTGCATTTTCTGCGGTTAGTAGACTTGGGTGATGCATTTGACTTTTGATCTCAAGCTAATATTGTAATCGAAAGGACAATATGCGTGCGGAAACTCCTAATTATTTTTCGCCAGGACTTGCCAATGTTTTGAACGTTCCTAAGTCCAAACTATCTCATGAAGCCGAGGGTAACGACTGTCAGAAAATCGCAGTTGCTCTCATTGGATACTGTCACAGTAATCTTTTCTAATCCTTGAGATGCCAAAGCTTGATGCTGTATTTGTGTAATCGTGCAATTTTCCACGCTGGCTAATACGTTATTCTTGCCAAACCAAGTACCTACGTCGTGTAACCCCTGTTGCGGGGATTTGCTTTCGTCTGTTGAATTGATCGCAGGCCATATCTCAATATCCAAAGCGATGAGCGAGGAATATTTTGCAATCATGCGCTACATGATTTATGGACAGTAAGAAGCTGGATGCCGTTATTGTTGAACCGCGGGCTAACTCCCGTAATCATATTCCCATAAAAGAAACAATTGAAACTCAAGAGTCAGTCATGGGTATCACACTTATAAACTTCATTCAACTAATCAAACCTTCCTACGTTGACTTTCACGATTTGATCAAATTTTTTGTTTTGTCCACGATGTACAACTCGCAATATTGTGATATATGAATGACTTTGTTGAATTTCGAAATGCATAGTTATTTGTTTTCCTTGTACTATATATAATTTTGAGTTTCCCAGTCTTTTAAATGGCCACCAATTGGTAGTTCATTTAAGAACTACTTTTTAATGAAAACGAGAACAAGGCGGCCTGTGTGTAACCTGGACTCAAGGTGGAATGCTCTACTTTCATTCCCGACTATAACAGCGTATCCTCCGCACCAGAGTTGGAAGTTAGCGAACAACAGACACTGCTGACAGTTGTGTGTTACTAAATTTCAATCATCACACCACTATACCAACATTTGAGTTCATTTTTTTTCCACACCTTATTTTATCCAGATAACGATCCACTTTTAAAATAACATTAATGATTAAACATTTCAATGCATGCGTGTCCAAACGGAAACGCGTTTGGAATAACTGTTGGTTTACTATTTGCTATTGCAGAACACATTAAATGTGACTGGGTGCATATTGCCAAAAAGAGAATCGGGTCCCGTTTATCTCTACGAATTTAGACACTGGATGCATGTAAACTTAAATCTGTTTTATTTGCTTTCTTTAAGTGTTTTGCCGTCCTCCACAATCATCTCTGACTAGCTGTGTGCGTGAGAAAACAGTGGCAGCATTTACTGGATTAGGTTTCTAGGCTTTCCACGGACTCTGACTGTTTGTTGAAATATATAACAGATAACCTAAGAAGAAAGTCGATTTTCATAATTTTAGTTCTCGCCTTATTCCAGAGCTGTTAATGCGTTAGGTTTTGCACCATAAAACATCTAGGTCAACGGAATACTAATTGGATGTTTGGTGCGATTTTTCCATTTAATTTATTCATAAGGGAAGAAGATTACTGTAAGCAGGATGCACAGCCATTCATTTTGTCAGCCAGATTGTCAGACTTGCAGGCCGAATGATTAATTGCAGAGGTCCGAAATTATTCGTCCGGAAAAAGGACGCTAGTCAAGGATTTTATTAGCCATCCAATCACCCCGTTGTTGCTCAACAGCGAAATAGATTGTTAACGGACAAATTTCGAAATCGGGAAATTTGTATTTCACGTGCTAAAATGGATTAAGGGTCCAAAAAATGGTCCTCCCATCTGCCAGAACGATAAAAAGTTGGACAGGGTGTAAGATTCTTCCAGGTATTATTGCTGCTGCATAGTGTCTGATGATGAAGTAAACTTGTCTATTTTTGCTAAGCCATTATGCATTAGTAAATAAAAACTATTTCAGCATCTTATTTCATTGAAGATATACAGCACATTCGATGATCGAATGAAGTAGTTATCGCTGTTCTACTTTTATAACCTCAGTCGCCACGACTCATGTTCCATAATTCTCAACTTTGCTACATGCTTTTATTTTATGGTCATTGTTGATGTCATCGAAAAACTGGTTATTTTACCTTGAGTTCCCGCCTAATCAACCGGCTTAACCAAATTGCTGTTCCACCTATTTGATCCTACCAAAGTTTGTTCTAACACTTCCTTTCTTAACATGTCCACATGGCACGATAACAGGATGAGCAAAAGTAGCTAAGCAGGCACCATTTGGGTGATGGTTCATTCTGAATTTTATTTGAAGTATCTCATTTCTATTCCGCACAAAGAAGATGTCGTCATCCATTAGTATACACTAAAGAAGGGAAATAATGCACCTATAAAACTGCGTTTACTTGATGATCCGTAAACAAATTCATAGCTTATAGCAATAGAAAGTGTAACTTGCAAATTAATTTTGTGCTAGAATCTAACCATATATGTTGTGAATTTAGGCATACCTAAGTTCCACTTTAAGCCGACTGGTCACCGACGCTCACCGTTACCAGATAATGCAAAATTTTGTTAATACTGGATTGGACAAGTAGTTACAGAAGTCACGGCACTTCTTTCATTTGTGTGTGCCTATGCGAATCATCTGCAGATCATATAGTTTATGATGAAAAACGTGTCAACGACAAACACAAATCATATTTGACCTACCGCTCTACCCGATGTGGTTGGCTAAACTCGGTTGCGGATAGCGTCCTAGGCACATCCGGCTAGACATGCCACTACAATCGGTCTCCAAAGGCCGCTCATTCACGGGTTTTGAGGACCGCATGATTTGGATGCATACCACTTATCCGTCGGTTAAATGTCACTTTCAACATGTCACGACCAGAATATTTCTTCTCCATAGGAACTGATCCACCCGAAAAGCTCCCCCTTTCAGCTAAGATTCAAACACAACCTTCTGAAACGCTTAGGATGCCCACACGGAAACTGCAACACAACCCTTGGTTACTTGCATTACATAACAAACGATATTGCAATAAGTACCATACTTTGCACTTAAGCTTCTACATCTTTACAAGGTTAAAAGGATTGGATTGCAAAAAATGAATTCATCTTATACTACTAGGAAGTATGTAAACAAACGCTGTTCTGTGCTATCGTTGACGTACGAGTGGCACCCGTTTCTTCAAAACCCCTTTTCTTTCTACATGTTGTACATGAAGATGGATAGATAACTTTGTAAGAGAATAAAATGCAGTGTGCTGAAAAAACCGTATCTAACTTGCTACTTGAGACCAGTATTACTGCTAGATATCACCTGCAACTTACTTCCTTAGTAATAAACCTTAATGCAAAGTTCATTCATTCTGACAGCTCTTGGTAGCTTTTAGTTGTTACCCACTGTAGGGATATTTCTGCAGTTATAAGACCGGTTATGGCAGAGCTATGAAGAATAATTAGCAACTGACCCATTATAATTTTTTAGATAATGACCAAACTTGTGGCATCCTCACTTGGTATTTGGAAAACACGAAGTTAGCGCGGGAATCCAAGTTTAATCAAGCTTTACAGTCACCAGAGAATTCATCGGCAAACAGCACGTTTTATACTGATATATTCATCATATAAACCGAGTTTTCAAGCATCGCCCACGGAACTTAGGGTGTTAATGTCCAAGGTGTCAGTTATGGACCACTAGCCTCCGAGTTCCGACCCAACTTAGGCTATCTCCAACTGCTGAGTTCAAATGAGGACGAAACCGGTCATGGGGTGTCAGTGTTTGGAGGAGCAACAGCGAAACGCCAAAACTTCAGTTCCTTTTATCTATCACCAACGTGAAACTGGACGACCTTACTCCAAGCTATCTGTGTGTATTTAACTATACAAAGATGCTGAATTATTTCTGCGACGGATTGCGGGCGGCCTCGTTGTCGGTTGATGCATATTATGCCGGACCATGTTGGGGTGTTAATATGAGAAATACATGCCCTGCACTTTGATTTTCGCCAATAGAAATCAATAACCGTCTCTTTTGTTACCTACTTCTCAATAGTTGACCACCTGGATATTGTTTCAACATCAGGACGTAATCTACCTTGACCAGGAATCAAGGTGCAACAAATACATCCTCTACATTTAATCCAAGTTTGTCTGGTGGTCTAGTACTGGAAATTTCCACTGTTACATGATAGACTTGAAGATATGAGGAAGACTAACTTAGCCAACTGATCAAGCAGACTGCTTCACTTTGCCGCATGCGTTGCAGGTAACCCAGTGAAGTGCTCCAGAATAACAATCATATTACCTAAGAAAATTGATAGGCCTCCTAATTTTATTCACTCAAACGGTTGCTTCCAGTTTCCTGCACTTAAGAGTCTTCAGCTTGCACACAATGTGGTCCGGTACAGAGGAAAAATGGAGCAAACGCACGTGTTATATTCCGCCCTTGGAGCAGATCGGAGGAATTGGTTTCAGTACGGTCCAAAATTGGTCGGCCGGTGTGAGGTGACTCCAATTTAGTTGTGTTATTTTCTGATGTTGCTTACATCATGATAAAATGACCAGAAAGATGTTCATTAAATGCAAAAATCCATATTGTACAGGTTAGAAGTTGAGTGCCTACCATATTATTAACCCGCTATGCTGACAAAAAAACTTTTATTTGGCATTTGTTTTAAATGGACAGGAAGGATTAACATACAAACATCATACAACCTGTGAGAGGCTACCTAACTTTATTTTTGGCTATTTATTATGGAAGTAAAGCAAATCTTTTCCGAAGAAATTTTCAGTAAAAGCGCGTCCTTTTACACACACAGCATAGTGTCAAGCTGTTTGATTGCGTCCGCCTGAGCGCACTGTTTGATGCGTAGATAACACTGAACATACGCGTTGGGTCAACACAGTGTTTGTCTCTTAGGAGATGGCGGGCGATGGATGACGCAGACGTCTTGAACGTTTGACCACTTGGTTACTTGGCTGTCCACCTTGGGTGGTGAACGGGGCAAGGTTTGAAACGTTATTCCTGACACACGCTGGGATAAGCTATGCGATTCTCAACCTCAATTGATGCTCAGTCATGCCTATGCAAGTGGCTTTGCAGTTACATGTAAATTGGTAAACGATGTATATATGGCTGGACAGAGGTAGCTGCCGTTTAACCGGTGTTGGAATGCGCGCCATTGTGTGAAATAGTACGGGTTGCGCCGCGGGACACACTCGTGCAACCGCGAATTTCAAAGGCCGTTGAAATAGTAGGCTTACATCATTTCCCTTACACGGTAGCTTCAGTGTAACTTTAAGCTCTGGCACGGTGGACACGCCTTTCTCTCTCTTCTTGCTGAAGTAATCAAGGAAAGCATTTTGGCACCCGTTTTTTCCAGGGTGTTACTGAAGCAACGCAACTTTTCATCTAGCGTATCTGGCGCGCAGATTTTCTGGCTCTGTCAAACACCGTCTGCACCAATCCGCGTTTGTAGCGTTTGGATAGAAAACTATGGAAGTTCATTTACTGTCCTTTCCAGGTCGGGTATATATATATATATATGTATATTATCAGCAGTCTATAAGATAGACATAAAGCCAGCGAGAACCAGCAAACGGAAGTACTAAAACAGAGACAGCAATGCAAAGCATGAAAGTTGCAAAAGGCTTTTATTTTATATTTTTTCTTCTTCTTTTGTTCTCTTTGTGATTTTTCATACGCCGTTTTATCAATTTTTCTGTTTAATATTGCGATTTAAAGCAAGTGAATTAAGGCAAATATTTGTACACATTTTCCACTGAGCCTAGTTTTGCGCCATCTCCGAAAGTGTTTCCAACCAGCTGTGTGCTTCAGCTTTGATCCCCTAGCCCGGAAGACCCACAGGACCTACGACAGCCAAACTGGAAGTCCGCGCTTTAAATTGTTTGTCGTCAAGTGGTAGGCTGACTCCCGCGCGATTTCTTCCAGCCTGGACCCATAGTGAGCGAAGAGAGCGCGTCGGCGCAGCCGTTCGCATGACATGCGTAAAACGTGACCCAGCCACCTCGATTGGCTCTGTGGTACTAGTCAGTCAAGTGGAAGTCCCGTGTTACCCAAGAAGCGACGTCAAATATTTTCGTTTCGTACGTGGTGCATCCACCACACTCGAGATATTCTCCGCAGTCATCCATTGTCAGAGGCCGAAATCCGACGCAAGTCATTCACGCGAATCAGCCAGGACTCACTCCCATACAGAAACACTGCGAAAACACAGGCATTGTAGACCTTTCCCTTTAAAAATAGTGAAACGTCGCGGCGTCGCTACCGACACCTCAAGTTTGCGAATGCCGAACGGGCTTTGGCAATGCGGTGGGAAATATCTTTTTCAATGCTACCATCAGCGGAGACTCAGCTTCCCAGGCAAACAAAATTGTTCACTTGTTCAAGCTGCGGAACTTGAAGAGTGAGCACTGGGACAGGTGGATGCGAATCCAGGACCAGGTCTTGCATTTCATAGGGGCAAAGGACCTTATATATTTTAATGCTTCAATCGCCAGGTGGTTTAGAACGGCTCGTGTGCTCTGTGCGTCATCACCAAGCAAGGCAATATCATGAGCATAATCTAAATCAGTCACGCGGTTACCAGGAAGAAGCTCTACATCAAAAGCTTAAACGTCCACGAGGGAGTTTAAAAGGACATCTTCTATTGCAAAATGGAAGAGAAACGATGACATGGGGCAACTCTGTCGTACACCGCTGGTGACGGCAAAGGGTGAAGAGAGCTTAGCATAAGGCGTCACTTTACCTGAAACATTGCAAGGTAATGCTTGAAGAATGGGGGTATGCCTTTCGGGTACTCCATTAGGCCAAAAAGCTGGCCGATCAACGGAGTCGAAAGCGGCTCGGATGTCTAGAAAAACAACCATAGTAAGCTGACGGTAAAGATGACGCATTGCAAAGAGCTGGCGGAGCGTAAAAAAGTAGTCTATACACTCCCGAACCAGGGCGGAAAAAGGCGGGTTTTTACGGCAGTGCAGTAATTGAATCAGGGTTAGTTTGCTTAGTATAGTGGATGATAACCATTTGGTGGCAACGGATATTAGAATGATTCCTCGGTGATTAGCGCATAGAGTACGGGTTGCCTGCTTGAAGATGGAGGCGATAATTGAATCGCCAAAAAGATAAAAAATATTCTTCCCACCAGACATCAGAGAACAAAGCTGATAACCTATTGACAATTTAGTTCAGAGAGGTTTGGAAACAACGGTTGGTATAGCAGTTTGGTAACGTTTCGCTTTTGACATAAGACCTTCGTCAGACCAGGTGAAGCATTGCAATGGGGTGGGATATTTATAGCAAACAGGGGCGATAACCACGCTACCCAAGACTTGAGTCATGATGTCACAACAGCAACCGTTCGTGATGTCACCTCAGGTGGTTTAAACATAGTGGGAATAGTCCATGTATTCCATTGTGCGTCATCACATTGACGGATAAGCCCATAGTGTTGACAATGGGAGTCGGTTTGCACTTTCCAATCTGATCCACGCACCAATGCTCGTCAAACTGATCGGCATAAAACCGCCCGCCATGCATTAGGGAGTTCTACCCCTCAATTCTCTTCACGCAGTCGTCAGATTTGGCAATTTCCACCGCCTCGGCAATCAACCGCTGATACGTTGATCGTACGCCCCCTCCTAATGACCTCTAGGTTTTCGAGGTCTATCTGGTGACCCGTGTCTAATGCATACACAGCTACGGCCGAGCCTCTTACCATTGCCTGGTATTCAAAGTCGTTCTTGGTAGCCATGAAATGCGCCTCCTATGCCCCTAAATTCGTGTGCGTAATTCTCTCGCTTTTTGGCCCATATACACATGCGCACAGTCTTTACATTTAATTTTATAAACACAGTTAGTCGTCCTATCCTTGGGAAGGGGGTCCTTCAGGTGTACCAGCGCCGAACATATCGTTCGACCTCGCTGAAAGATCACTCTTATATTTTCCTTGTTTAGTACCCACCGAATTGCCTCGGAAGTGCCTTCCTTGTACGGAATTCCGACCGTCCCTATCCACTCGGTTGTGGCTCTTGACTGCCGGTGTAGCACTTTATGCAATTGACGTTTGACTAGTCGCCGTGAATAACCGCTTTCCAATAGTTTGCTTATTGCCACTTTCCGCGCAGCCGTTTTGTTCTCCTCCATCGTGCACAATGTTTGTGCCCTGTAGAACACCGTTGAGGCTATCCCAACGTAAACCTGTTTCGGATGACCTGATGTGTAGTGGAGTACGCCGTCAGAATCCGTTGGCTTGTGATATAGTGTCGTCTTTAAATTTCCCCCATTCCTGTGAACCAGGCAGTCATGAAATGGGATTGTACCGCTACAAGATTCCAACTCAATAGTAAATTGTATTCTCTCATCAATGGAGTTCAAGTGATCAAGCAATTCGTCCTTCTTATCCCTTTTAACAAGTACAAAGTTGTCGTCTACATAACGCAACCAAACTTTTGGTGACTTACTGGTGTTTGTTAACGCCTTGTTCACGAAGTCTTCCATATACAGGTTCGCCAGCACAGGGGATATTGGCGATCCCATTGCGAGACCTTGTTCCTGACTGTAAAGCTTCGACTGAAAAACGAAGTAAGACATGTTAAGACACACTGCCATTCCCTCGATTATCTGATTAACTGTTAGTTTCATCCGATCATTCAGAGTGACGTCTTCATTTAGACGACGTTTCGCTATCCCTAGCGTCTCTTCTTTGGGTACATTTGTGAAAAGTGATGTGACATCGAATCTGACCATCAACTCATCTGACTCAATTTTGAGACTTGCTATCTTTTGAGCGAAGTCATAAGCGTTTCTCACGAATGTACTCTTGCGCCTCTAGACTACGACAGAAGTTTTAATAAGGCTTTATACGTCAAATTGAAACAACTGCTGGAAGCACAGAAGAGACAAATGCGTAATTTGAGCGGTTCATATCTGTGCATCCTAATACTACCGGTCCTACTGACAGTTCCGGGTCTATTAGTACCTGTTGCAATGTAGTTAATATATCAGATAGGGTTTTGAATGAAACGGAATGTAGATTGTTGGAGAAAGATTTACATTTTCCATCAATAAATCTAAGATATATGCCGATGAGATTATCCCAAGCACTGATAGCGCGGTGACAAAGTTGCCCGCTACGAAGGCAGGGAATATTCGAGCACAGTTAGTAAACATCATTATGTTGCAGCAACCGTGTGAGTCAAATGTTCCGAAGACTGAACGTAACGCATTAAACTCCTTGAAGGAAGATTGCAGCATTGTACTTACAAAGGCTGACAAGGGAAAAACCCTGGTTGTGATGAATAAGTCAGAATACTTGGAAAAATGGGACAACACTTGGAGAAGGGTCTGTATAGAGTACTTGTTGATTAGCAAGTGGCGTAAGTAATGAACAAGAGTAAAACGGAGGTTAGTAACTAGTTAAGAACCGTGAAGGACGATGTGGGGGCAGGCAAGTTGTACAATCTATACCCAAAATCGACTTTACCTCCGAAGGTATTTCTGCTTGCCAAACGTTTACAAACCCGAAATCCTCGTAAGGCCCACAGTCGACGGTATTGGCTCCCCGACCCATGAAGATGCGAGATATTTAGCAAGGCTATTGCAGCCTCTAACAGTGTGAACCAGTAATTCGTGAGAAACTCTTATGACTTCGCTCAAAAGATAGCAAGTCTCAAATTTGAGTCAGATGAGTTGATGGTCAGATTCGATGTCACATCACTTTTCACAAATATACCCAAAGAAGAGACGCTAGGGATAGCGAAACGTCGTCTAAATGAAGACGTCACTCCGAATGATCGGATGAAACTAACAGTTACTCAGATAATCGAGGGAATGGCAGTGTGTCTTAACATGTCTTACTTCGTTTTTCAGTCGAAGCTTTACAGTCAGGAACAAGGTCTCGCAATGGGATCGCCAATATCCCCTGTGCTGGCGAACCGGTATATGGAAGACTTCGTGAACAAGGCGTTAACAAACACCATTAAGTCACCAAAAGTTTGGTGGCGTTAAGTAGACGACAACTTTGTACTTGTTTAAAGGGATAAGAAGGACGAATTGCTTGATCACTTGAACTCCATTGATGAGAGAATACAATTTACTATTGAGTTGGAATCTTGTAGCGGTACAATCCCATTTCATGACTGCCTGGTTCACAGGAATGGGGGAAATTTAAAGACGACACTATATCACAAGCCAACAGATTCTGACGGCGTACTCCACTACACATCAGGTCATCCGAAACAGGTTTACGTTGGGATAGCCTCAACGGTGTTCTACATTGCACAAACATTGTGCACGATGGAGGAGAACGAAACGGCTGCGCGGAAAGTGGCAATAAGCAAACTATTGGAAAGCGGTTATTCACGGCGACTAGTCAAACGTCAATTGCATAAAGTGCTACACCGGCAGTCAAGAACCACAACCGAGTGGATAGGGACGGTCGGAATTCCGTACAAGGAAGGCACTTCCGAGGCAATTCGGTGGGTACTAAACAAGGAAAATATAAGAGTGATCTTTCAGCGAGGTCGAACGATACGTTCGGCGCTGGTACACCTGAAGGACCCCTTCCCAAGGATAGGACGACTAACTGTGTTTATAAAATTAAATGTAAAGACTGTGCGCATGTGTATATGGGCCAAAAAGCGAGAGAATTACGCACACGAATTTAGGGGCATAGGAGGCGCATTTCAAGTCTACCAAGAACGACTTTGAATACCAGGCAATGGTAAGAGATTCGGCCGTAGCTGTGTATGCATTAGACACGGGTCATCAGATGGACCTCGAAAACGTAGAGGTCATTAGGATGGGCGCACGATCAACATCCCAGCGGTTGATTGCCGAGGCGGTGGAAATTGCCAAATCTGACGACTGCGTGAAGAGAATTGAGGGGTAGAACTCCCTAATACATGGCGGGCGGTTTTATGCCGGTCAGTTTGACGAGCATTGGTGCGTGGATCAGATTGGAAAGTGCAAACCGACTCCCATTGTCAACACTATGGGCTTATCCGTCAATGTGATGACGCACAATGGAATACATGGACTATTCCCACTGTGTTTATACCACCTGAGGTGACATCACGAACGGTTGCTGTTGTGACATCATGACTCAAGTCTCGGGTAGCGCGGTTATCGCCCCTGTTTGCTATAAAAATCCCACCCCAATTGCAATGCTTCACCTGGTCTGACGAAGCTCTTGTGTCAAGAGCGAAACGTTACCAAACTACTTTACTAACGGACGTTTTTCAGTCCTCTCGGACGTCATGACTACTTGATCGGTTTCAAGTATCTTTCAAGAATTTGGTTGACAATTGCTTCAATCTCAAACTTTAGCAGTTTTGGGGAAATCCGTCTGGGCCAGCAAACTTGAATCGCTTCAAGTGTCTGATCTCAATGCAGACTTCAGCTTTTTTTGTTGTTCCAATATTAATATCCAAGTCGCGCAACTATGTTTACCTAATGGACTCGCCGGCAGAGGAGTCCAGCTTATTTGAGCGTTGGTTTTTAGCCTTGCGGCCCATAGGCCTGATTAAGTTGCTTATTGCCTTTCCGTCAACCTCGCATATTACCTCACTGACACCAGGTCTTTTGTGACTAGTGGCCCGAATGACCCGGAAGATTTTGCGGACGTTTCCAGACAGGGTTGCCGTTTCCAACTCTGAAGCGTGCTGGGACCACCAAGTTTCGCGATCAGCATGCAGGATTGTTTAATGTTGTTGGCTGAGAATGCGATGCAATGCACTGCTATTTGGATCGGCCTGGATAGCTTTACAACGATCAGACTACTCCAGTGTGTATGTGGAAATCCAACACCGTGGAGGGTGTCTTGGGATTCCGCAGATTGAATGACTGGATGATCGCATCGTTTCGCGCAGGAAACTTTATTGATTTTCAATGTCTTAAGCTGGAGCCCTAATGCATGCATGCGATAAGCACGCTTGCTAATATGCTCGGATAGAGAGGTCAGCTACCTTTCCGTTGTCGAGCGTATGAAACTTTCCCTTTGAGGAGTCGCCGAAGCGCATGCAGATGTCCGCGCTGATCAAAGTATGATCTGAATCGATGTTGGTAGACCAAATCTATCTACACCGCCGGACGCTGCCCCGCCATCTAATGCCTATTACAATGTGGTCTATTTGTGACCACGCTAAGGTTGATGAAGGAGGACGCCAGGTGGTTGCGCGTCTTCTGGTATGCCAAAAGTTCATACTTGAAAAAACCAGACGTTGGTCTTCGCATACCGTGAGAAGTCTATCACCGCTTTCAGAATGGATTTCATCAAGCGCGTGACTGACACCAAGATAACCTTCGCACGGAAGCAGTCGACCTACTCGTGCATTAAGATTTCCGGCAAGGACGATGACATCTGACTTTGCAGCCTTGTTCAAAAGGTTGTTGATACCAGGATAAACTTATCCTTAACTGATGCAGAGCTGCAGTCGGATGAAGCGTAGGCAAAAACGACAAACAAATTGCCCCTCTCTTCACGGTATCTGTTGGTTCTACATGAGCCTTGAAGACGAACCGCACACAGCCGGCTGTCGATTGGAAACCAGCCGAGTAATGCAGCATCCGCTTTGTCACTCAATGCGATACCTACACCAGCTAAGCAGGCAGTTGCTGCCTACATGTCAATAGAAATACGTAGGTAATATGTGGTCTCAAGAGCAGCTGGGGAAGACAATTTAACCACGGCACTGGGGTGCTGTGGCCTTGTCTCTGAAAGGCAACAAACATCAATATCGTGGGACTATGGAGTGCGCGCCAGGCCAGCTTATTGTCCCATCTGTATAAGGGTCCGAACATTGTACGCTGCAAAACGGAATGAATTACGGAGTCGAAAGATAGCTGATAGCCAGATGATTTGTATACCAGCGAGACGGGCATTGAAAGTAGATTCAACAGGTTGTAGCTTATCAACAAGAGAAACGTTGGCGTGTGTTGGAGGAGCACGAGTAGCAGCGAAAGTAGTAGCGGAATTAAGCAAAGTAGTGTAAATGTCAAATCCATGGTTTTCACAGAGGGCACGATAGTACCCGGTTGACCAAACCGAGGTACGGATTTGTCTTAGGGGACTCCACCCTGAGTCTTTGGCTCAATAGCTCACCCGCAAGGCAGCGGAGGGAAGTCAGGTATTTGCACCCATTGGGAGCCGATGACTGATTTCTCAGTTCATAGGCTTTTTGTTTGTTGAGTAGCCAAACAGATGACCAATCTTCCCAAGGATTTCAGCAGCTACGTGCTGGGATACAATGCATCAGCAAAGTGAAACAAGGGGCAGTGGCTTTGTTTAGTGGAGAGTCACATCCGCCAAGTCGCAGTGTTGTTAAACGAACACATGCGGCTTTTTGCAGAAAGGACGCTTGCCAGGCAAAAACCCACCAGGTCCTGGAACACGGCCGCCGAACCATTCGCTGGACCGAGGTAATCCCTGATCACTCAGCTTGCACCACGAAAAGGTTGTTTGTCAGGCCGATCTACCTACGGATCCATCAGTTCTGCTTTCAATCAGTACGTCAAGAAACGACATGCTATCCTTTTGCTCTCGCTATACTGTCACCAGATATTTTGGTGAATGTCCTTTAATCTGGTGTTTAGTTGTGTTAGTTGCTCCTCTTGATCACGAATGATCAATATCTCGTCCATGAATCCGTGAAACAGTGCTGATTGGTGAGTTTCATTCTTGACCTTATTTTCAAGGTGAACAATGAAATTATCCCCTAAGAGCGGTCCGAGTGGACTACCCATTGCAACACCATCCACCTGCCGAAACACTTGCTTTTGGAAATAGAACTATGCATTTGATGTGCCTAGCTGCATGAGCCGTTCTACTTCAGACACTGGAATACCCCGTGCTAATTGGTTCTCAGTCACATAGTTGCGAATGCTCTGGATAAGCTCTTTCAGTGGTATGTTTGTAAATAGTGAGACTTTATCGCTGCTGTCAAATGACTTTCCACAGATTGATACCACCCAACAATTCCACTAGTGTAAACGTGTATTTTAAGCTGTGTTTAACGATTGCTATCCTAACGCTTTCCAGTACTGTCACTAGCCATTTAGCAAGCTTGTGTTGCGGCATCTTGCACGTGGTAAGGATTGACCTTAGTGGGACATTCACCTTGTGTAGCTGTGGCAGCCCATAAACCTGAGCTGCGTGTAAACCTCAGGGTCTTACAGATTTTGCGGTTTCAGCGGTAATGAAGCTTCCTTCTAACAAAGTCTGCAATTCCGTTTTTATCCTTCTGTCTAGTTCAACTGAGTTGTCAGGGAAATCGTCGGGTTCGAGCTTTGTGCGGTCACTAAGTATCATCATCATATCCACATAGGCGGATTTGTCTAACGCCACATCGCCGATCCCTTGTGTGGGTGAAAGAGAACTAATTTTCTTTTGGATTTGAGCTGCTTTAAAGCATCTAAATCTTTGGACTCGTGGAGGGATCTTTCTCTGGATGTCGTAATTCAATATTTATGTTCTAGATCAACGAGTTTTGCTCGTTATCCCTGGATGTTGGTGTGAATTCATCAAGTTGTTTACAGAATAACACTAGCTGTTCCGGAGATTTTATCTTGTTAATACTCTGTGGTGGAACACAAAATTTTAGACCACAATGCAGTGACTCCAGTATCAGCTGCGTTAATTGGATAGAGAAGAGGTTAGTTACATTTCTCCATGGATCAAAAGGTAAAAAGGACTCAAAAAGTTAATGGTTTCATGTCTTTTCACAACGGTTGGTCTAGATTTTCCTGGTTTCACGCAAGGTTTCACCGCCCTAGTATGTGAGTGCAGAAGGACGCGTTCGTTCCACTGGCTCTATCCTGGTAGTAAGCCAAAAGACAGCTGATGAATTGAGAAAGACGTGTGCGCGTCTATGTGGGTGCAAGTAAGTTGGTGAATTTACTATCTCAACTTTCTTAACTCTTCATGAGGCTGTTGATTTTCAAGTTTTCTGTAGTACGCACTTGATATTATGCGGCGAAATTTGTCCTGAATTAAATCTCACGGTGCTTTGGTGTTAACGTTCTTATTTACTAGACAGACAAATCTTGCTTAAGTGACACGTACTACAGTGACAAATTAATATAACTTATGTCGATAGCTTCCACCGTAGGTGGCTAACAAGCTCCACCAAATGCCCCATTTGACGTAGCCGTCAGAATATTATAAGGTTGCGCTCGATGTCAGGTGGTCTGGTAGGATGTGATAGATTTGCGTCCCGTTCTCTTGTCAAAAGCAGTAGCCTACGATTCAGTCATCTTTCTAGTGGATTATTAGTGGACACTGCCATTTTCCCAAATTGGTTTAAGGTGAAGGAGTCGTGGACACAAACTATCCCAAAAGTTGGGCCCAGTTCGGCATTGGGCTATTGAATTATTTTTAGTCTTCAAGATGTCAAGTTCAACGTAATTAGTCTACAGTCTTCAACGAATGAAATAACTGTTTTGTTCCCGACAGTGCCAGCACGCCTGCGTACGCATGATCATGTGATACAAAGTGTAGGTACCGGCAAACGTATATAACGGTATGAGCTTATGAGTAGCACATGGATAGATGTGATAGATGAATCTGAATGTTGGTAGAAGAGTTAATTACATTTGCAAATGTGATGCCGGATTTGGGCTTGTGTTCCATCTGATTGTCAGCAAGATAATAGATGAAAGCATATCTTCGTAATCGATGGCGGACGACCGTAGATTGGATAGGACCATCTGGATACCGTAATCTCATTTAGTGGCGATTAACGTTCGCCACGTCACGGTGTTGGTAAACAGACAGTTGTGGTTTTTTTATTTAAAAACTCACCAACTCCTGGTACAATGCAGCCGGAACACTAACTAGAACGGGATTAACCCGGGGCTTCCAGATTGCACCACGAGAACGCTGTTCGGCGAGCGAGATGTTTTAATGAATCAATTTCCAGGCAAGCATTTGGAAGGCTGATCTGCAAATACAGTGTACTACCTGCATAATTATAATGAGGCCACCAGTTTCAAAAGTATAACTCAAACCTTTGCTTATGAAATATTCCAGATTTTCGCCAGTTCCTCTAAAATAACCTTTGGTCAGCATCAAGGTCAGGTACGCACTTGATTATCGATTCATAAAAACAGGCCCTCCCATGATTGGTTTTAGAATGACCTTGCCCTACTTTTCTCATTTCATTGGTTTTCCTTTCTGGCTTTTCAAGTCACTGTAAAGCAGGATGCTTTTAGTAAATCTCTTTCATACTACGCTTGTGCGTTCTGTTACGTTCATCGACTAAGGGGCATACTTAACATGCTGGCGACAATCTTAAACTACTGCGGCGTTGGACCTTCCTACACCACTTTGGAATATACCTTCTGATAAACCAACACCGGTCATCTGAACCCCTGGAAGCGCACCCTTCTAGATTTTTTGGAGCTACTACCCGTCTTGCAATCAAGCACGGTACTCTAAGAGAGCCAAAAAATTACATTTTTAGATAATACCTGGGAAACGAATGTCAAAGACATTTTGAGGCACTCCATGTCAGTGAGAAGGAGACAGTCAACAACGCGACAGAACTCCTTAACAGGTTACGAAGTTCACGACTGAACACACACACTGCGAGGGATTCATTTTCGAACTTACGTCAAAACCCTGAAGGAAGTACCATCGATTTCATTACGCGGATTCAACCAGCCCTGCCAGAGGGTCGGTATAGTGAAATCCCACTTACGAAGTTCGAAGAGGTGAGGGGTTTACAGTGCTTGATATCTGGTATCCATAACAAACAGGCTCGTGAAAGGTTGTTGTAACGTCCACCGTGAACGTTTAATAACGCGTAGCCAAATATCCCGAAATCAAAACAAGTCGGATCACAAATACTACGGTGCTATTAATTGGGACATACTTCAATTGTTCAGTATCCCGGTGTATGCAAGTTGACAACAAGGTGTCAGTAAACAATAGGAGGGACGAGTTGTCTAAGCCGGACAATCAAGGGAACAAGTCACCACATGTGAGTGCTACGAGTATTAAGACTAATGGCGTTGACCAATCAAGGGATAGTCCAATCATATGTTGAAAGTTTAATGGCACGCATAAACATGGTGTTTGGACAAGCGACCAGTGAATGGGGGAGAGGGTGCGACACACGCTCCGGGCTGAACGCGTCATGTTCGGCGAAGAGTAGGGTTGGAGATCCAAGGTTGTCGGTAGTCACACAGGCACGGAACCCGTGTCGTGGATTAGCATGCACACACAGACACACCTACAACGCGAACAATGAGAATGTAAGGAGGCGCACGTGAACGCTGGTCGATATCTATCAACGATCGGCCAAGGTCTGTAGACTAGACCACGAAGCGAAGAGTAGAAGAATTTCATGGGTAGATACGCACGTTACAGTTGTTGTTGGAAGATGAGATGACGGTGAGTTGGGAGAAGACCTGCAATATGGTTCGACAGCTGGAGAATGTCCATAACCAGTTCGCAGTTTTTTCCTCGTAAGCTCATACATACATAATCCAAGCAGTCAACCGAAAAGATGTTACCACGAGAGGTCGGAATAGGCTTTTTCCTGTTACCGAAATGGAAGTCAGCATTTAGCAGTAGAGGAATGTCTTCATACACCGAGGATCTGCTCCCACTTTGAAAACTTAAGACACTTGGCCCGAGCTTGCTAATCTAAATCACGCACAGCCACGAGGTCGCGTTTTCCCAAGAAGCCAGTGAATGTCGTCCGGTCTACAAACGAAGAAGACCAGCTACACAAGATCTGCAACGCAACGTCGAGCATCCGCATCATTTACACAAACCTACACTATGTACCTGGAAATATAAGGCAATTTGGTTAAGCAGGTAATAAATAACGGTGCCTCAGCTAGCATAATCAGCTCTGCGTCAGTTAAAAGATTACTCAAGTTATGCCCCTGTGAATAAACTTTGAATACTTACTCTAGCCATCCGATACCAGTCCTGGGAAAATGCACTCTCCATAGAAATTATCATGCGGAGAAGCAAACCTTAGAGGCATATGTTTTGGCGAATAATTATCCAAACTGACTCGGGCGCGACTGGATTAAATGCCTTCCCGCCGCGCTAGAGAGTAAAGTTCATGTCCACTAACCAGCGCTTGGAGGATCTGCTCAACAAATATTCTGTTTTTGATGTGAAACTGAGGAGCTTACACTTATATCAGAAGGGTATCAAATTACGGCCGGGAACTCAGCCTCAAATTTTCAAGGCACGTACCTGCATAGTTTACTGAGATCAAAGGTGTAAGACGAGATAAAGCGATTGTAAACAGCGTGAACAATCGAGCCAGTTCAGTACACTGAGTGGGGAGCTCCACTAGTTCCAGTCCTAAAGCCGAATATTTCTGTGGGTATTTGTGGTGCATCTAAACTAAATGTTACTCGTTGTTTAATTTTGGGTAGCTATCCCATACCTCGGATAGAGGATCTGTATTCTACGCTGGTAGGCGGACAACAGTTTATACAGATAGATCTCAGTCACGAGTACTTACAAATTAAGTTAGAGGAGACTTCTCGTTCATACACTACGATAAGTATACAAATGGGTCTATTCTAGTTCAAACTGCCCTTCGAAATCAGTTCGGCCCCAGCGATATTCCAAAGGATCATTGATAATCTGACCAAGGCTATGCATTTTGCTCGCACCTACCTTGATGACATTCTAATTACAGAATGTACACATGCTGAATGTCTACGAACGCTATCCACTGTGCTCGAACGTCTACAACAGTGTGGACTGAAACTGAAGCAGTATAAGCGTGCGTTGTCTCAGATTTTGTTCACTACCATGGTTACGTTTCGATAACAACGGATTACCCGTGTTAGAAGACAAAATAAAACCATTCCTTGTCGCATCTGAACCCAAGAATGAGGCTGAACTCCCATCGTGTTTGGGGATGTTTTCACACTATCGTCGTTCCTTACCTAACGCCTCAACAGTATTTGCACCCTTGTACAAACAGTTGCACAAAGTGACGTCCTGGACTTGGGGTCAGGATCAAAGAAATGCCTACACAGACGCAAAATGTGGGCTCAGCGCCTCCCTGTATCTTGTCCATTTCGATCTGGTCCGGCCTCTAGTGCTGCAGTGTGACGCTTTCTCACGCGGAGTAGGCGCAGTACTTTGCCACCGGATGGATGACGGTTCTCTTCCTCCAATCCTATTTGCTTCTCGTGCCCTGAAACCCGCTGAAATGAATGATTCCCAACTCGACAGAGTCCTTGGTGGTTATTTTCAGTGTCATGCACTTCCACCAGTACGTTTGGGAAAGAGAGTTTGATATTCACACCGACCATAAACCACTTCTTTCGCTTTTAGGTGAGGAGAAAGGAATCCAGCAGATGTCTTCGCTTCGAATGCAAAACTGGACACTACTTTTGACTGCCTATAACTACAGAATTTAGTATATAAACAGACCAAGCAATACCATTGCCTATGCAATTTGTCGCCTCCCGCAACAGCATGGCACAAAAACGAATAGTGAACCCATGGGGTTTAGCAATGTGATGCAACATCTTGAAAAGATACCCATCCGAGACCCTGTGTTGTGGATGGTGAAACGGTTCTTGATGACCGGGTAGCCTATAAGCACGTCAGATGAACTGAAACCATTTGCCTGTAGGAGCAATGAGTTGAGTCTATTCGACGGCTGTGTATTGCGAGGTTCGTGCAGAGTTCCACCAGAAGAATTACGGTCCCAGTTGCTGACAGAACTGCATGATGCGCACCCCAGGGTGAACATGGTAAAGACGCTGGCACGTGGTTACTATTGATGACCGAACATTGACCGGGATATGGAGCGGTTGCTGAAAAACTGCGAACAATGCCAGAAATACCAAAGGCAAAACTCTTCTGGACCGATACGTCCATGGCGTTCACCGGAGATGCCCTAGCAGCGGCTACACGCGGGCTACCCTTGCCCAATCAATGGGTTGCTTTGACTACTTTTGATTGCTGCCCATTTTAAATGCATAAAAGTACATCCAGTTCTACGTGCGACTTCCGCAGCAACGGATGCAAAAATCCATTCCGTATTCGCAGTTTTCGGTATCCCATGGACAGTATGCACCGACAAAGGAACCCCATTTACCAGTGAACAATTTCAACAGTTACTGAGTAACAACGCAATACAACACATTAATTCTGCACCGTACCATCCCACGTCGAATGGAATCGCAGAACGTGCAGTCCAAACTGTTAAGCAAGGTCTCCTCAACAGACTCATGGAACTCTACAAACTAAGTTGGAACGCCTCCTGTTCTCTTACCGCACGACAACGACTGAGTCGGCTGGGAAGTCACCAGCGGAATTAACGATTTTTGGCCACTACGAATGAGACTGCACCTACTTTTTCCGAACCCTCGAAGGAGAATAGAGGAAAAGCAGGAGCAAATGTGTGTGGATGAAAAGATACTAGAGGAAATGTGTCTAAATGTGTGTGAGCCGGTGTACAGAAGACTGCCTCACGAAACAAGCTGGCAACCTGATACACTTATGTCCTCAACGAGTAACCAAGCGAAGCTAAATCTGGAGGACGGCCATGTGGTGCGTCACCATTTTGAACATATCCGGCCACTCTTAAATGAACCACAGGAGCAGGATCAAAAAGCGACTGCTACTGACCCAAAAACGAACGGAGAATCTGCTTCATAAAACCAGGAAACACGAACGGATGCGGTACAACCAGAATCAAGACGCTCAAAAAGCACGCCTAAACCAATTGATCGGTATCAACCAGGAGTCTGTATTCTTTACTAGGGAAGAGAGTGGTGTCAAGTTCGCACTTGAGTATCGATTCATAAACACAGGCCCTCACAGGATTGCTTGAGAATGGCCTTGCCTTACTTTCCTCATTTCATTTGTTTTCCTTTCCCAATTTTCTAGCCAGTCTAACAGAGGATACTTTTGGTAAATCTGTTCCATATTAAGCGCGATCGTTCTCTTCCGTCCATCAGCTAAGGACCATACTTAACAATAGGTATAACCCGAAACAAACGAAATGATTAATTTTGGGTAGCTTTACTAAAAAAAGTCATATCTGTCTAATCAGTTATTAAGCCGGCTTTTAGGAACCCACTTTTCTTTTGTACATAGTGGACACTATTTCAAAAATGACGGTGTGCTTGTGACCTTGGCTTTTCACATAACCTTTTGACAGCCATCAAGTTTCCATATGTATCAAACCAAGCATTATCTAGTGGCTTATTGCTTTCAGTGAGAAAGTACTGTTGACTTTTATACTAATCTGATAACGTTAGACCTACCGGAAACATGTTATAATTTCAAAAGTACTGCGGTGAGTTAGTCGTTCTTATCTGAATTCTCTTGCACTGATTTATAAGGGGGATTTTTTATAGGTTGGCCCGGCCATTAAAGGTAGATGCAAGAGAAAGATAGCTTAAGATTTGGAGGTGAATTCGTTAACTGGAGGCTGAGAGAAATAGTTATCTAGCGTCCGAGCTGACTTTACGAAAACCTGTCAAAGGTTGGGCGATCAACCATTGCACATATTGAGTTCGGAAATGGTATTGTGGCTATATATTCCGAAGGAAGTCAATAGCTCTCGTATTAAATACTATTCATAAAGCCCAGCACTTGGGGCGTAAACTTGCTTAGCGAGAAGAGCAATATTAATGCTAAAGTTCCGTCATCACTCATGGCGACACCTTCAGAGTGTGGCATTAATAACATCGCTAGGAGCCACCAAGTTTTAGGTGTCAAGGCAAACCACTAATCCAGTTTTGGGTCTCGGGCTATCGTGCTCTACGACATAGGTTACGTCAAATGTATTTTGATGAGTAACATCACGTTCGCGTCAAGCTTCTACTTAACAGAATTTGTTTTGCGACGGATCAAACTACATTTAAAAATAAAAAGGAGAATATATTTCTGTCAACCTAAAGGAATGATCAAAGCACATTTGTTTGTTGAAAAACATTTTCCACTGCATGACAATGCAGTAACCTATACAGATGTAAATGAGCAAGATCTCTGATTCCCTCAAACTTTTAGCATGTGTTCTACCTGCCCGCATACACACTGAACGGCTAGTCCTTCAAAGATAACTGATAATGATTATCCAGGCACCCGGTCGCACTTTGCACGGCTATTTAGTGTATGTTAGTTAAAGCCTTAGCAATTGCTTACCCAAGGCTTTCTTGACTGCGTACTGTCAGTCAAAGCGAGCTTTGACTAGATGAAGCGAGTTCCTGGTATTTTACATCTTACTCATCCTAATTTTCATTATTATTTTAAGGCAATTTTTCATACGCATAGATACTTCTGTACAAATTGATCAGTGCTGCTAGAGACACAGGTATTCGCCTCAGAAAATATACATTTCATTATCTTTTACTTGGATTGGATTGATGAGGATACTCTAACGGTAAGATACATAGAACAACACGGTTAAATGTAGCGATATCCCAAATGTGGGCACAACGGTACGTCGAGTAAACGGGTACTGACTTTATTTTGTCGCTTTTACATTACTTCATACCCCGTGCTTCCGTTTTTCCAAAATATATCAAGGAGGAATTACTAATGAACGCGTCAGCAGCCCTGATAGGCCTTGTCCTACCTCCATCTTGATTTAACTAATGCAGAAACACCCTGCAACCCATGAAAACTTAGGCTCTTCGATAATTTGGATAAATTAATATTGCGTTTAAATTAACAATTCTCCCCTGATTCCTACTCGATCTCGACTTGTAATAAAACCTATGACGGATTCCGTGTAAATGTGGCCATGGCTGATTGGTATCAGGAGTGCCCAGGTTGTGCCACCATTTTCGCTGGTTATACTATGTGCTGTTATGCTGCACAAAACTTTGCCTTTGTAAGTTTGCATCTGCCCTCTTGCCATTACCTCCATTCTTCCCAAGGTAATCACTCAGCACCAATGGTATAGCATGAAGTTGTTCTCTTATTCAGCATGGCAAACGTAGTCCATTGTGATCGGGGTTATCTTCTCCTGTTTTTCCAAGCAATACAGATTATTACTATACTAGCTGCTGTACTCAGCCATATGAGAAATATGTCAGTTCAGATTTACCATGAACAGATACAGTACAGTATTTTCTCATTTCGTACCCTGAGTATCGTATCTTAACCGCAGCTTCTAATGAAATCAGGGGCATTTTTCAACCTAGTATTAAATGAATGTCGCAATAGAAGCTCTCCGACATTAATTATTCGTTGGTTGGGAGAACGGCTTCTTTAGCAACCAAGCGCCAAAAATACTATTCTTTAAAAATAGTGCAACTATAAGGCCGTTACTCATAGCTTACTGTACTCAGCTGATGGCGTAGAGCGTAAACAATTTTGTCTAATTCGAGAACATGTAAGGAACATGTATTATCCCATAGATGGAGCAAGACGGGAATGGTAATGAAATTTAAAGCATCTTTCCCGGTTGACTCGTGCAGTGGGTAGCCAAATGTTTCAGTCCACTTCTCTAAACTCCCCAGTACTTGCGACAAAATAGTAGCTGAATTATACACACAACCAGTTATCCATGTGTGACGAAGGCAATCTACTAATCAAACGTATGCTAGCTGCATCCTGTAGGACTAAATAAGTCTACATTCCCAATCAGACGGAAGCAGTAGTTGAAGTAGCACTGGTTATATTTCTGATTTCTTACAACACTGGCTTCATTGACGGCTTCTGTCCTTGTAGGTTTTTCTCAATTAGTGGTAGCCAGAGACTGGATAGGATCTGGAATATGGCCACTTTCTGAAGCCTTACACAACTCGATTCCTCAGCAAATATTAGCCATTGCGTCCAGCAAGTATGAATCAATGTTATGGCAATTTTCGCTGCCGTCGCAGTGCGTAGAAAGATACAACTTTATTTCACTTTAAATCGGGGTCAAAATTCAAGCTACACGCTAACCTTATACACATTTATAGAAACCCCTCAAATCCTATGTTGGTGTTACAGTGCGAATTTATCCATAAGGCCGTGTTATGATTTTGAAGCCGTCTTCAGAATTAAGCTGAATCGTTAGACAATTAAACAGGTGGACCCTTCCTTTAGAAGTAGCCAATTTGAAAACAAATGACTTAGTGGCTTTGGTCTAAACGTCCCGGTTAGGAACCCATACGGATTCTTAGTATAAAATACACAGTATCATTAGAAGCTAGACTTGATGCACAGTTGAATTTTGCTTTACAAATGATTAGTAGTTTTCTAAATGATGAGAGGAAATAACCTGGAAACGCGTCGTAGGGGTGCAGTGTTCTCGGGCGGGCAACAGGCAATTTCTACATGCCGTACTTTTCGACATTAAAGGTGATTCCAGTCTAACTCGGACAACCGTGTCTTGTAGATATATCTAGTCATTCACAGTAAAAGCAGGGTTGTGTCTTTGACAAATTCCTTTACATCAATCAGAAGGCTAGACCGCTCGAAAGTAAATATCGCACAACTACCTGCAACGGTGGCTTCGACTGACTTTTCATTCTTCAAGCTCAAAAACTTATATAAGAAGTGTGAATACCTTAGCTAACGTATGAAATCCTGCTTTAATCCATGCTGATCTGCTAAAAGTAACTACCTACACGTAGGCAGATTCACTTCACCAATGAAAGCGAACGAGCTTATAAATTCAGAATATATGCCCAGGTTGAGTGATTGTGCTTAGCAATGAATCATTTATACATTGAAAATGGGCTAAGTACTCACGATTGGAGCGACTTTCAAAGGCTTTACTTGCAGCCATGTAGCATGTTTCTTAAAGTGATTTGACAAAGATGATGTGGATAAACCCAATAATGAGTTTCGCTATTCCCACCGAGTAAGTGTTTCACCTCCTCTTACGTCAAGACAAGTGCCCCAGTTACTTTGGATTCCTCCATGAGCGGCAAAATTCTTGGCACTTGGAGATAGGTAAGAATAACGCCGGTGCGTAAGAAAGATTTTCAAAGCTGTCGTACGATTTCAGAGAGGTTTGCTAACAATCAGTTGGCATAGTTTTTTAACAATGCTTGTCTTTTGACACAAAAGCTTCGTCAGAACAGAAGAATCAGCATGCAGTTAAAGATGCAGTTTATAGCGAACAAGGAGGAGAACCGCTATGTTTGGCGCTGGTAAAACAGAAGAACCTCTCCCCAAGGATGGCACGAATAAATGTGTTTATAAAATTAAATGTAAGAACTGTAAAACTGTGTACGTAGGCCAAACAGCGAGAGAGTTACGCACTCGATGGTTAGAGCAGAGGAAGCGCATTTCAGGACCACAGCAAGATACGTTTGAATATCAGGCACTATTTAGAGACTCGGCCTTGGCTGTACATGCGTGTGACAAGGGTCATCAAATCGACTAAGATAACGTAGAGGTCATTAGGAGGGGTATACAATAAATGCTCCAGCGGCTGACTGCCAAGGCTTTGGAGTTTACTAAATCAGACAGCTGCGTTAATAGAATGGAGGGAGTCGAACTCTCTACTACGTGGCGAGCGATGTTAAGCCGGCCAGTCTGCCAAGCATCGATATGTGGGTCAGATTGAAAAGTGCAACTCCACACCCACTGTCCTCATTTTGGGCTCATTCGTAAATGCCATGACGCACAAACGAACACCACTTGTGGGGACATCACGAGCTGTGACTGTAATGACACCTTGGCTCAAGTCAAGGTTAATGCGGTTATCGTCCCTGTTCGCTATAAAATGCCACTCTAACTGCACACTGACTTACCTGATCTGACGAAACGCTTGTGTCAAGAGGGCTAGGTTATCAAAATACCATACAAACTGATAGTTACTACACCTCTCGGAACCCAAGTCCATTGGATCGGTCCTAAATATCTTCAAAATATCTGTTTCTGCCAGTTCTTGATATTCTTCGCGAAGCTACTTGCCCCTTGGAATTTCACACGTTCAGGCAGTCTGTGTACATCAGATCGCCCATGGACTTAACCACTAGGCACCGGATTCGTGTCGTATGTAGTATATTCGTCATCTTCTGCATTGGATAATGATTTCAGTACGGTGCATTTCCAGTTTCATGACTGTGCAAAGGCCTTCTTGTGTGTTAACAAATCATTCATATGCAACCAGCTCCTCACGAGTGAGGTTTAAGTAAGTTTTTATAGCGTGAGTACAGAACACTTTACAAAGTGTACCAACTCCACAAATTTTAAGGAAACAAAGTCATCAACATTGTCTGATTCGATGGCGACGCGCAATCTCAATGTAGACCGCGGTCCACAGTGAAGTAAACCTTGGTCACTGCGATCACTGCGACCGTAGCCGAAGCAGCATAAGATTGGTTGTCGCCTGTCCAAAAACACTGCACATCCACGACGCATTTCGACTTGATGCGACCTCACCAGGTGAATAGGATGTTTCAGAACTGCAACCATTAAAATAATAGCCGAAATCTCTGCCCCTATGGATACCGGGTTACGACGGACAACGCCAGGAGCAACGGTTAGTGACGGAATGGAGGGCAGTTTTTGAATACATGTCTCGTGATTGGTTTGAGACGCGCAATCTCATCGTGGACATCGAATCACATTGTAGTGAATCTTCGTCACTGTGATCACTGGGGCCGCATTCGAAGCAGCTGCAGGTTGGGTGTTATCTGCCTAAAAGCACTACTAATCCAATGGTTGTGCGTCCAACAGCGCTTTCTCCAACTGATGAGAACAAATCAGTACGAAACCCGTCATGGTTGTGCAATGTTTCCGGGCGGGCAGCACGCACTTACCATCTGCTTCGGCTAGATTTCTAGTAATCAAAATGACCAAAATTCGCCAAAATGTGAATCTCGGTCTACATTGAGATTGCCTGGCGCCATCCAATAACACAAATTGCAGTAAAATTGCATTTTTCAGCAGTATTTAACTGTTGTTCCAGATGTTGACCCCGTAAACCGGTAGGCAATGGTAGAGGTTAAGGCTGCAATTGTAATGGTCGCAAGTTCGACGCGTGCTATCTAATCTGATGAGAACAAATCGGACCAACACGCGTCGTTGTTGTGCAGTATGTTCCGACTAGAAGCACCCAAATTCTTCTACACCATTCGCGGAGTTCAAAGGGCTACTTATCTTGGCGATAGCCGCCAAGCACTATGCGCCGTGTTTCACTCCCAGCTCCGCTATCTCCACCTGACGAGTCCAAACAAAGACTAAACTCGAGGGCAGGTAGAGCATGGATGAGAAAAAACTACACCGAAATCCTCCACTTCACTGACGGTATCAGAGACCGTATTGGCAGAGGGTGACTTCAAATTCAATCGATGCTACGATTGAGATTGATGCCGCAATCCAAGACAAACGGCGGGTGCTCCAAATCCCCAACATCTACTTCTAACAGTTGTGTCAAACACTGCACGCGGAGCTCGATGGCTTAATGAGCATGGCGATGGTCGCCAAGCAATCTGCGCCGAGTTCCACTCCCAGATCTGCTATCTCTACCTGATGAGGTTAAACAAAGACGAATCTCTCGGTCGTGTGTTGCAGGGATGGAAGTGCGGCACGCCAAAGCCTCCACCCCTCTACACTTTACTCTGATTGTGGTGCCATTCTCTCATACTCTAATTTTGTAATATTTTGCAAGCGTACTTTACTGTTTAACTTTAGTTGTTTCCGGTATGCCAGTGATGCCTTCTTGGAATCCGTTGCTCCGAATTTTGTGACCTCTACTCTCCAAAGTTTCTGGTCAGTTTCCTGGTCCCTCAGTTCAAATATTTCTAATCTTCTTAAGGCAACATCTTATTTTCCTTGGGCTGATATGATGCAAGGTATTTATAATGCCACTTCTTCACTGGCTGTAAATGACCAGCTCATTCTCAACATGTCAGCTATAAGGCATCTGGCCTTTTATCCTTATATCTATTTGGTCTACTCAAGTTTACATAGTTTTGCTTTAGTCCCTCAGACCTAAAGTGAATTAATACTTAATACCTTGCTTTTTACATGTATGATTGCATGCATTTAGCCAAACTGGCTTTACCGTTCTCCAGCAATTATTCCTGGGCTAAGCAAAGAGACTACATACTGCTTGTACGATCCTTAAGCCTTTGTTCCAGATGCTTTAGATGTCTCGAAAGGCGCTTATTTAGTTATTTATTCAGTTATTTTTCAGCAAACATTTGGATGCGTTTACTAGTTTGCAGAGTAAGAAAGGAGATTTCCAACCACAGATAGTTATTCTAGCATAAAATATATCGGTTTTTGCTAAAAGCTGGAAATTTAAGGTTTATTTTTTCGTAGTTTATCCTATTACAGCTCTATCCTGATGTAGTTATCATTCTTTATTGTTGATTTGAAGAAAATCATCGCTGTAGTGCGCTTACATATTTTGCATCAGACATTTAACTAGTTTCATTATCCAGTTATTTCATGTATTCTTTTATTTATCATTGATAGTGAAAATGCTGAAAATGCATCTATAGAGGTAGTTAAATCCAATTGCGACTTTTAATGAATTGGCATGTTTTACGTATGTTTCGAATAACCGTTTCAAATAAATTTACGCTGCGCTGTTTTACCACGCAGTAGTGTTGGGTAGAGCCTGGGATACTAGTCGTTAATCAATGACACGTAAGAGGCGTGTCAAATACGGGACCGGATAGAAGTTGGTGGCGACTGAACCCAACGTATTTTGTGCAGACTACAAAAATAAGGAGCAAATCAACCGGAGCAAGAAATGGTTCAGCAAGGTACTCTTGAAAACGATTTGTGTCAAAGGATGTGTAGTCAGTAAAACAAGTGGAGAGTTCGAAGTTTAAAAACAACCGTAAAATCCAATGTTTTAAAATACTGAAACAGCGTGTTTTCCTGTACACTAAAAGGGCCTTCCCCTAGAAGGATGGAGGATGGAAGCTTCCGATATAGTTGTTAGTGGTGGCAAACAGAAGGTGAGGATGGGTGCGAATAGTTGTATGAGCTTGAGCAAAGGCTTCCAAGGTGGGGTGTGTAGCAGAGTTCGCTGGGTCCAGGCTTTTGTTACTTATTATTTACGATGAATGCGTGGGCCAGAGTGCATCATCGGTGGGCAGTTGGGGAGAGCTGGTCGGACTGCAAAAAGGCTGGCTAGTTCAGAAAATTGGCTGACAGGATCTTCCCTCCACTGCAGACCTGACGGTGTGCTTGGGAGGTGCCACTCCCGCCACCGCACTCCAGTCCACGGTCCTCGTCCCACGAAGAAAGCCAGGTGTACTCCTCCCACGAACAAATCCGGGCGTCCTGGTCGGCAACGCCTAGCTAGGAGTTCGGGGACCAACCCGTTCGTAGCGGTCTGCGGCAGAGGACGACTGACTGTTCCTTGGGTCGGGAAAAAGGACTTGGGTCGAATAGCGAAGTACTCAGGATTTGTGTTGAGCCGGTTGTCGAGTCACTCGAGGGTTGCCTTTGCAGTTCCGGTGGTTTAGTTTCTAGAAGATAGAACTCAGATAAGGTGAGCAAGGGTCGGGGGAAGTGTCTTGACGCCATAGAAGGTACGTGGCATGCATGATAATAGCAAGTACGCTTTTTAGGTTTTCAAAATATTTTAGGTTTTTTGTCGATTTTTCCAAACTTTGGTGGATGAGACGCAAGATTACCACCAAGGACAAAAAAGACGTGTTAATGGAATTAACGAACGTTTACAAAATCTGAAGAACGATCAGGACGTTTAACCTGTCTACCGTGTCGGTGGGTCGCTTGGGGTTGAAGTGAGGTAGGTTGAGGGGCAAAAGAAACGGGGGGTTTCGGTATATCCATTACTTGTGAAGTAACCGCAAGTGCGCGTGCTTGTGGGATATCATCAGAATGGGTTGTAAGTGGTTGGTCAAAGAAAGCCACTATGAGGCGGTCGATGGACACCGTTGTTCAACGACCATTCTGGTCTAAAGTGAAATGTTTCAGCGTCCGTTGCAGAACTCTAAAAAGACCAGCGTAAGGAGGCTGGTGAGGGCTTCGCAATGCGTCCGTGCGGAGAAAGGGCTAAGGACAAGTAGTGAGTCCACTGTACATTTGCGCATCTCTAGTCTGCTCACGGCGTAGTGTCGGGCATAGTGAAGGAATGCGTTCAGCTAGGAAGGACACAAAGTCAGGTGGGGGCATACCCGAGGATGCAGGTGAAATGAATTCTCCTGGCAACTTGAGCGTTGTGCCGTAAATCAGCTCGGCTGGTGCACATTGCAAGTCGACTTTATTGCTGCTGCAGCCTAAGAGTACGAGTGCAACGTTTTCGCTCCAGCTAGGGTCGGAGGATGCGCAGAGTGAGGTATTAAGCTGTCTATGGAAGCGTTAAACTAACCCGTTGGCTGCTGTGTGATACGTTGCGTTATGAATACGGTGACAGCCTAAGACGTTGAATAACCTAACGACTTATGGAGATTCGAAAGGCGTTCCTCGGTTCGTTGTAATGGTGGACAGCTATCCGTAGTCTGATACCCACCGGTCCAAGTAGGTCCGGATAAAAGTTTCAGCTTTGCAGTCTGTTACGAGAATGGCTTCTGGCCATCTGGTGAAACGGTCGACACGTGTAAGTATCTATACGAATCCGCGTGAAGGAGGCAATAAACCTACCAGGTCTACGTAAGCATGCGGGAACAGGGAGTCCGGGGAAGAAAACGAACCCAGAGGACTGCGTGCGTGACGATGTACTTTGGACCGCTAGCATTGAAGGCAGGCGCCGGCCTAGGTACGAACATCATTGTTTACGCCCGGCCAAACGTAAAGTACAGTGAGCAGTTTAAAAGATGTAAGGATACCGGGATGTGATAGTGAGTGCCATGCGTCAAAGACTATTGGTCTGAAGGTGACGGGTACGATGGGTTGAGGACAACCTGTGGAAGCGTCACAGAGAATGGTTCCTTACGTGGTTTGGAGAGGAACAGGCTGCAAATGCAGCGAAGTGGACTACAGAGTGCGCTGTATGTCTTCATCTTGAGCCTGAGCTGATGCCATGGCGGCAAGGTCGACTGTATGCATAGACTGGAGAGCGAGTTTGACGCTTGAGAGTGTCGGCAACGGGATTGTCGACATCTGAGACATGACATATGTCAGCAGTGAACAACGTGACAAAGTCTAAGTGCCTTATTTCCTGTGGTGAATATTTGTCGCAAACAGAGTTGAACGCGATCATGAGGGTTTGTGATGAGTGTTGACCGTGAAAGCGCGGCCTTCGAATGTGTGCAGGAAGTGACGAATTGCTAGGTAAATGGCGAGCAGTTCTCTGCCAAACGTGCTGTAGCTGGGTTTCGCTGGCTGCAGGCGCTTGGAGAAGCACCCAATGGTTTAGCCATTGCCCACCAACATGTTGTTGGAGGACGGAGCCCACTACGACGTCTGAGGCATCAGACGTAATAGAAAGGGTGCAGTCGATTTCGAATGAGCGAGGAGGGCTATGTTGGAGATAGCATCCTGGAGCTCGGCGAAGGCTGTCTGTGCTGTGTCAGGCAAAGCGAACATACGTTCATTCCCTCTGAGTAGGTCGGTCAGAGGCTGCATGAGCTGAGCGCAGCGCGGAATGAAGCTTCGATAGAAGTTGACCAAACCACAAAATCGACGGAGATGCTTGAAGTAAGTTGGAGCTGGTAAGTCCTTAATTACATGGATCTTGTCAGGGAGGACTTCGATACCAGAGGATGAAAGGAGGTGGCCTAGGGATTTTACCGTTGATTTGCTGAGTTCGCACTTTGTGGGGTTGACTGTGACACAGTGTTGGGTTAAGCGCTGGAAGTGAGTTCGAAGATTCTCGAGGTGCTTTTGTTCCGATGAACTAGCTAATAAAATATCATCGAGATAGTAATAAGCCAACTCTAAGCCACCAGTGACATCGTAGATGAAGCGTTGGAAGGTTTGTGAGGCTTCACACAGACCTGGGTACTGGCTGTACCCACGGATGCGGCAGAATTTTCTGCTACCACGCGCTGGATCCTGCTTTTTCCCTGGAGTTACTGTATTTTACGTGTGTTGCTGCGTTAGTTGTGCACCAAACTTTTTAGTTTCGTGTGTCCATCAATCCGTGAAAGTTTCGTGGAATTCCGCTTCATATCTTCGGAGATCTCAGTGATTTACTGTTGTGCCCGTCATTTTGGAATTTGTGCTCGACATCAGGTCTTGTCCTCGTGCTTGAAAAAATACAACAACTATGCCGAATATCATGCAACGACGTATCTGCTCTTCAGCTAATTGCGGCAAAGCCCTTAAAATGGGTATAACGTGCCGAAACTGCAGTGGCTCGTTCCACCCGAGCTGTATAGGAAAGTCCGTCCAAGAAGCAAGGCAAATAAACAAGGCAGCTGACGCATTTTGGTTTTGTCCAACTTGCCAGTTAACTCCAGTGGTCGGTTGTTTATGTGCACTCATGGAAAGGTGCGATACTTCGAAGGCGACAATCGCTTATTTGTTGAACGCCAGGCTTTGTATCACCGACCGCGAATATGGCCAAGAAAGCTCCACCTCGAGGCCGAAAAAAAGGGCTAGACGCTCAAGGCGCGCTGCAGCCTCAGTTTCTCCAAATCCCCTGCCTCACTCAACTTCCAAAAGCGGACGAACATCCAGAGTATTGATGTCCACACCTTTGAGTCACACGCCCCACCTCCATTCAACAGCAACCGCGGAAGCTCCGGGGCAAACCTCTTCCGCCGTAGAGAAAAGTCGGGCGTCGTACGCCTCAGTCGCCTCCATGCATGCACCAGCTAAATTACCTCCGACTCCGGTGGCCTCACCAAGCAACAGTAAGTTGACCAGACTCCAACAACCAAACAATCCGTTTAACACCGCGTCTGTAAGTCATGGCAAATCTGCATCCAACGCAAGGAGCCAAAGCGCGTTAACCGTTGTGTGTACCAATGTTCCTGAATCACAGGCGAGTACAATAAACGGGAAGCTGTTGGATGATCGTAATCAGTGGAAGTCTATATGTACTGCGATTGGCATTTCGGTTGAACCTGCAATGCTGAGACGAGTCACACGTCATCCAAATTCAGCGCACTACGGTGAACCCCAACTTCTCCGGGTGACACTAAACTCCACCAAGGACACAGAGGCAGTTCTACTATCGTCCAACTGGCTTCGTCATTCATCACTCGAGGCGCGCATACTTCCTGATGTCCCCTGGAACGAACGTCCGAAAAAGATGAGCAACCGTGAGGAAGTTCGTAAAGCCGAGGCGAAACGGACAATAATTGTGTACGGGGTTCCTGAGCTCCAAAACTCAACCTATGATGCAGCGGATGCACATGACCGGGAGCAATGGAGTTACATCCGCCACGAAATCTCCCTCAATAATATCATCGCTAAGCGGTTGACCAGGATTCCATTTTCACCCAACTACAAAGGGAACGGTCCCAGACTTATGAAGGTGGTGCTTCAATCTGAGTTTATGTTACCGCTCGCCTTCGAAAACTCGTCCAAATTCCGCGTGAAGCTGCCAGCGGAAATTCGGTTAAAGGCATCAGGTACGCTGCCACGGATTACCAACGACTCACGGGGAGCGATCAAATTGTTGAACCATCCACTCATGCAACTTTGTGAAGGCATAGATTTATCGACAACCACAATATCCCACGAAACACAGCTGAACACGGGGGACCAGCAGGGCCCGGAAGACCGCGATCAGTCGTTTAACCGAAAGCAAACTCAAAGGCAAACGTCACCACAAAAAGCGATTAATGGCCGACCTGTTAACGGTCGGCACAAACTCCATTCCTACCACAACCTGTGCTAGCTCACTCTTGGTTACAAAAGCACTATCCTGCGTGTATACTAATGCACGAGGCCTCATAAGTAAGTTGGTAGAACTCCGTCACCGTTTGGCTTCGGAGCCTCGAGACATCATAATGATCGCCGAAACCTGGCTGAGCGGCGAAATCACAGACGCTGAGATTGCCATACCGGGTATGTCACTTCTCCGGAACGCCAGGACGGGCAAGGGCGGTGGCATGCTCATTTATTTCCGAACGAACCTTCGTTGTGAGCTCATAGACGATCCCCAGACTTGTGTCACCGACGTCCTTTGGTGCAAACTGTGGTTGGAACGCAACGACGTATGCCTTCTCTCTGTGGTTTACCGACCACCGAAATCCACTCCGGAAAGGGACAACAGACTTATCTCCGCTTTTCGCTCCGTGCTTAATCAGAAGTACAGCCACATCCTCGTTGCAGGAGATTTCAACACCCATGACTTGGAAAATCCAGCATCCGAGACAGAAGTGTTCCAGGCATATTTGCAAGAGCTACTCTCTAGCACCTTCTTGTATAACCACGTCAACGTTCCAACCAGGTTCAGAACAGGAACCAACCCATCGATATTAGATTTAGTGCTCTCTAACGAAGAGCTCATGGTCGATGGACTAAAGGTGTGCAGTCCTTTGGGCCGTAGCGATCACGTGACTTTGCAGTTTGATTACATCTGCTACGCCGAATATCCAGCTGCGGAGCTCGAAACGAGGCAATCTGTTACCCATTACCACGTTCTGTCTGCTCTAGTTGAGAATACCAGTTGGACCTTTCTAGTTAACTGCACTCCAGAACTAGCCTGGGAGACATTTGCGAACACCATCACGTCACTATTCATAGAAGCCTCAACACCAAAAGTTTCCCAACATCCTCGCACAGCGAAATCATTCTTGCGAAGCCGGACGGGAAAATGCATGACTCTAAGGGATCGGGCATGGCGCATGTATAAAAGCAACCCCAGCGCAGAAAACTGGACGGAATACGTTTCGCATCGCAACTACTGTGTGCTTTTGGTTCGCGAAGACAAGAGAACGCATCAGCAGGAGCTAGCCAAACGATTCTGTTCGAACAAAAAGCTTCTTTACAAACATGTGAATGGACTTCGCAAGGTGCAACGGGGAATCCCACCACTTAATACGACCAATGGGTATACAAATACTGCGAAGGAGGCGGCCAACGCATTACGGGCCCAGTACTCCCCAATCTTCCAAGGTGTACAAGCCTCGACGTATATTCCGCCACTAGTTACCCCACCGTCCATTTTATCCAACGTCACGTTCACTGCAGAAATGGTGCTGCAAAAGCTGCTATCCTTGCGTCGACACAGCTCTCCCGGGGCCGATAACATTCACCCGAAAACATTACAGGTAGCTGCGATCCACTTGGCCGAACCACTAGCTGCATTTTTTCAGCGCTGTTTCGATGAGAACATCGTACCTTCGAGGTGGAAACAAGGTGTAATAACGCCCATATACAAAGCAGGAAGTCGATCGGATCATGCCAATTACCGCCCCGTAACGCTTCTGCCTGTGATCGCCAAAGTCATGGAAGCGGTGGTAGCAGATGCGTTAATGGGATACTTGGAAAACTACGGCATAATTGCGCCAGAACAGCATGGGTTTCGTCAACATCGTTCATGTACGACGAATCTGCTGATAGCTCGTGACAACTGGACCGAGACTGTCGATGAGGGAACAGGAGTCGATGTTGCATTCTTGGACTTTTCGAAAGCCTTCGATCGCCTGGATCATCGAATCCTGCTCATTAAACTCCAACAGTACGGTATCGGAGACCCGTTGTTAGGATGGATCGGTAACTTTCTCTCTGAACGGCAGTTAGAAGTTAGAGTTCGATCATCCTTTTCCGATCCGATTCGAGTGGGTTCGGTACTTGGGCCTCGTTTGTTCCTGCTTTTCATTAACGATCTAGTAAGAGTTATTACGTCGAAATTCTTACTCTTTGCGGACGACCTCAAGGTTTGGCGGGCAATAAAACGATCGGACGACCATGAAGTCCTACAGCGTGACTTGAATGAGGCCTGGAATTGGTCGGTGAGAAACGCCCTGCCGTTTAATGTGAACAAATGTCGCGTTGTTCATATCCGCCATCGAAAAGTCCACGTCTACAAGCTTGGGGCACACGATCTGAAGACCACCACTCAGGAATGCGACTTGGGTGTGCTGGTACAGGAAGACCTCGGGTGTTCCAAACAGTCAGATTCCGCTTCTAAAAGGGGCAACCAGCACGTTGGATACCTGCGAAGAGCTTTCGGAATTTTGGATCCATCCATCTTCTCTTTGATGCTGAATGCCTACGTGCGTCCTCACGTCGATTCTCCTTGGTGTCATACGCACCTAAGTCTTGGTGATGTGTGCTCAATAGCAATAGTTTAGCGCCCTCCAATATCCACCTTGGAAATAGATCAACGCCTAAAACGTGGCTAAAACGTGACCTTGCAGCGCTTGAGACCCCACAGCGTCGAGCAACGAAAATCGTCAAGGGCTTGCGCCACACTCCTTACTAGGAACGACTGGAGATACTCGGAGTGTTCAGCGGATGGTACCGGCGACTTCGTGGAGACCTCATACTAGTGTACCAGATATTGAGCGATCCCAGTCACGTATGCCGCCCCCTCTTGAAGCTCAGCCCGAACACTAACCTTCGCGGTAACAGTTTAAAGCTGAGTCAACAGTACAGTCGTCTAGACTGTCGGAGAACCTATTTCTCCCTCCGGGTCTGCGGGCCCTGGAACGCCCTTCCAAACTCAGTTGTTTGTGCCCCCACATTAGATACGTTTAAAAAACGATTGGACGTCGCACTGAGCGCCCTGCGCTTTGTTTTATGAACGAAAACGCTTGTATATATTTAGGCTGACCAGCCTCTTTGGATTTATACCCCAAATTCACGGTCGTAAATCCGTGAGAACCGGTGAGTACTCCATTTTTATTTGCTACCATCACCAACGATAACAATTTCTTAGCCAGTTTTGCGTCGTACCACTTTATCCCACTAAAACTGTTATACTTCTACCTTTTATCTCACTGACGCTCCTTACTTCAACCACTTATGTGGTTTGCCAATTTGTTAGTATTTCTATTGCCAACCTGCGGGACTCGTTAAGTGTATGCTTTTTTACCCGTCATATACCATTGTTCCATACCATTGTTCCAAATGGCATACATAAAAATTCAAACAAGGCGAAAGGTGTGATAACGGCTGCTTTAGGAATGCTATTTTATTCTACAGGTATCTGGTTATAGACGTGAATCAGATCGAGCTTGCTGTAGATCGTCTTACCTATGAGGCATGCGGTAAGGAACTGCATGTATGAGATGGAATACCTATCTGGGACGGTTAGATGATTGAGTGCGCGGTAATCACCGCAAGGGTGTTAGTCACCAGATTATGAC
>OX104068.1:77991073-78054529 GCA_944474145.2 Dicrocoelium dendriticum | reverse complement strand
TATGATGTAACACGCGATTGCTTTACCACTCGCTGTCCCTGATTATCCAGCATTAATTGGAAGCGTAGTAAGCGTAAGAGTAAATACCATACGAAATTTGTAGGACTATGAAATACTAGTCCGAGAAGTTGCGCTTAATTGAGCGCGGAAAGCATATGGCAATTGCTGTCGGATACAGCGGGATATATTTGATGGGCTACAAAAAGAGGTGGACGGATGTGCGAGACAGGAGCATACGTTAGCGCGGCAGCTTACAGGGCAGACGAGTATCGAGCCGGATGGAGGTCAACATGGCCATAATGTGGGCGAGATTAAAGCAACTAAGGATGGTATACAATTGGTCGTCAACGAAATTGTCCGTAAAAATAGCATCCATCTTTCGGAGAGCTACAAAGATCCCCTAGAATGTTGAACGAAAGAAGCCTTCGATGTTGAAAATAGATGGTGACTCAAACGTTGTTGAGTAAAATTGGGTGTTGGGCGTCAAATGGGTGTTCACTGAAAATCCTTGTCCGCTATGCCATCTGTTATTTATTATTTATTAATGCTGAGCACGGTACGTTATTGTAGGAAATTGGAGAGAGCTTGTTGGAATTGAACATAACTGGCTAGCAAAGGGAAAGGCCGACAGGATCTCAGCCTCTGCTGCTGTCAAACGGTTCGCTTGGGATAGTCTATCCTCTTGCCTCACCTCACCCCGCACCAAAACAACCCACATCCCACGCAGAAACGACGGGCGTTCGTTTCCGCCTTCTTGTTGACTGCGACGCTCCTCGAAAACATTGCTAGTGGGAGCCAGTCAATCGAAGAAGAGAGTTCCTTTAAGTATGAAACAAGGAAAGAAAAGCGTAAGCAAGAAACCAAAAAAACCAAGTACGATGCGTGCAAAACTGCTTAGCTTTTGGAGCTTTGCGCTTTTCAAATGCTTTCGACTGTTTTGGGTTATTTTCGAAACGTTATTCTGCCAAAAGATTTGAGTGTGTGTAAAGAATCTTTACAAAGTTACATGTATTTACATTGTACATAGTTGGAAAAAGAAACAGGATTATTAGCCTCCGGAACACCGAGATTTGTCGTCGGAGGTGACAGGCTAATTTCAGGTGATGTCGGAATGGCCGATGTTTGTAGACCTGCATCGTGGTCTGGTTAGCTGATGCTAGAATGTTGCAACTTGCTGCGGTAAGCAGTGGGGTCACACGAAGCATTGCCAGACAAAGTAATCAAGGTAGCTACTTCCATAAAGACCGGCTTTAGACGGTGGAAGTTAACAATTTACCGTCTGCTACCGCGGTCGACAATTTATGTTTTATTACTACGGTGTAACAATATGGAAGATCCTATGTGCGGCGACTGATGATGCTGCCTAATGGCGCCTGCGCGCAGGATGTAAACGTAGACAGCTTATGGGGCATACATTGGTGTTTTCTGCGATCTAGGAGGGGGTGAACGTAACTCACTTATCTGGAGAACGAGTCGGTCGGTGTAACTTCCATAGTCAAAGGAGGTAGTCGACGGTGCTGATTGTACCAGTTGTACAGGCAAGCACTGCATGTAGCCGTAGACTAGCTGCGCTGGTGTTGAGTCTAAATCGGTTTGTACGGTGTAACTTAAGCGTAGAAGGACGAGACGAAGTGTTCCAGACAATGCAGGAGCTGTGTACGCACATAGCCCTGGCTGTAAAAATGCTCCACCATGCCATTAGGGGTCAGATGATACGCCGTCATCTAGACGTGGCGACAGTCTAAATCATTAGGCAAAGTGGCGAAAGTGGAAGACAATTTTGACACTCGATCGGTTGTCACGATAGCAGAACGGCCGCACGGAGCTACCCAGCGCGCTGAAAATTCCATTGCTACTGTTTTCGAAGAGCAGTTAGAAATCGGAATAGCCTCTGATCACATGGTGAATCAGTAGATTGAAGTCAGCAGATATTAGAAACAAAAGGAATTAAGCGGACCTACGATTTCCACTTGCTCGTGGTGAGAAGGTGCGTATGGCTTCGGAAACGTGTATAATGGGCTTCTGGTGTGCTTTTGCACTTTCGAGCGTCGACACGGAAGGCAAGCAGTTGTCGAAGTAGGAACGTTATAATTGACACTGAGCCAAATGAGTCATGCGGTCACTAGTATAACCGATGTTCGAAAGCTTGGGTGAGACAAGCCGTGCAACGTGTCGAACACGGTCTATCATAACTCGCGTGGGACGACTGAGCGCGACGTACCCTTAGATAAACGGCGAATTATGTTTCTATCTGATGACGTCATCAAAACATGTCGTATGTCCAGTTAGGCAGACCTTAATAATAGCTAAACCACAGGATCATTCAGCAGTGATGTGGCCATGGCTGCCGAAAATATAGCAGTGTCGGCACTAGCGAAGATCGCTTGAATTCGGGAAAGTACGTCAGAGACGATTTGCACAGACCTGAATCATGTCGGATATCGGTGGTAAATTGAGCGATATTGTCTAGGAGTTGCAAACCTGAAGTAGAGTGTCGGTCGACAGTCGAGCAGAGCACACAAATCAGGGGTTTGTAGTCGGTGAAGACGGCAAAGCAGCGAGCTTCTAAAACATGTCGGAAATAACGTATGGATGAATAGATGGCTAATAGTTCTATACCAACTTCGTGTAACGAGGTTCAACAGGTTGTAGACGTATGGAGAACGCTGGCGGTTGCCAAGCCGCAACTAACTTCTGCTATGATGGCGAGAAACACTACGTAAGTAGCGTCCGTACCGAGTGACTGGAGCTGTATGGTCGCGAAGCGCTATAGAACCTAGGTCGGCTATAGTTTGTTTTAAGCCTGAAATCTAGCGCCTGCTGCAACAGGAAATTCGAATTCCTTATGTTTTCTTCAGAGAAGCTCCGTGAAATGTCACATCAGTGACACGCAGTTTGGTACGAGCCGTCGGTAAAAGTTAACAAGCCCATCAAATTGCTTAAGCTGTTTAAAAGAATGAGGCCCAGTGTGGTCGATGATGGCTTGTGTTTTCTCCTGCAGTGCCACGACACCTGCAGAGGAGATATGAAGACAGAGAAAACTGGCTGAATCGACACCAAACGCAGAGTTTTGGGCGTTGATCGTTATCCCCTGTTGGGATAAATAGTCAAAGTGTGCTCGAAGGTGGAGCAAGTGCTCCTCGCTAGATGAACTAGGGAGTAGGTGTCGTCGAAATACAACTTGCGACGTCTAAGCCATAACCAACATGTTATATGAAACGTTAATGGGTTTGTGATGCATTCTTTAGGTCGAACGGTATGCGCAGAAATGTTAATAAACCACATGGAGTTGTCACGACAGTTACAGCGATGTCCGCTTTGGCTACCGAAATTTGGTTGTATGCGCGTACCAAGTCGATTTTGCTAAAGCCATTTATACCTGCCAGACGGGCGGTAAGTTCCATGATGTATGGGATCGGTTAGTGATCGGGCGTGTTAACCGTATTCAAGGTTAGCTAGTCGCCACAAGGACGCCGGTCTTCCACAAACTTCTTTGGGATCATGTGGAGATGTGACGACGTGAGCTGTTGGATGGTCTGAGGATACCGAGTTGAAACATGTGGTCGAATTCATCACATGCTGCTCAGCCTGATTGTACCTCCAGTGAGACAAACTAGTCAAACCTTTAGGTATAATTTGCCACATTTGGAAGTCACAACTGGACTGTAAGGTGTGTATCCGCCAAAAATGCAATGTGCAACCACTGAAACTGAAAGATTTCATTGCCCAGCCAAATAATGCGTAGAAAAGCGATACTATGGCACTTTGGTGAAGGTAAAAACCTATAATTTTGTCTCTACCAGTAGACATACAGCGTCACGAGTCCATCGTTAAGAAAAACGCTCTCTGGAATAGAGGGCAGTCAGTCGACTATAACCGAAAGTATTACTAAGCAAATATGCTAGCTACTTAGTCACAGGAAAAAATAGCACGCTGATCTGATAAGAACGATGGCAAGTATAATGCAGTCCTCAGAGTATCTTAGTAATATATCTGTCTTTGGGACAAGAAAGCGAAATTCCTTCCGCTGAACGGTACTTAGCCATCTTGCTGCGGCTGTAGTACTGTCTGCAAGGAACAGTTTCACCTGCTCTTCAACCTCAATTGCACAATCTGTCTTAATATCTTACTGAATCAGCAGTTGTCAAACTGAGTTCGTTGCACACATTTGATGGGACTCCGTTCCAAAGCAAGAGCGATCGATTTGCCACGGCAAATTGTTCATGCCATCAACTCAACGTCAGGACTTTAAACATCCCTGTCGTATCGGCTTTCGTTCACAATTTTCGTACAGCAGGTTAGTCTAGGCGTTATTCTCAGCATCTAAAAATGAACATAAAAGGTTTCCACTTCCTTGGTAAATATTTCAGGTCACAGTTAGTAAATCACTGCTTACCAATGTAAAGAGTAGAAACAAAGCTTCACATTCGTTGGAAGTTTGCAGCGGTGATAATAATTTGGTGTTATTTTCGGTTCCTTAAGTAGTATAAGGTGCATAACAACAGGCAAGCTTAGCCTTAAGGAAATAAAACGCCAAAGCTGTACAAACTGTTTTGTCATTCTTTACTTTCATAGCTAATATTTATATTATATAAGATTATATATACTATCTTATATATGTTATATATATATATAATATATATAAATGCATAAAATGGACTCGGCCGCTGTTGGAATCTTGTTCAACGGTTCACTGGCCTTGTCTCCTGTGTGACACTGCAATAATATTCGAATTCGGCCCATCTCCCTAGCGAACATTCACGCCTCTGCAATAGAACTATAAGAAATGACACCAAATAAACTAGGAAAACATCTCCGTTTGTGCGCAATCGCGAGTAAGTAGGATGGAAAAGAAACAAGGATAACATTCACGGTGCTGTACTGTTGAATAACGCTCAGCCAACAGTCCATCTAGCATGCCCGAATGCACTTTCCAACCATGAGTTAAAAAACGTCTTCCTCGAGTTAAGTTTGCCCAACAATTCCGTGCAAAGCACAATCTCCTATGTTGTACTGGGTTGTTTCAGCGCCAATCCTGACAGTGGGGAGGGACGCAGCAACCACAGCTTAGTAAAAGCTAACAAGTAAAGCTCCAGTGGGCATTGCCGAGCGAATTGACAATCTAGAATCTATGATATTATAAGGTTGGTAATAAAGTTAATGCCTTTCCTTGATATGTTTCTTGTAACAGCTTTGTTAGTATCATTTTAAATAATTTGCTTTGCGCTTGTATATCACTTGAAAACTTGTTGTGCTCTCTATCTAACTACGGTGACAGCTGAGCTCAGAGGTTTTCATTATTTTATATAAGAACAGGTTATTAGCTATAATATGCATTTAACACAAGTTAGAGCAGCATATGTAGTAACTACTTAGCTTAATGAACAATATAATTTTTGAGGTAATGTACTCGAAGTGAACCCTGTTCGGGGAATAAAATCCCAAACTTAGGTGCGTCAATAATCTAGTGGATTTCTAACTCATCACATGATGATCGGTTAAGTAAGCAAAGCTTCTGATTTCGTAGCTGTCATTGTTTAGCACTTGCGGAAGTAACCTAATATTGCCGGTTGTTAGCCGATGTATCACAAAGCAAAACAGGTCAGGCACATGGAAGGCAAAACTGTATTCTAACCGGCTTGCTGTGCAGCGCGTTTATCCGCAATACTAAGCTATCCCAATAGGTGTAAGGGTGAGCGGTTTAGTGACACACGCCAGCGAATGTAGTCGACGAAAAGAAACGGCTCATCACATTGGATTTGAGGATACCATAATCATTCCTTCTTTACTTTGGAGCACTAAGTAGCATGGTATCGCCGACGAGTCGGCGTAGCAGTGTTGAACGAAGACGTTTCTGCGTATACGGTTGCCCGGAGTTTTAAGGGTTCTATGCGTTTGTCAAATCAGTTTGCTGGTTTGAGCATGCCACGTCGGCCTGAATTGAAGCGGAACGATGCCAGACATGATCTTTGTGCCGGATAATTGCCCCACCATCAGGTAAAAAGAACTTCCGTATGTTGTGCCGCAACTATGCGCAAATCTCCAGGCTGCAACGTCATTGCATTAGGCAACTTGACGTAAACCGTCTCAGTCTCACGTAATCTCCAATCGGAAGACTTCTGATCGTAAACTGCATTGTGTTTATCTTGCGTAGCATCGACACGTAGTCAGTGGTCAAGAAACAGTAGATCCAGCCATATCTTCAACCTCTGTCTGAACATCAACTTGTCTAGGCTCTTCCCAGGAATTTCGTTTAGCGTGGTGAGGTAGCTAAAATTTATCTGTCCAACTCTGTTCGCAGTGGTGCACAGACTTGTTTCCGTAACCCGTTTTCGATCGTCTGGATGGCTCTTCCAGCCAAACCGTTTGAAGCTGGGTGGTAGGCGGACTGATTACACATGATGTATGCCGTTGCATTAGAGCAACTCTCGAAATTATTGACCAGTTAATACGGAACCTACGTCAGTTAAGCTCAGAAGCACGGTTATACGTCTTTACTGAACATTTACTGCAATATAGACAGAAGAGGCATTCGCATAATTTCTTGTACGACATTTAACTTGGACGAAATGCACCGGGAACAGCGATTGTAACAAGCGTGCATTTGGTGTTGGAATCACTAATTACCGTACTGCACAATGGTAGTTGCAGAAACTTCGGAAAAGTTGAGAGGGGCTTGAAGGTGAAGATCATTTCGGACGGACATTGAAAGTGAACCATAATAAATTAATGGATTTAGTTTAGGCTGATCTGCGTAAACCTATTCGTGATCTTGCTGTTGGATCAGCAGTATTGCGGATGACATCTTTAGTATGTGGAATGATCTTGATACGTCTGTGCCGCACAGATTAAATGCAAATCAAAATAATCGTTGTTATGTGGCGTTGTCTGCTCTTCTTCCGCGCTATAGAAGAGGATTTTTATTTGCTATTAAACAGGGAATTTTACCAAATTGGATAACAATACTCTGAATAGCTGAACAACGATCAAGCTCCACACACTTCCGAAACCGAAGTTGCACCCAAAGACGTATAATTGTAACCATTTGGTCGTCTGCGTGTGGCCTGATGTATCACGGCTTTTGGAATCCAAGCGAAAGAATTACATTGGAGAAGTTTTGTCAACATATTGATGACATCCACTGAAAATTTCAACGCAAGTGCCCGGCACTGGTCAATAGAAATGGGTTAATTCATCGCCACGAGAATTCTTGGACGCGTGTGGCACAAAAATCCACACGGTAACCGCACAAGCTGGGTTATGAAACTGCTTCATCCAGCACACTCCCTTGGCATCTAGCTTGCCGATTAGCACATTTTCATGCAACTGAGCGGCTGCTTGCGAGAGGAAAGTTTTAAGACGCGGGCAGATGCTGAAATCGCCTGTGATTTCATCTCCACCGGAACTGCGAAATTTTATTCATCCGGAATAAATAAATTTGTGTCCCGTTGGCCTAAGTTTGTCAATGCAAATGATTTTTATTTCTAGAAAAAACGTTTTGCAGAGCCATGGCTTGTGAATTTAAAGTTCCAGGGTAAAAAGCGCAATAGCTTTGTTACTAACCTAATACCTGTTTTGGAGTAAAACATGGCCGGTATTTTTACAATTTTCTCCGACATTTTACTGATCTTACTGTTCCACGAGTGACAGCAAGATATCGGATACTGCTAGCGAAGTGGTTATCAACCACTTATGCAGCCTATTATCCGGTTTATCCGAAAATTTTAACCATGCTTTTTGATCACCTCTGCTGTGGTATGCTAGATACCAGTTGTACGTCAGAGTCGCCCCAAGCAGGGTGGCAACACCATGCTTATATTGTACAGTGGGATACAGATTATGAGGAGCAGACAGCTGAAGTAGATAGTACCTTAGCTTGAAACTTATAGGGCAAAAACAAACACGACAAAATAATGAGCACTACGTATTAAATATAGTTGCAAAACACAAAGGTAAACAAAAGCAGGAATAGCAGAAATCTAGGAGAAGTGACGTATTACGAATCACTGGAGACATCATAATCTTTGTTTGATCGGTTTAATGCCACTTTCTATGTCGGATTTGTGAAAATTTGCTAGTCACTCGCTGTCATGCGTAAGTAGATGGTTGTCCTGGTTTTGCTTATAGGAAGATGTAAGTATTCTGGTAAAAGGCGCTCATCGAACCTTTCAACAAACGATGGATCAAAGACATTGGCTCCAGAACACTTCGTGAACATACGGATGAAAGCAGATGTGAACCTTGATTACTCAAACATTAATAAAGACTGAGTTGGCTTATTAACTTTTTCCATGCTTTACGACGCGTGTTTATAAAGCAATGGCATATACATGATACTTAAAATGAGTTTCGACCTATGCTACCAAATTAGGCACTCCTAGGTATGTGCACTTCTTCCGTGTGGCCAATCAGAATTGCAAGACATCCACTATGGGGCTAGTTTACGAGCCGAATGATATATGTACAGTGCCGAAAGTCGAAGAAAATTGCCAATACTCTTGCCAGTGCCAGCTTGTATAGTTTTGGCTTGAAAAGCGCGTCAAAGCCTTCGTGTACAACTTTGTGAATCTGAGAAAAATCTTGAGCCGGAGTGGGCGTCCGAAAAAGAGGAAAGCAAACAATTAAATAATACGCTTCCTTGTACACTGACAGTAGCAACTTCGGTGACATGTACCAATCGGTAATTATCCATGCGCGGCACAAGAAAACCAAGTGACTTTCCCATCACGGTGATGTCAGATTCCCGAAGACTTTGCCGCAGTTGGGTAAAAACTAAAAATGCACACACAAAATTCTTACCGCAAGATGTCAACGCGGTAACAGCAGTGGTACGGATCTTGCAACTTGTGAAAACTGGACTGCACGTAGTTGTACTCTTTTTGAAATGCGGTAGCGAAGCTAATTTGTGCGTGAACGCGTGAAGTCATGCCATTACCCAAGTGGTCTTTTTCCACAGTCAACCCTAGCGCACATGTTGTGTACTGACATGTGGCAGTTCGGATTAAATGGATTGACTTGAGTTGACCGTTGAATTAGCGTTACTGCGGCGGCTTTTGTTCACTGAACTGCTTTTTGACCAAGTAGCGTTCCGTCACTCACTCACGGAACAAATGCATCGACCGTAGGTCTAATGCAACAAGCAAATCTTTCTGTTTGCAATTCCTATTGCGGCTGGTGCATGTTGTACTTGATTGTAAGTCTGTTTCTAAAACATTCGAAAAATACGGCACAGTTTCTCATAAAGGACGAAAGTTGGTTCCTTTATGAATCCCAAAACAGTCGATATTTTCACTACAAATGTAGGTAGTTTTCGTGAATCTCCTGCAATTAACAGAGCGAACGGTCAAGATGATATTTAGAAATTCGTTAGGACCACACAAAATTACAAAATGAAAATTAAGGATTATTTTAGTCAGAAACTGATGAGCGCTTTCCCTTTACAGAACTTCAAACATCATTAATGTGAAAGTCGGATTATTAGAATCCACTTTTAAAACTGGTCATAGTCGGTAGTCACCATACCGATACCTTTTACTAGTTCCGGTGTTCAAAACGTATGTCAGAATTAAGGAAATTTCTCGTTATTGTGGATATTCTATCAAACTCAAACAAACCTCTAGATGAGGCTAGCGATTCAATTCTCATGGTATGGTGGAAAACTAGCCGCCCTTCAAGTGAAGGATTTCCAACAAATCAACACTGGCAGCTACCCTAGACCAAACAAACCATGTTGTAAAAATTGAAATTTCTGTTAAAACGGTATATTTAAAACTAAATACAAATAAGCTCAAAACGGTAACTCAGAACAGGCAGGTTACGGAGTTGTCTTCATGATTCTCATACATGCGGAGCAAAATATAACTGTTGTAGTTGTTGGCTGTCCATTATCCAAACCCAGGTAATAAATTTTAAATTCACTTGATTCAGATGCAACCGAACAATTTTCAGTAAATCCGATAGAAACTGGTACAACGGTTCAGTATACGATATATCGTCTACAAAAGACGTTCATTAACATTGTAACGACTTCCGGCGTAATTTACTTTTGACCTACACGGAAGACAACACTACGCATATCGTTTACTTCGGCGGCGGTGCACTGTCTCTGTACTAGGAATAGATACAGCCAAATTATTTGAGAGTATTTTGGTTTCCAAGGTGTGTATGAGTTTTGTCAGCCCCTCGAATGACAAATCGTCTTCCAGCAGACTGGCAGAAATTGTGATGTGCTGCATAAATCAGGTGCAGGAAGTTGACAATTGTTCCACAACATTGTCGCAAGATGTCATCAGTGTTTACAAATTTGGAACATGAACCGACCGAACTGCAAACTTTAAGTCTTCAGAATCCGATACAAGTAGGAAAAGAAGGTTGGTTATATAAAGCTTTTATATTAACATTTTATGTTCCTTTAATACCTGAAGTGTTACGTTTGTTTCTGGTGCGATTAATGAAAGCTAGTAAGCGTGAGGTCACCTAGAGCCAACCTTTTCCCTCGCCATGCGCTTTTGGCTTGAATACTATACATTGGCTACCGGGGTGTTTCAGTATTACCGTGGCTTTTATTCACCATCTTAAATATGGGTAATTCAAAAACCTATGAATCAAATGGCAAACTATGTTTTGTTCCGGATGTGTAGGTATTTTGATCTATATTTCGACTTGTACAGTTCGTTGAGCAGCCTCGTCACTGCAAATACTTTTCCTCCACAACAGTTTTCCTGTTCACAGCATCTCGAGTTACCTGTATTTCTTCCGAATTTTTCAATTACATACCATACTTTGATGATAGGTGTATCTCAAATTTTTACGCAAAGTGCAGCGAAAGTGGCGAGCTCAAGCTAACAAACCATTAGCAAGTACCGTTACCAAGTATGGCAATGTAGGCATGAAGGTGTCGGGAAGAAAATGTTTTGGGGTACACTGTTCCCATGTAGTGGCTAAAACTGACGCCGGACTACGTGAACTAGCTTGGGAATGAAATCATGTACGGCGCGATGGTGCGGCGTGTTGAATCCAGCCGTGGCGCCCTGTGTATGTATCACATGTATGTTTATTCAGACAAGCAAATGCAACATACATAACAGCGTACTACAAAAATTGTCTAAAAATCCAAGAATAAGGTAATTTTATTTCATATTTTACAAAACATACGCAGGAAATTCGAGGAATTCCCAATCTGCTACACAGCCCTCGCCTAGAAGGAACTGTGTAAACAGTCCTTCGATCTCTATGAAGACTACCTTTCGCTGGGCAGGCTTTTGCGGGACCGTGTGGTGAAACATGAGGCAGCTGCTGGGAGAGAACCAGGCGATCGGGTCCTAGGTGACTCCCATGCGTTTCCTCCATAAGCTTGCCGAAAGAAAATTGATGGTTTAAAGAACGGTTCCTATGGGGTTTACAGTTCGATGGGAAATGTCCAATGCAAAATTTGTGGCTTTCGGCTCCAACCTGATCATGCTAATTAGTTGGCAGTCGTACATGGAAAGTAAAAGGAAAACTCTAGTGACAATATTGCATTGCAATGACAAGTGCTACACAAAAATAGCTAAGGAGAACTTTCGGTTTTGTAAAACGTTTTAATCGTTTTTTATGATTTTAAAACATTTTGCTATTTTTTGTTATTTCCAACAATGGTAAAGGGGATCTAAGCAAAAGAAATGTATTCACGGGACCAAAGGACGACAGCAAAATACCTGTCGGCCTGACATAGTCGTTCTCGTTGCACTAGAGGGGGTTGGAGTAATCTCAGCGGATGTCGTTGAACTGGGAGGATTATGTGTTGTTGGCCGTGTACCAGGCGTCTTTATAGGGTCATAGTCGTTGTGTATACGGGCTACTGTTAAGTGAATAATGAATAATAACTCACATTTCTCGAGGCGATCGATGGCATATACTTTGTCGTTCCACTGTAGGACTCTAACTAGAACTTCATATGATGGAGCCATGGATCGCTGGACGCCCTCAGTTAGTACGAATACGTGCGTTCAAGTATGAAGCTCCGGCGGTATAAAGGTTTTCTGGCACTGGACAAGGGTGTAAGTAGGTGAGAAAGGTTGCATGCGCGACGCGAGTTGTTTTGCAAAAGAAGCCTTAAGACGATGACGTCTGAAGCTTTAGAAAAATAGTCTCCAGGTAGACAAAGGGGATGACTGAACGGTAGTTCGCTTATAGATACCTGCAATGTGATCTTGAGGCTAGCGCGTAAGTGTAAAATAATAATAGGCAAAGGCTCTGTTATTAAATAAGTTCGACTACATTGAGGCTAGATTTTAATTGACTATGGAAATGCTCTAAATTTCCATTTGATTGCGGCTGATAGGAGGTGGTAGGGAATGGTAGCAACCTAAGTTTTAGTGTCACTTGGAATTTCACACTCTCGAGCAGTGGTATTCTGTCTGTAGTTACAGTCGCTGGATCACCTTCTAGAGAGACCTGGCGACTCATGAACGCTCGGATGATCTCGTCCGTGCTGATGTTTGGAAGCGGAACTGCTGTCAGTCACCCGGCAAAGCGGTCAGTGATCCTCAACAGATAGACCATGCCGTTAGAGGGTGGAAGGGATTCAACCATTTGGATCTGGGCGAGTCGAGAGCTGACTGCCGGAAAAAACACAATAGGCGCTACTACATGGCGTTACATGTTTGACTGTTGGTAGCGAAGAGTGACTAACGTCTCGGTTGACCTTGCGCCACACGACACGCTGCGTGAGGAGCTTTATCCAGGTGCAAATGCCTGGATGTAAAACATTATGAGGTGCGTCGAACACCGTACGGGGAAAAGCATATGGAACTACAGGGGGCGGATAACTTCGCGTGACACCGCAAAGGGTGGTTCTTTCGGAACACTTTAATGGAACTGGTCAAATGAGGAGAGAGTTGGACGTTTGCAGCGGATCAATCTCCGGATCGCTCTGTTTTGTAGCGATCAATGGTGCTGGATCGATATTTTGACAAGGTGTAATCAAGTTGACCCTGGATCAGCCGTCTGCGACAAAGGTTTGCACACCAGTCTGACATGAACTGTGCGACATAGTCTAGGTGGTGGATTTCTCTTGGAGAGTATTTTTCGGAAGATGAGCCGATGGCATAGACTAAAGTTTTACGGTCGGGGACGAGTACGAAGTCTCTGCCTTCGAGTGAAGAGCGAAAGTAGCGCATGGCTAAATAAACTACGAGAAGTTCTCTCCCAAACGTGCTGTGACGTTTTTCGGCTCGTTGCAACAATTTCGAAAAGAAACTTAGTGGATGCAAAGGCCAGATTACAAACTAATGAAAGACTGCTCCTACCGCTTTGCTCGAAGCACCTATTACTGGATAATGGACGGCCTTTGGCTGTGAATGCGTCGAAAGAAAAGCGCTCATGACGACTTTTTAAGTTGTGCAAAAGATGATAGAACAATATCGGTGAAAAAGGGAAGTACGGTAACTGCCACAAAGTCACTCAGGTAGAGGCTGCATTATCTTTGCGCAATTAGAGATGAAACGGCTGCACTAGTTTACTACGCCGAGAAAGCGGCCGAGTTGTTTGCAAGACGATGGTGTAGGAAAATCTTTGATGACATCAAGCTTTTCGGGAAGAGCCTTGATACCGATGACCAAAAAATAAACCGACGGTTTACCCAACCCGCACTTAACGAGGATAATGGCAATTCCATGATTAAATAAGTGTCGAAACGGTATTTTTGGATGTTCCAGATGCTCTGAGTTAGAAGCGCTTGCTGCTAAAACGTCGTCTGAATAAGGATGTAGGAAATTTGAGCCGATTGTATCGTCATGTGTGAACCTTTGGAAGATTTGTGCAGCATCTCTCAGTTCAAAAGCCATCCGCAGAAATTCGAATACTCTAAAAGATTTAATGATGGTCCTTGGATATCGCATTCTTCGACTGGGGTCTGGTGATATGATCTCGTTAAGTCGAGTTTGCAAAACACGTACTTACGCTTAAACTTCTAGTTAGATGAGGAATGTGTGGAACAGGATACTTGTCAAGGCATGTGCACTTGTCCAGTGCACAGTAACCACCGCACAATCGCTAGTCGCAGTCTTCTTTGGCACAATATGCAACGTAGAGGCGGATACTACCAAATTCGATCATGCGCTCGACTTCCACTATGGCCACTTTCAATTTATCAGGGGCAACACGTCGTAGACGAGCGGAGACTGGTAAACCACGGGTGCGTATGTAGTGCGGTACGTCAGATGCCATTAAAACGATGACCACAGAAGGGCGAATCAGCTGTGCGAAGTGGGAAACCGTTCTAGAAACTCATTGTCAGCTTGCGGCTGGAGATAAATGGGAATGATGCTTTCGGAAGATGTCTCGACCCTACATCTGAAAACCCGTGTTTGTTAGTCGATCAGCTTCCGCTGACGGGCAGTGACGATTAGGTCGAAATGATGCAAGAAATGGATAACAAAAAGAGTAGCGAGCACAGCACCTACTGTAACCGCCCAGCGAAATTTGCGTCTTAAGTTAAGATCGATGGTGTGGGGAAGCTATTCAAAAAGCTATCAAGTTTCCTTTAGGAGCACGTAGGTTTGCTGTCCGTCGCTTAGTCCACTCGTTCGAGCCAGGTGGGATCAAGCTGATTTTCCCACTAGTGTCAAAAAGTCATGTAAAAGCTAACAATACAACGTCTATCTTGGGGAATTTTGAGCACCGACGCCACCAGCTAGTATTTGTCCGGCACTTCGTTCAAAGCAACCGTTGCTGGGCAACGGTAGACCGTTGCATTTCCTTTTTATAACACTGTGATTCCGACGGCGTTTGTCAAGACTTGTTGAGCACGCTTCTTCTTGATTTATAAAAAGTGCAATATTTAGCGCAATTGCTAGCAGTGCTACAGCAATGCGCATGGTAATGGCATATAGATCGTAGTGCGATCCCACGAGCGCAAATAGCGAAATTTGTGTAACCTTGCGTCACCGGTGAGTTAGGTTTAAAAGTTGCAAATCAGCTACAAGTAAGGCGATATCGTATAAAAGGGCACGCGTTAAAGGTGGGCGGGCAGCATCAGCGACAACCAGAAATAAGGTTTGTACCAAGTGAAGAGCGTCAGCTGGTCCAGCGATAAAGAAGAAGTGCAAGTGGCTCAGAGAAATCACTAAGTAAACTGCTTGAAATTCGGTGACTTCCGACAAAGGCTGTAACATTAAATCTGAGAGAAGAAGGCCGATTTCCGCGTGCATTTACCTACTGTGGCTCAATTATTGTGAACGCCGGCCATTTACCGTTGTTGTCCCCACCATCCAATAGCCATCCATTATGTAGCAACATACGAAAAATGCTATTGCGCGTACAGAGACATGAATTCCTCGCTCACCTAAGTGGTGGGGACATATGTACTTCTCGGCAGACGAGTGATTTAGTGCAGGGCTAGGCTGAGTACAAGCGTAAGCTGGTGGAGGCGCACCGACATGATGCTGTTTTGCTAATCGAGCGAGATGAGTACAGAGAGTCACACCAGGTTTCCTGTGGTCGTTGACTATCAGCTAAATTTGTGCTGTTTGCCGAAGATCATGGCAAACCGCAGACGTTAGAGCAATGGAGGGTTATCTGTGTGTCTCGCTGGCTACGCAGCGAAGTCGACGTAGGCAAGATAGAGTGTGTAACCAAAACTGCGGCGTGAACGTGCGCACATGAGGGCATCTCAGCTGAGGACGAGGTTAAGCACTGCAACGCTTGTCAATGTCATTGAATGACTGCCAGTGGTAATGGAGCACCAGCAGACAATGCAGTAGGGATCACGTAACCTGACTGTCACTCAGCGCGTGCTGATTATTCGGCTGTATGGTGAATGCGGTATAAAGGCAGCAGCGTCTTCACGAATATACAATGCAATGAACGCAGGAATGCGTCCCGTCACCGCCCGGTACGTGATTAAACTAGTGAAGTGATTCGAGCAAACTGGGATCGTGTGTGACATGAAAAGAACCGGAACGCCTCGCACCACCAAGGATGACTGTTCAGCTTGTGCTGTAATCAGTGAAGTGTCAAAATGTCCCAATCTACGTATCCGTCGGATCACACAGCTCTGTCACCCGACCCGATATGCGGTACACCGGATATTACAGGCACGAAAATTTCGAAGGTTCGGTGCACTTCGAGTGAAGGGTTTGAAACCCTGCGATACGGAGAAGTGACATAAATTTTGTCACTGGTTTCTGGATCACGGAGACATTCGTTCATTTATCTGTACAGTGGAGATATTGTTTTATCTGCATGAAACAATAAAACATTACTCTTGGTCTATCAGCAACCTGCGAAAATTTGCCGCATCACGTATGCACCACAGTGTGAAACTGAGGGTTTGGGATGGATTAGCAAGCCGGAAAAGCTTGGGCCCATATTTCTTTCCCTGGAATGTGACCGGTAAGTAGTTGTTTTGAAGTACTAAAGACTTATCTTTTCCTAGCATCGTCGTGCTTGGAAATGGTGCAAACATTCGTGCTTCCCCAGTAGGAGGGCAAAGTGACATTCAGTAGCCTTTGATGTCAGCAGAATGGTGCACCAGCACCTTCTGCTAAAACGGTGCGTGCTTACCTCACTGACAAATTTGGTCACCATTGGATCGGACGCGGTGGTTTAATGGAGTGGCCTGCTCGCTCACCAGATTTGAATCTCATGGACTTTTCTCTATGGGGCTATCTGAAACGGCAAGTGTAAAATCAAGGCCGCGTATATTGGCCCAATTGAAAGAAAATATGGTGAACGAACGCCGCGAGCACGAGGAATATATTGGAGCAAGTGCTAACCAATTGCATCAAGTGTTCCTTTGCTGCAAGCAGAACGCCGGCGGACACTTTGAACAAATCCTTCACTAGCATAGATGATCGTTCCAATACATTTCTGTTCATCCACTTATCCTCTTTCACAAATGTGTTTACGACTAAACTGGTCCGCTGGCATATGGTGCTAATAATGCGTCGGGTCGGGTAGAATTCTTAACGTTCGGGCTGTCGTTGTGCAGATAAACAACGTAGGCAACGAAACGCTTGATGGCTACTTATGACAGAATCACTGAGTCGCTATGAGCTGGAGCTCGTCCAGCCTTAATGAAACGCCGGCGGTGTTGTTGATTCATTTTCAGGCTATTGCCTGTGAATTTGTTTATCGGGATTTTGCAGTAGTTGGCGAAATGTGTAGGTGGGCTCGTTCTGGCAGACTAATATGAGGTCTCCATTTAGCACCTGTAGCGTTTCGAGCGTCCTCCGCAAGCTGACAACTTGTTGGTTGCCACTTTTGAATGGGCTTTCGTCTGTCTGCAATAACCGAAGTAGTCCTGCACCAACACGCCGACGTCAAATACCTGAGGGCTTGTCTGCAAGTCGTATGCATTAATTTTGTATAGATATACTTGTCTACGGCGGATGTGGACGATTTGTAAATTGACCACACTGAATGACAGTGAATACCTCATCTAACAATGCCAGGTCTCATCTAGGTCGCATATGGAAAATCTTGTGGTCGTTCATTCCTTTGATTGCCGGTCAACAACTTCGGTTATTCCAGACAGTTGGAATCCGTTAAAAAATTGGCAACCAACACTTTGTTAGTTTACGGAGGAAATGGAACAATGGTTTATTGCCATTAAAAAAGCATCGCTTAACAAGTCCCGTAGGATGGAAATTATTGCGAAAATCAATTGCATAATATAAATTGAAAAACGTTGTGGTGGACTCACCATGGACTTATGTGGAATAGCGGAGATGTTCGCGTATTAAACGTATAAATCCATAAATATATTGGTAACGCGTTTGGTAATACACCGTTTGATTGCGTTTCGTAGCCTCTGGCTAACAAATCATAAAATGAAATGTAAGTGAAACAATGCATCGTCAACAAGTTTTTTAAATATCCCCAAATTGGGAGCAGAGACAACATAATTAGGGAGGGCGTTCCAAAGGTGACACACGCGGAGGGAAAAGAAATTTATACGGCATTCAGGCCGGCTATCCTGAATTGTCAGTTTCAGAGGGTGACCTCTTAGTTTGGTGTTGTGGTTCAATTCCAGCAGCGGACGGCAAATGTGGTTTGGGTTCTTCAGAATCTGGTAAACCATTACTAGATCCCCCCGCAAAAGCCGATATCGACTGCTGTAGATTCTTAGAGATTTCAGTCTAAGCTGATAGGGCAGAAGAAAGAGGCCCCTGACGTTCTTGGTTGCGCTTCGTTGAGGAGTCTCGAGAGCAACGAGATCCGGTTTCTACCACGGCTGCCAGGCCTGAATAGCATATTCCACATGAGGTCGCACGTAGGCGTTAAGCATTTGGGGAAATATAGAGGGTTCAAACCGGCCAAAAACTGCGAAAAAGGCCGAAGTGTTATTTTCCTAGTTCTCGTCGCCTTCCCTGCTTGTTTTGAATACCCAAGATCTTCCTGTACCAAGACACCCAGGTCACGTTCCTGAGAAACCGCCAAGGTGGGGTATCCAATCTTGTAAGCGCTCAACGGCTGGTGATGCAGATGTATCACTTTGTACATAGCTATGTTCACTTGAAGCTTGTTCCACTTTGGCCATTCGTAAATGCAATCCAAGTCATGTCGGAGCGGATGCTGATCTGGCTTGTTACTAATCGCCCGCCAAATCTTGACGTCATCGGCGAAAAGCAGGAAATTTGAGGACATGACTCTTGCCAGGTCGTTAATAAACACCAGGAATAAACGCGGTCCCAGCACTGAGCCTTGTGGGACACCACATTCCACCTCAATTGAGTTAGATAGTGATTCCTTAACACGTACTTGAAGCTTCCGTTGATAAAGGAAGCTGCCAATCCAACCAAGTACAGGATCTCCGATTCTGTATCTCTGTAGCCGTTGAAGTAGGATGTGGTGTTCACGGCGGTCGAAAGCTTTGGAGAAGTCCAAATACATGACGTGGACTCCGACCCCGTCATCGGCCAGTTCGGTCCAACTACCTCGTGCAATCAGTAGGTTGGTGGTGCATGACCGGTGTTGACGGAATCCATGCTGTTCCGGTACCAAAATGTTGTATTTTTCCAGGTAGTCCATTAAAGCCTCGGCGACGACTTCTTCCATCACCTTCGCGAGCACAGGGTGGAGAGTCACTAGACGATAGCAGGATCGGAACGGCTACCGCCTTTAAAAATAGGGGTTATAATGCCACACTTCCACATAGTGGGGACTTGTTGTTCACCAAAGCACCTTTGGAAGAACTGTGACAGTGGTTCAGCTAGCTTGTTGGCCACAGCCTTCAGTTCCTTCGGACGGATGTTGTCTGCTCTCGGAGAACTATGCTCACGCAGTGTGACTAAGTTCCTTAGCACAATTGATGGTTTGAAAATTACATTTGTAAACAATGGTTTCGGTAATGTGCTTGATATTTTGGGATAGCTAGAGGTTGCCAGTTTAAAAATTGGGGCGTATTGTAGCCGCGGGGCATTAGCTGCTTCTTCGGCACTTTGTACTCTGCCGCCTGTCGTGAAAAGTGGGGGATTCCATGCTTCACTTTACGAAACTTATTGGCATGCCTACATAGCAGTTTGTTGTTTGCCATGAATTTTGTGGCTAGCCACTGTTGATAAATTACTTTGTCCTCACGGGCAAGTGCAGTGCAATGATTGCGATGGGTCAGGAAATTTCCCCAGTTTCTCTGAGCCCACCTACACATTTCGCCAACTACTGCAAAATCCCGATAAACAAATTCACAGGCAATAGCCTGAAAATGAATCAACAACACCGCCGGCGTTTCATTAAGGCTGGACGAGCTCCAGCTCATTGCGACTCAGTGATTCTGTCATAAGTAGCCATCAAACGTTTCGTTGCCTACGTTGTTTATCTGCACAACGACAGCCCGAACGTTAAGAATTCTACCCGACCCGACGCATTATTAGCACCATATGCCAGCGGACCAGTTTAGTCGTAAACACATTTGTGAAAGAGGATAAGTGGATGAACAGAAATGTATTGGAACGATCATCTATGCTAGTGAAGGATTTGTTCAAAGTGTCCGCCGGCGTTCTGCTTGCAGCAAAGGAACACTTGATGCAATTGGTTAGCACTTGCTCCAATATATTCCTCGTGCTCGCGGCGTTCGTTCACCATATTTTCTTTCAATTGGGCCAATATACGCGGCCTTGATTTTACACTTGCCGTTTCAGATAGCCCCATGGAGAAAAGTCCATGAGATTCAAATCTGGTGAGCGAGCAGGCCACTCCATTAAACCACCGCGTCCGATCCAATGGTGACCAAATTTGTCAGTGAGGTAAGCACGCACCGTTTTAGCAGAAGGTGCTGGTGCACCATTCTGCTGACATCAAAGGCTACTGAATGTCACTTTGCCCTCCTACTGGGGAAGCACGAATGTTTGCACCATTTCCAAGCACGACGATGCTAGGAAAAGATAAGTCTTTAGTACTTCAAAACAACTACTTACCGGTCACATTCCAGGGAAAGAAATATGGGCCCAAGCTTTTCCGGCTTGCTAATCCATCCCAAACCCTCAGTTTCACACTGTGGTGCATACGTGATGCGGCAAATTTTCGCAGGTTGCTGATAGACCAAGAGTAATGTTTTATTGTTCCATGCAGATGAAACAACATCTCCACTGTACAGATAAAAGAACGAATGTCTCCGTGATCCAGAAACCAGTGACAAAATTTATGTCACTTCTCCGTATCGCAGGGTTTCAAACCCTTCACTCGAAGTGCACGGAACCTTCGAAATTTTCGTGCCTGTAATATCCGGTGTACCGCATATCGGGTCGTGTGACAGAGCTGTGTGATCCGACGGATACGTAGATTGGGACATTTTGACACTTCACTGATTACAGCACAAGCTGAACAGTCATCCTTGGTGGTGCGAGGCGTTCCGGTTCTTTTCATGTCACACACGATCCCAGTTTGCTCGAATCACTTCACTAGTTTAATCACGTACCGGGCGGTGACGGGACGCATTCCTGCGTTCATTGCATTGTATATTCGTGAAGACGCTGCTGCCTTTATACCGCATTCACCATACAGCCGAATAATCAGCACGCGCTGAGTGACAGTCAGGTTACGTGATCCCTACTGCATTGTCTGCTGGTGCTCCATTACCACTGGCAGTCATTCAATGACATTGACAAGCGTTGCAGTGCTTAACCTCGTCCTCAGCTGAGATGCCCTCATGTGCGCACGTTCACGCCGCAGTTTTGGTTACACGCTCTATCTTGCCTACGTCGACTTCGCTGCGTAGCCAGCGAGACACACAGATAACCCTCCATTGCTCTAACGTCTGCGGTTTGCCATGATCTTCGGCAAACAGCACAAATTTAGCTGATAGTCAACGACCACAGGAAACCTGGTGTGACTCTCTGTACTCATCTCGCTCGATTAGCAAAACAGCATCATGTCGGTGCGCCTCCACCAGCTTACGCTTGTACTCAGCCTAGCCCTGCACTAAATCACTCGTCTGCCGAGAAGTACATATGTCCCCACCACTTAGGTGAGCGAGGAATTCATGTCTCTGTACGCGCAATAGCATTTTTCGTATGTTGCTACATAATGGATGGCTATTGGATGGTGGGGACAACAACGGTAAATGGCCGGCGTTCACAATAATTGAGCCACAGTAGGTAAATGCACGCGGAAATCGGCCTTTAGCCCACAGAGTTGCTCATCTTTTCGAGGCGTTTGATAGCTTTCACTTGTTCAGGTGAACATTGCTGTCATGCCTTCTGAAGTGAAATTTCGTCCATGTTTTGCCACTTATGAATTTCACATCTTTAATTCAAATGTCGACACGTAATATTCCTAACTTTGAACCGGTATTATTATCTGCAGTCGAGATCTATCTTCTGGTTGCATTGTTTTTTTACGGCCGCTTTCGGAGTCTTGTAACCATTTGCTGGATCAACCGACACAATTACATTATTAAGCTGGACTATGAGATCTATGTGCAAACGTTGTTACAGTTTGTTGAGCTTATCTAAATCACGTTTGCTACATTTTTATCAATTGCTGCTTCTAAGGTCCTGAACCGTAAACAATGTCTGTCTCCATCAACGGCGCAATTACCAGAATGTCTGCATAAACAGACTGCTCGCCGTACCATATTTAGAGACTGAGTGCACGGTTCAGCGTACCATAAACACTTAGTGAAAATATAAGCAACAAAGGTCGCGAAGAAACCCGGAAAATTGGAAATAGTAGCTAAAAACGTTGCATATAGTTACGATAGTTAAGATCACCAAGGTGGAGGAATGGTTTGGATCAGCGTCATCAACGTAGTGACGAAGTTGATTATTGTCGGGTTCACCAAGGTAGCGAGAGTGGCGGGCTCAAGCTAACAAACTATTAGAGAGTACTGTTCCCGGGTTTGGAAAAGCAAGCACGAAGGTGACAGGAAGAAGTTGTAATGTAGTACACTGTTCCCATGTAGTTGCTAAAAGACGACGGCGGACAACGTGAGCTAGCTTGGGAATGAAGTGATGAACCGTGCGATGGTGCGGCGTGTTGAATCCAGCCGTGGCGCCCTGTGTCTGTATCACGTGTATGTTGAAGCAGACAAGCGAATGCAACATACGTAACGACACACTATAAAACGTCTAAAAATTCAAGAATAAGGTAATTTTATTTAGTATTTTACAAGACATACTCGGGTAATCCGAGGTATCTTCACACTGCTACAAAGGCTTATAGGGCCAACACCTACCATTCCTGGTGTTGGTACATGTTCGCATGATATGGTTAGGCAAATATTAGAATAATCAAGTCGAGCACATAAGTATTAGTGTGCATGTAATGAGACATGAATAGACGAAACGAGAAAATGAGTGCAAGCACACCGACTCAACAAGCCGCAGGTAGCTAACATGTGAAGCAATAAGGATTAGAGCAACTTAAGTGCTTCGCTTTTACGTTTAAGCACAACCGAGTAATAAACAAACTGTTCACGGTGCAAATATTCTCCTGTTGATCAGTGCATAATCTGAGGTCAGTGAACCTTGAGTAGCTGTTATTGCTAAAACTATGGGAACACTCAATTTCTCGGCTACCGAAAGTGAGAAAGCGGAGCCTGTAGTTAGAAAAGCAACATCAGATAAGCTATCTATATCATGTAAGATAGATGGAGCACTTGTTAGCCCCTGTAATAATCCAGAAGCGAATAGTTCATTTCGAAAAATACATTTCCAGCAGTTTGTCTATTGACGCGTGCAATACAGCCAACACCGAGAGGTGAGGAGATATCGAAGCGAATACGCGAACACAGAGTAAAATGTCGGAAGAAATTGTAAAAATACTGGCCATGTTTTACTCCAAAACAGCCATTGGGTTAGAAAGAAAGTTATTACGCTTTTTACCATGGACCTTTAAATTCACATGTCATGGCTCAGAAAAACTTTTTCTCTCGAAATAAAAATTATTTGGATTGACAAACATAGGCCAACGGGACACAAATTTATTTTATTCCGGATGAATAAAATTTCGTAGTTCTAGTGGGGATGATATCACAGGCCATTTCAGCATCTGCCCGCATCTTAAAACTTTTATCTCGCAAGTAGCCGCTCAGGTGCATGAAAATGTGCTAATTAGCAAGCTAGATGCCAGGGGAGTATGCTGGATGAAGCAGAGTTTCATAACCCAGCTTGTGCGGTTCATGTGTGGATTTTTGCGCCACATGCGACCAAGAGTTCTCATGGAGATGAATCAAAACATATTTGTTTACCAGTGCATGGCATCTGTGTTGATGTTTTCGGTGCATGTCAGCAATATGTTGACAAAACTTCTCCAACGTAATTCTTTCGCTTGGATTCCAAAAGCCGGTCGCAGACGACAAAATAGTCACAATAATAGGTCTTTGGGTTCAATTTCGGTTTTCGGAAGTGTGTGGAAATTGACGGTTGTCCAGCCATTGAGAGGAATGTCGTCCAATGTGGTAAAATTCCCGTTTCATAGCAAACCACAATCCACTCGAGAAATGCGTCGTTTCTGTAGAGTTGGAGAAACGCAGTCAACGTCACATAACAACGATTAATTTGATTTGAATTTATTCTGTGCGGCACAGAAGTATCAAGATCTTTCCACATTCCAGTCGCCCGTAAATCTTTTAAAAATGTCATCCGAAATACTGCTGATCCAGCAGCAAGATCTCGAATAGTTTTACACAGATCAGCCTAAACTAAATCCATTAATTTATTATGGTTCACGTTCAATGTCTGTCCGAAATGATCTTCAAGCCTCTCTTAACTATTCCGAATTTTCTGCGACTACCGTTGTGCAGTACGGTAATTAGTGATTCCAGCACCAAATGCACCCTTGGCTGTTCCCGGTGCATTTCGCCCAAGTTAGATGTCGTACAAGAAATTATGCGAATGCGTCTTCTGTCTACATTGCACTGAATGTTCAGTAAAGATGTAAAACTGTGCTTCTGAGCTTAACAGACAAAGGTTCCGTATTAACTGGTCAATACCTTTGAGAGTTGCTCTAAAGCAACGGCATACATCATGTGTAATCAGCGCCCTACCACCCAGCTTCAAAGGGTTTGGCTGAAAGAGCCATCCAGACGATCGAGAACGGGTTACGGAAAGAAGCCTCTGCCCCACTGCGAACAGATTTGGACAGATAACTTTTGGCTACCACACCACGCTAAAGGAAATTACTGGGAAGAGACTAGGCGAGTTGATGTTCAGACAGAGGTTGAAGATATGGCTGGATCTACTGTTTTTTGACAACTGATTACGTGTCGAGGCTAAGCAAGATAAACATGATGCATTTTACACCAGAAGTCTTCCGATTGGAGATTCTGTGAGACGGAGACGGTCTACGTCAAGTTGTCTAACGCAACGACGTGGCAGCCTGGAGATTTGCGCATAGTTGCGGAACAACATATGGAAGTCGTTTTACCTGGTGATAGAGCGATTACCCGTCACAAAGATCATGCCTGGCGTCGTTGCGCTTCGATTCCAGCAGACGTGGCACGCTCAAACCAGCACTGAGTTGACAGACACCTAGAACCCTTAAAACTGTCCAACCGGAGCCCTTTCTATTCGTTGTCTGCATCCGCTGGCTGAGTCGGTAACCCGCACAGCCATTGATCCTTTGGAAGAGTTCAGTATAGTAGAGCAATGGGCTGCAAAATATTCGATTAAAATACAGTTTTGCCGTCTATGTGCCTGACGTGTTTTGCTTTGTGATACATCGGCTAACAACCGGCTATATTCGGTTACTTCCGCAAGTGCTAAACAATGACAGCTACGAAATCCGAAGCTTTGCCTACTTAACCGATCATCATGTGATTAGTCAGAATTCCACTGGATTAGAGATTCATAAAATTTTGGGATTTTATTCCCCCAAGAGGGTTCGCTTTGAACAAATTACCTCAGAAATTAGATAGTTCATTAAGCTAAGTAGTTACTGCATATGCTGCTCTAACTCGTGTTAAATACATATTATTGTTAAAAACATGTTCTCATGTAAAATAAGGAAAACTCTGAGCTCAGCTGTCACCGTAGTTAGATAGAGCACACAACAAGCTTTCTACTGATATGCAAGCGCAAAGCAAATTATTTAAAATGGTTAACAAAGCTGTTACAATAAACCTATTAAGAAAAGGCAATAGGTTTATTACCAACCTTATAATATCATAAATTCTAGATTGTGAATTCGCTCGGCAATGCCCACTGGAGCTTTACTTGTTAGCTTTTACTAAGCTGTGGTTGCTGCATCCCTCCCCACTGTCAGGATGGGCGCTGAAACAACCCAGTACAACGAAGGCGATTGTGCATTGCATGGAATTGTTTGGTAAACATAATTCGAGGAAGACGCTTTTAACTCAAGTTTTGCAAGTGCATTCGGACATGCTAGGTGGACTGTTGGCTGAGCGATATTCAACAGCACAGCACCGTATATGTTACCCTTTTTTTCTTTTCCAACCTTCTTACTCTCAATTGCGCACAAACGTAGATGTTTACCTAGGTTATTTGATGTCAGTTACTATAGTTCTGTTGCAGAGGCGTGAATGTTCGCTAGGGAGATGGGCCGAATTCAAATATTATTGTAGTGCCGCATAGGAGACAAGGCCGGTGAACCGTTGAAAAATATTCCAACTGCGGACGAGTCCGTATTATGCATTGATATAAATATAATATATATATATAATGTATAAAAGATAGTATATATATGATATAATATAAATATTAGCTATGAAGTTAAGGAATGACAAAACAATTAGAACATCATTGGCGTTTAATCCTCTTACAGCTAACCTTGCCTGTTGGGTGGCCCAGAATACCACCTAAAGAACATCCTTCAACTTTGCAGGCACATTCTCTTCCATCCACACGGCTTCCACCAAACGAGGAATTGCGCGCATCATAACTGATCCTCCGTACTTCAATATGCCTCGAGTTATGCCATCAAAACCTGCGCATTTCTATTCTGTATTTGAGCAAGCTTTTCCGTAGTTCGAACATTCCCGTTATGTTCCCCTAGTTAGAACAGTACGCTGGGATGTTACAGCGGTGCTGTGTGCCTCATTCAACCTGGGATCAAGTGTTCAGGGTAGATTCACTGTGTTTGTGCCAAGTCTGCAAGACGTCGTCAGATTGTGCATAAACGACACCAGTCCCGTAGTCCTTCAGCGTCTTCAGTTGCTAAACTTTGGACTCATGCACTGTCTTCAAGTAGTTGTGGCAAGCTTTTTGTTGGCCGGGTTCAGCGTAGGGTTTCCTCAGCTTTGCTTTCACGGTCCACCCACAACTTTGTAGCTGACGCAGCTCTCCAGCTAGCTGCTTTTAATGGTGTCTGGGATTATTACTCATCATCTCGTCGTTAGGGTCCACCTCGGATGGCCCACGCGTCGTGCTGTTTTCTTCGAACCAGCCAGACCGCTTACAGTTTTTGCACCCTATCGTCTCCTCCGTAGCAATGGTCACCTGGTTCTTCAAGTGGTCCCATAGAATGCTGACGGAGGTTTAGGAGTCGTCTTCGCCGAGGCGGTTTGCTATGGCATGCTCCAGCGTTGATACCTTTTTACACTCGAAGGGGCAGGGATGTGGTATTTCTTCGGGTTGGTACTCGATGCAAGGTACACCGAGTTTAGACTTGTATTGTAGAACAGTGTGCACCAGCTTTTGATCAGTCACCCATTCAGCTCCACGCATTCCCCGCGTTGTGTTCGCGTCACCCAAATGCCGTTGACATACGATGACGTAGTCCAGCAAGTGAGTAAAATCGCTCCGTGGGTGATTTCATGTGGCAAGTTCACAATACACAGAGCGAACTGGGTGTTTGTGATGGTCAAGCCATGTGTGGCACACAGTAAAAGCAAGCGTTATCCGTTTCCATCGACTCCCTCAATCACCTGCGACCCAATCACCTCAGCCCACACTGTAGCATCACACCCTACGTAAGCGTTAAAGTCACCTAACAGGAAAAGTCGGTCACCCATTGGCACAGACCTTATAACAGAGGTTAATTGTGAGTAGAAATGATCTTTCGTGTCATCCGGAGAAATCCTGGTGGGACCATACGTACTAATAAATATGGTGAGCTTACCAAGTCAGTGGCATACACAAGACGTCCTCGTACGCGGGCTGATGACAATCGGCTCCCCCCGTCAGTCGGCCATTCAGGTTGTCATATTTGCGTAAATGTATGACTGGCGGCATGCTGTTTCTGGTCACTGCGACCTCCAGAGGAAAGCCCCATACAGGAATACATATACCTTGATTAGATAGATTGGCGGCATCGTGCTTCGGATTTGCCTGTCGCTGTGGCCTCCATGGGGACAGCTACAGGACGCCTACGTCTACAGAGGGACCATTCAGGGCTTGCGCTGCACCGCCCACAGTTCCACACAAATACCCAATATCCGGTGTAAACCCGATGGAATAAGACCGGGAGAAATGGTTGGGAGCCACGTTTCATCAACAGTGCCGGCCCACACCCGTTCAACAAGCAGAAAAGTAGCATTCTGCCTAATTGGAAATCATGCGTGCCAGACGTACACAAGGTGGTGGCGGAGCCGCAGTCCCTTCCACACAAGTTGCATGGAACCCCTCTTCGAGCCTAGCATCGTCACGAGAACGATGCACTTCGTTTCCTCCAGCGACGACCAACGTTCTCCTAGAGCCAGTAATCGAGTTAGTTGGTATTAGACAAGTAGGTACCTTGTCAAGATTCATTTCAGTCGCAGCCACAGCGGGGAGCTCAATCAACATTTACTTCTGTGCTTCAAGAATTATCATCACACAGGCAAACGTACTACATGAGTTGCCTTATTGGTCTGGAATAATAAATCGAATGGAAGCGTATGCATTGTGTTTCTATTACAAATATACATACGCACAAAGATCCATTATGTTGCTGGTTAAGTTGTGACACATTAGTACATTTAGCGACCATACGTGTTTCTCTTATCGGGATAATGCGTTTGCAGACATGTCTCGCAGTGCGGCTAATAAAATAGTTATTTATTTATTTTGCTTCTCTATCACATAGACGGCAGTTACCAACTTCTATGACTACTGAAATGCCTCATACTCTGTGTCGACACTTGATTTCCGACTTGGACACCACGGAGATGGTAACACAAGAGTTGAATGATAAAGACGGCAAATGTGGGCAAGATGACAACGATTACTTTCGCTTTGTTGCTTGGCCTAGTAGCATAAAATTAACGCACGGTGAACACACCCTGGGGGGTCTGTCAATATTCGCTAATGCACTGTGGTTTATGGCAATCCGCGCTACGCATGCTTTCGGCAGACTCTCCATGCACGCACTGGTGCATAGACATGGCATTTGTACCCCTAGGTTACCAAGTAACGGCCCGTTCGTGACAATGTTTCTTTCTGAGTTAAAGTGTTAGGTGTTTCCCTTTTGTCCTGTTAGGCGTATCAACCGGTTCGTATGGCTTCTGCTGCGATACACGACTTACTGGCTTCGAACGTGTTGCCCATCGACTCTGTTGCATTATTACTTCAACATCCTTGTTATTCAATATTGCTCTATGAACCATGTTATCATATGGCATATCCCACTGCTTATGGAAAGAACTGGAGCTTGTCATGGGATCTCCTTAGATGACTACATGTAAACATTGTTGACAACCCAGATTCAGGAGCATGTGCCTTCACTAACTACATTACTTATAGCCTCGGCAGGGTTATAAACACTGCACGTGCGTGGGTTGATAGGCAAGGCAAACATACATGCAAAAAGGCTGTCCACTGACAAGTTAACTGAGTAAACATTACAGAGTTGGTCAAATTGTTACACCAACAGGCTTCAGCACACCGCGATCTGCGGCTCACGGCAGCAACTAGTTGCAACAATGTGTTCCGTTCATTTACTCAACTGTTCGAATGTTCAGTTTCTGTTTTTTTTCTATTTTAGAGGTAAAGCAACCAAAAATACGCACAGGCAACGTAGTTAAATGAAAAGGCAATCATTTGCGGTTGAGATAACCGTATGCGTCCAGCTTGCTTAATTCGATATCGCGAGGACAATTAAGAAGTTGTGACTGCGTTCCGCTATACACAAGTTTCTGCATCCTCTGCTTAATTTGAATATTTCCTTTTCACCTTTTCCGGACGATCCGCCGCATTGCGATACCATGTCCTGCAAATGGTGGAACCTGCGGAAAACAAACACTGCCTCCGGATAAACATTTGAAGGCATTAACCTGCATAATCCATTTGTAGACTACGACTGCAGTGGCATACAGAGTAGATTAAAATATGACACGCACGGCAAAAACAGCAGTCAAGTAATTACTTACCAACTTGCTCTAGGATAACGCACTGAATAACTTACGACTCGCTCCAAAACCATCGACTAACATACAGTGCCACACCAAAATTCATTTTGTGTTAGCTATAGCAATGAAGGCTGGTAGCTCAGGTTGTTCAGATGGCTGTTGAACTGTTCGCTGAGCTTGGCAATTTTGTCGCAAACATTTCGTCACCAATCGAGGTGACATCATCAGTGGGTAGTTGAGTGGCATGCACTTGCGTTATTGCATATCAGGTAGGTGGGTTTTTAAGTTTTGTATTAATGTCTTTCTTTCTCATATAAATATCTAGTGAGCCATGAGCGAGGCCACTCGGAACTACTACCGAAGCGCCGACGGGTTCTGCAGAGAACGTAGGCAGAACCGGCGTAGCGTTTGTAGGTACGCTGCATTCGATATAATAACTGCGTGCTTGCATGCTAAGTCTCTTTATTGCAGGTGGAGGGTTTTCAATTTTGCCTAAATGCCTTTCTTTCTCATATAGTTGTCTACCTGTACTCTCTTCCATTAACTTGCACACCTCGCTTAAGCCAATTGTATTGGATTTCCATAATATTTTCGTGTTCGTGGCGTTTCCGTAAAGTATACTTTCTAACATCGTGAACTTATCTAGGATTCGTTGGTAAACAACTTATTTCATGTGCTCATTAACTTGAGGTTTATGTTACCGTTTCCTTTTGCATTAATCGAGTTATTTTCTTTGTCTCTCTTTCTCTCTCAAGTGATTGGCTGTTGTTTGATATCCCCGGTGTGGCTGCGCTTGATGTGCATGTTGACAAGATGCCTACCTGTCTATTACCCACTACCTCGTCCATACGGGCTCTAGGAGACGGTTGGTCGTTGCTGGAGGGGACAGGGTGCATGGTCATTGTGGCCGTGTTAGGATCAAAGAGTGGTTCCATGCAGTCAGTGTTGAGCGCACTACGGTCCAGCCACCGCCTTGTGTTCGCTTGATTCCCAAATACAGTGTGCTTGTGTTTGCCTGTGAAGGAGTTTGGGCCGGCTCCGTTGATGAAATGTGGTTCCCATCCGCTTGCCTCCCGGTCTTATTCCTTTGGGTTTCACACTGGATATTGGGTGTGTGGTTGGAGCTGTGGGTGGTGCAGCGCAAGCCACCAATGGTCCCTCTGTAGGCGCAGGCGTCCTGTGGCTTGCCACAGTGCCGGGCAAATCCGAAACCGGATGCCGCCAACCATATTAGATATTTCAGTTTGATCGGTGACTACCATGCAGCCCTTGTTACGTATATTCACAAGCAAGGCCTGATGCATGCCTAATTCCGGGTACTGACCCACTTAGGTTGCATTACTAAGAACGCAAAACCAAGCTACCACTTGTTTGACTCAGCCGCCGAGTCAGTAGGACATTTAGCTGTAACCCCTACGTCATCTGAAGTATACCTGCCATGCTACCCACGTTCGCTCATCTTCCGTAATTCCGCGATGTCTAGTTCATACCTAATTTTGCTTGCCGATGACTAGGACTAACTTTAACAAAACGACATATACACACTTCCAATAGTTTGACGTATGCTTTGCCAACGTTTCTCCCTGGTTCGGCATGACGGACATAGTATTGTATGCTGCTTTACCTGTTAACTTCCCTAAACTTGCCTAATACTGCAGTCGGCGTTTAACATAATCCTGGACGTACCTGGCGCCTTTAGACGCACCTCTCATCTTTTCCCGTCAGATCTATGTACGCCATGCAGCCACTGGGCTCCTAATTTATCTTCACAGGCGACGCTTGTTTCATGACAAATTTTTGTTGCTGACCCCCTTGGCTCTCATTACCAGTGAGGTAGCGAAGCTCCCATTACACAATTCTTCCCTTAAACCATACTCCGCGCCCCACTTTAACGCACCGTTGTCGATCGTTTTCATATATCTAGATCTCTTGAACCATTGCACTCTGCGTATGAGCCCTAACCTTCCGCTGCTTTACCTACAATGATTCTCTATTGGCTTGCTTTCGTCACAAACTGCCGATACCAACTTTTCTGCTCTCCGTAGCCATCGAGGTTGACACCTTGCTGTTCATTCACCGTACAAGCGCTGCTAAGTGTGTGAACATTCTCTTTTCTCCCCTCCTATTCATTAGTAGCATCGCTGTAAACTAATAGTTCGTGGATTGCGTTCAGAAACTACGCTCAAAAGCGCCATGGGAATGATAATAATCTACCCATACGGCCATGGCTTTAAGTTTAATGACCAAACAACTGCTTTGCAGCGTGTCATATTTTGCACCTTGTACATTAGATTGGCTCACCTCTAAAGTTACTATCGCAGAACCTTCAGACCGCTTCCTTCCGTTCTTTCTTTTGCGGTCCTCTCTCGGCTTATAATGCTCCTACCAATCCTCCGCGGTTATGAACTTCTTGGTGATCCGACAACGGCCTAAACAACTACATTTTCACCTGAGCTGGGAAGAAATTAGTCAACAAAGATTTACCTTGACCATGACTTTTCATCAAACTAATTCAAATGCACTCATCACTATGACTGACGTCCATTGTGGACAGTTGGACACGAAATCAGGCCAGGTAGAACGGACGATAGAGGACTTCGTCTGACGCGCATCCAGTTTCTTTTGCCGGTGAGTGAAGCGGTACTCAAGAATATTTTACCAAAACTGAAAGCCAGGCCCCAGATACTAGATAACTTTTACTCACCTGCAAATTATTCACCTTACGCATCATGCTTCGTCTATTTTTGACCGGCCTCAATGATGACAGCGGGACCTAGCTAAGCTATTTCCTCAAACAAGAGAGCAAATTAGGAGTCATTCAACTGCGCGCAAGCGAGCGAGCAATGGTTCGATATGAGCTTTGCTAGTTGTATATTGCCGTCCACAACGATCGACAACGCATTTGTCAAGGAGGTGGTTGCCTTTCGCTTTGCAGTTGTTCTCCATAAAAACGCAACAAATGTCCGCTTAACAGCGCTGCGGCGTGGCGAATGTTATTCGCCGCGGAACTGCGTCATGGCCCACTAATACACTCTAGTAGGCGGACCAAAATCGGGTCAATATTCTCGATACATCCGAAGAGATACCACACTGTTAACACACTTCACTTACTGTGTTTTTACTGTTCCCCGTAAGCACATTTAAACCCAAATTACGCTGTTCTCCCCGACGGCTTTTGTAACATTAATACAACTGCTATTTCGGCAACTTGTGAAAGTTTGTCAGCCGCCGAGTACGTGCATAGCCACGTGCTCTGCGCAACCCAATTGCTCGTAAATGCTGCACATGCATAATATCTTGTGCCTCGATGAAAGCTTGAATAAGCTAGCTATTTATTCAGTTGTTTCTCTATTCCGCGCTGGCTTTTTGACCTATTTTCTAACATGGTAGTTACCCAAGTCTTGTTAGGTTCTTTTACTTTAGCATATTCTGCTGCATCCTTATTGTCTTTAAAACTTCACCAACCCCAGTATCACTAACTTCGATACAACTGACGCATTTAGCCGCATAGTATCCTTTAACTGAAACATATCTGGTGTACAGCCTATTTTTCTCTGTTATGTGTGCTTCGTTCGAGGAGCAGCGAACCGTCTTCCAAGGCGAGTAATCCGGTAGCGGCCGAAATGTCGTACATATGGGTGAATCAAACGTTCGCAGTCATCGTACAAACAGGCTAGCTTTCTAACTTGTCTAGGGGCAAACTGTTATTATATTTTAATAAGAGTCACCACAGGAAAACAGGTGAACCTGCAAGTCACTACAGGAGCCCTCTTGGGGTGACCCTTCGAGCAACGCTAAGACTGTCCGTCGAGGGTAAGCCTTATAGGAGACCAGGCGGTGAAGCCGGATACAACAGCTGGGGAAGAACCAGACGATCGAACGCTAGCGTGCTCTCTCCAGTACCCTCCTTTAAGTTGCTGACAATACGAAAGCGGGAGTACCTTAGTAATTTTTGATCACTTGTGTTTCACCACCAGTGAGGGTCCTCCGTTTCGCAAAATGGAAAGGAGGATATGGGGTAGGTTAATCAAGCAGACGCGGCGACAGTAACGAACAGGAACGACGCTTCCCGGGTAAACCGCACAACTTCATTGAATAAACGCTTTATCGGTTTTCGAAAGGCTTTAACAATTTTCTTCTGGATTTTAACTAGTTTCGGGACTCTTTTGGTATTCAAAAGGCTTTGCGCCCACCAGTGCCAAAATATCCACTTGTTTTAATGGCGGAACTTCTGTTGACACAAATAGTTTTGTTGAGTAATTCGCTGCACCGTTTCGCGCTCTGGTTGTTTCGCTTCCCATTGTTGTAGCTTGCACAATACAGTTTATGTTCAGACGCCTCCAACTTCCCTAATGTCCATAGTTGACATGGCTCTTACTTATCTTTGAGTACCAATTAATATCCCGGCGCTACGCTACAATTGGTGACCCCGGTCCAGCGCACGCTAACAGACAGGTTTAATTTTCATTCTGTTTAGCTCCTTCCAGGGGTTTTATGATTCAGCACATGTGCGCAAATATTTTTTCATCTACCACCATCCCATTCGCATTTTGCAATGCATGGTTAAAGGAGAATGCGCGCCCATACGTGGTTAGAGCCGCACAGCCTGTCCTGATCAATCCGGTTGCGTTGGCCCCTCCATCTTTTTAAAAGAACGATCCATCGTTCGGATTTTTAAACCTACAAGTCACTTTTGCATTCGCGGCATTTTTCTGATTTACCAATGTATAACCAGCTAACAGCCCGCCTTCCGCAGGGTGTATCCTAGCAGCTGACGGACATTATATTTTGCCACACATTTTTAATGAAATAAGGAATTCTTTAACAAGCTACTATGCAAAGATTCACGCTTACTGGCAAAGTCCGTCTGCAGCAACTAGTTACTTATATGCAACTAGGGGATAGGATGCCCTCCGCCTTGTTGCGCGAAATGAAATAGTTCATCTTTCCTTCCCACACTGACGTATGGATTCATCACGAGCTGTGGATGCATTTGGTATACTGACGTCACTTCCGTTGACATTAGTTGTTTTCTTGAGTACCTTTCTGCACCATTTCTCACTCTCGTTCTTGCTCTTCCTATTTTTGTAGCTTTCACCGTACGCCTTTGTTTTAGTGACTTGCAAGTTCTATACGGTACCGTAGTTGACATGGCACTTAAGTGTAATTGAAAACAGACTGTTATCCCAGGCACAGACTAACAGACCCAGAGCCAAAACAACTGTGTTCAACTCCATTTCCTCAAAAAATACCCACAGCGAAAGGCTTAATTACTTAGCGTTAACATACGAATCAAACCACGTCCATCTAAATTTCGAAGATTACCGCAATTGTTATCTCAGTTAGCACGTGTGACCATTATGTGACCCCTAAAATGCGCCTCGCGGGAAAATATTCTGCAACAAATCGGTCACTCAGACAATGGTTGTGGGCATAACAACCGCACGCGTATACATCTTTCCAAATTTCCTCCTGCAGTAATGCACCACTGACTCTTTTCCCATGCTAAACGTTTTACTGTACTTATCCGCGCGGAAAGTACACGTTTCCGATATAAAGTGTATTAAATATGTACGGATAACACGATAGTTTGTCTCCTTTGTTTTGCCTTATTGTGCTTTTACTCCTCGGATCCATTGCCCGACTCCTTGCATCCAGCATAACTGTAGAGCGATATGAAAACTTTAAGCGGAATTTTTAGATATGCATGAGACTTACTGACACCCGCGCAGTTAAAGTCATATCTAACAAGCAGTCCGATTCATTAACGTGGCTGATGGCGACTGGGGTCATCATGTGCTGTTGACGTTACATGCCGCGACATTTTAACCCCAACTGGAGCAATGAACGCCACCTAACACGTGAATTGCAACAAATGAGGTGCTGCCATTTTTTGCATGAAGCAGGCGTTTCACACTCCTCGCAGGGAAGCACCAGCACCTTCCTAGTACATTTGGAACGGAAATGATCAGCTTTGCTGACTACCGTCGGCTGCAATTATGAAGTGTGCAATGGAGTGATTTCCATTCTATTCAGTTCAAGGTAGACATTGAAAGTTAAACAGAAAGGCTGCTTTGCGTCATTCGAAAGATTGCAAAATTCCATCACACAGATGATTTAAGCAAATCGTTTTCTACCGGAAGCAAATCAGAATAAAAAACGAAAAGTTTGTCAAAGGGAAAGGTCCATGTTACATACGTGGTTCGGTAAGTTTGATAGTTTAATCCGGGACAACTAAGGCTTTGCACCGCAACCGGTGCAATGGACGGCAATGCAAGTAATGTAATTTTAGCTAGTCAAGTGCACATAAGACGAGATCAGCAAGAAAACTGTTCCTTTGTGTGTCGTTCGCCCAGGACAAAGCTTGCGTGAGCCATTTATACGTGCATTCAGGTCACGGCTACATGAACGCTGTCCGTATGGCCTATGCTCGTAGTTCAGTGACGTGAAATATTAAAGTTCTAAGGAAAGAGAAGCATAACTGCTGGAAGGTCGGCCAGACATCCTATTTTAGCATGTATTCGGGTCACTAGCATAAGAATAAAAAAGAAAATCAATGGCGCAAGTGTCAATTAAAGCCATGCAGGTTGAATCTTTTGCCCCTCATCATTCCTTTTGTCCGCTCGGGTGACCGAGTTGCTTCGGTTCAGTGACCGATTTTAGTACCATTGGCCGAACAGGTTAAACCAAAACCAATAATAAACTGTCACTCATTGCGACCTAGCTATCACTCAATTACCCTGCCTGCGCAACTGGACCGTCACTTATCTTATTTGGGCGTGTGATCCTTCATGCGTAGTGGCAAAAGGTTACCATAAAAAGAAATGGCGTGACCAGTATACATATGCCATTAAATATGCTTGTCCGTCCTTAGCATCTCGTTTCCTTGCGTAAATGGCCTTACGTTTTAAGAAAACCGTGATTTCATTCAGCGCCATTGGCTATTGGAGCACCCTGGTTGACCAACATTTGTTCCACCCGCCGCCGTAATTGCACACGTTTTGACGACACTTGTTCATCCGAGAAAACTTTCGAGTTAGCTTAACGGCTGTTGAATTATGTAGTTACAGTTTAGGAATCGAAAGCGGCTTAATGCTGACAGCATTTGCAATCAGAGCAATGCATTTGCGGTGCACGGTAACGACGCGTTGGAAAATCATTCTGATGGACCAAACGTCATCTTAATTAGGACAAGCTTTTGCCCCTCACAAGCGTTTTCTTTGTAGCCTAACAATCAATACGTAGCGCAATTTCCGTTGGAGAAGCGATTTTGGCTTAAGGTAGTTGGATTTGTGACTAGTAAACGTGCATTCACAGTAAATGTTAAGGGTGCGCTGTGCTTAATGCGTTCTGAGGGTCCAAAAGTCGTCCAGAAATTGTGTAATGGGGACGGCCAGTTAGAAAATTTTCGGTCACTCAGTGAGCTCCATAGGTCACAAAAGTGAACACATACTGCTCTCACGTGCGGACAGAGTAGAGATTTTTCTGCCTCACCTATAACTTGAATATGCAGTTACGAAAGCCTAAACGGGGGATTAGATAACACTAAAACCTGGTAAGTCAATGGAATGGAAACAGTGGACCTAAACTAAAATGGACGCCTTTAACATGCGACTAGGTGTTCGCACCTCAAGATTGGTGTTAATTTTATGTCCTTGCTTGCCGCGCTATACTAACTGACTTCACTGTCGTAAATAAAGATTAGCGCTAAGCGGATCAGATTAGTGCGTATGCAGCTACAGAATGGGGCAAACTAATTTGCCACTAAGAAGTGTAAAGGTAGAGCAGAGAAAGTAGTAAGTCTCCGAAGGCACCAAAATGGCAATGTACTCATTTGCAAATTTAACGGCTTATTGAAAATCAAGGGATGCATTGACTAGTGCATCATATCCGCATCAATTCTCGGGGTCACTCATGCGCCGTCTTGCAGCGGACCAAGAATGGAGACCGCGCCAGCAGGCAGCATGATTTATTGAACGCTGAGAACAAAATAACAAGCATTTCGTTTGATAAGGTTCCGGATGAGCCGCTGAGAATCCACCGTATTCCGAAACACTTTTTCGTAGCAGTCATCCAGTTTGCATGAGATGCAAAGTCGATTACGACGCTTTGCTTAAATCAACCTGGTGGGTAGACACGCAGGACCGCATTCCTCACGAGTGTTAGGTCATAAAGTATAAGCCCATGAATAAAAGGCCTTCGAAAGTTTAAGATTCCAAAGTGTTGATGTAGTCAATTCAACGCTCTAACACTTCTCTACAAACGTAGGGCCACCATTTCTGCTACGGAAATGTGTACCGGACTTTTAGGCATTTCAACTTGCTAAATTCGACATTTTCGCGTTTGTTTATGATAAAAGTACCTTCAATAACAGTTGACGACGCTAAGAGTTCCGAACTGTAGGTGTGACCAAACATGTCCGCCGGAGGGACTTTTGGACGTAATTGAGTGACCAATATTTGTGCCCCGCCGTCCCTATTTTTCCAACCCACTCATAAGATATACACTGATGGCAGTTTCTTAGTTGCAAACACTATCAATTCTAAGCCGTACCCAAAGCTTCAAATGTAAGTGCATCATACCATAGCCGTTGCACTAAAGGGAAAATTTTTGAACGACCAACATTCGACCAACGCGTGTCCAATTGGGAAGGCAAGGGCACGCAAATTGATCACCCAGGGAGATCTAGTGGTCACGGCGTTGAGCGAAATTACGATTTCTTTCAACAGAGACACTTAGGCAAGTAACGGAGATGCTAAGGACTTACGCTCTTAGTTAAGGGCAAATGTGAACAGATCAAGTCATTTTTTGCGTGTTAAAGTTTTGCCAATGCGAGAAACCACAACCACGCCCAAACGAGTTTGGTAGTCGTCCATCTGCGCGGACAGGGTCCTGAAACACACTGCTACTAGTATAAAATGGAATTCAGTTCTTTGAGTTTGGTTACAACTTGTGGTTATTGAAATTCTCGTTTAGTAGTTACAATTTGTTCTATGGTGGGTTATTCCTGAAGGGCAAATAATACCTGGCAATCAGGATTTTGCACACGACAGTCCACCCTTGTTTCTCTAATGTGACATCCTTGAGATTTCAACTTTCCTACAGAAGCGTAATCCGTGGCTAGCATGTCACAAATATCCACTAAGAGTCTACATTAACTTCAACTTGTGTGGGGATAACTCAACGTGACGAACAAGAGGCAGTTGTCACATATGCCCAGGTTTTCATGCCTGAGCAGCTTGGATGGTAAAAACAAGACCAGGCGATGGCCGTAAGCAATACGGAAGGGTAAGCGAAAACGTTAACGTCCGCTTACCAAAGATTAAACGATTGCTACACCCTCCGGTTCGCTGCATTGCCATTGACCGATTTGATTGTCATAATCTTGGCGGATTTGGTGGAATTTGTTTCACACAAGAAAATGAATACATGAAAACTCGGTATGGAAAACGACACGCTTGTACCAACTTGGACGCACCGAAATGTTTTTAATCTACTGCGCCACTACAACCAGAACCGGAGTTGATGGAATCGAGCAGGTCGGACTTCCGTAGCAGCAGCGATCTCGCGTACAGTGTAAAAATCCACAGCCTATTTCACCGAAGGACGAGGTACGCGGAAATGTCGGTCCGGATGCTTTCCATACCGCGGTGGAGTTAGAAAGCAATCACATGCAAGAAGCATTGCGTGTGTGTTAATAATTCTGCGTGATTATGTTCTTTAATACGTAAAGGGTGAGAACTTATTATATCCGGGAATTCCATTTGGTAGGTAATTCACAGTCCTCTATGGGATTTCCAAAAGGTATTTCCAGCTTCTTGCAAACTACAGTAAAGATAAGCAGCCCCTCAAAGTCCTAAGCAGCTTATGTTTAATGCACAGTTTCATGACCATTTTTTCTGCTCCTCCATCATGCTGACAACACGGTAGGCACCTTAACGAACGATTTGTAACAGGCCTCATAAGCTTCCATTTCGCAAGTTCCACTAATTCAGTCAAGCCGGCGGAAGGTCAGTTGGAAGTTTAAGAAATTTTTTCGTTTAAACCACGCCCTACAACAGTTATCCGTCAGTTAAGAATTATGAAGAAAGGCAATTTTGCTTTTACCTGCTGTGCAACATTCGGATATGCAATAATATGATACATAATTGCATTATTTCCTGTGTGCCCGAAGGGCATCCGGTAGCGGTCAATTAAGTGACGGCTGATGCTAACTGGGATGCGACTTGGTAGGCACATCTCAGACATTCTGTTTGCCCAACGCTACCAATTCGATCTGCGCTATCCACCCCTGCAGCAGATTATTCTCAATGCAACCCAAATCATGGTACCTACAGAGATTCCTCTCCATATCCCGAAGGGTGAAAGGAACCGCCGTTTTAATGCAGCTGCTTGTTGTCAACCAACCGGACAGTCCAAAGTGTACCAATTACTTTCTTTTAACCTAAAAAGGCATGCTGATTCACTTCGTCAATAGGACACAACTTGATTTCTACCTAGTTGCTTCTCCAGGGACCAGCGAGCCGTATGCTAATATCCACCGAAATTAGGTGACTTGAAAACTGTGACTAGCAGGAACAGGTTTCATCAGCGATCAGGTAACACCGACCAAAACAAAACCTGCATTCAAGAAAATACTCCCCTCAATTGTAAAATATGCAAACACCTGCTTGTTATGACTGCTTTTTGACGCATTGTTATTGGGTTTTGACCTAACTATCAGATACAGAAGCATCGGTACATGGTTTAAATACCAGCATAAATCCTTTAGTCTTGCGATACATAAGTAGAAAGCAAGCAGAAAACAATGTCTCCCGCTCATTCGAGCCACCATTGTCCATTCGTATGACAATAGTAGTACAGTATCCATTCCTCGGTTAGGCTTACATTGTGCAACTACATGATCCTGTGCCTAGAAGCGCATCGAGCAAAGTCATGAATACAAGATATGTATAAACATATATATATATATATATATATATCATGGTCAACTTTTTCGTGGGACTGAAAAAGGATGTTGAACATCGGCCATCAAAAGTAAATGTAAATGTGGGCAAGGTTAAATGAAGTGCAGTGGAAAAGTAAATAAAGTGTGGTAATAAAAGTGTTTAGCATGTTAATTCATCAACGTCCAAAGCTCTTGTGTGTTTACCGTCAAGGCCACGTTAATACCGCAGGACATTAATTCAAAAAGTGGTACTGTTTTTGGTGAACGTTCAATTGCACAATGGCGGGCTCACTTGAATTTGAGCTGCAGTACGTTTTCTAGTTCAGCATAAAGACGACTTTACTAAACTACTTTTGCAACGCGTAGAAAAATAATTGTAATATTTTCATACAGAAAACATTTTAGTTACGTATTTGTCTAACTTTTATTTAAAAAATTAACGTTCGCCTTATTTACCCTAAATAAATTTATGCACTCGTGCGCGTTAAATTCGATGCTATTTCACTTTCAAAAATGCAGTGCTGTATATCAATGAACAATTTAGAACAAATGTTACAGGAGTTACTCGGTTGCTACTTCAAATTTGTACGGCCAAGCCCACGCGTGAGGAGCATTTTTTGACGCGGGGCAAGCAAACTCTTCGGGATTTTGGCGGAGGTAAAAGACCGCAACATCGAAAGCTTTGGCATAAGAGCGCCAACTAGTACAGCAAAATAGAAGTTTGAGAGGAGCAATAGGCAGCATACCTTACACGATAGAAAGTAACTTCAACAATATCCATGCTACATTTTTGCATACATTTCGTTTATAGTATTTTTGGTAGTATTTTATTATTTGCCTGTTTTGTAGAAGTACTAACTTCTATCTTTTGAGCATTTCTACCAAATATTTTAGTAACTACAAAGTGCGTACATAGTTACTTACGTACAGAACATAAATAAAATAAACCTATTCATTTACCGTGCTGCTTAGCTATTTTAGCGTCATTATTCACTAGTAAATACATAGTACACCTATTCCTTTGCATCCATTCCACATACCATGTTGTATCTACAATACGCACCTTCATACAGACGGTTAATAGGCATTTGTCTTACTTGTTGCATTGCATCATTATTATAGATTTCCCAATAATATTGCTATGGCGTAGATTATTCCCAGCCAAATCGCACTCGATCATTATTAATTTCTGATCCGCCCACTCCCTACGCTTACGTATTCGGCACAAGCTTAGCAGGGGAAAACCAGTGAATCAATTTTGAGCATATTTACACAGAATTCAATGTAGCAAAACCCGTTGTTTTATCGAAAGAGCAGAAATGCTAATAGCTAGGCTACGCAACCTAAATGCGGAAGCTTGAATGTTCGCAAATCACTGGATTTTTGACATGACTTTTGGCGTATATAATGGTTCACGTATCTGGCACAGTTTGCCAGGTTAAAGTATTCCACACACTTTGTTTTAAGGTGCAGTAACCTTAATCTATATATCCGGGAATATAAACATCAATGATAAAAGTATAAACCCATTGTCTTGTTAATGTTAAGGAACTCAGCGGCAGAAAAGCGGGTATGTAGTTTAGTACATTTAGTGCCTAGAAATTATATGGTACATAAAAAACGTAGTTGTTATAAAGTTTTGGTAATTACCACAATGTAGTCTAATAAATAGGCACTGAACAACGATGAAGTAAATGGTAGTTTTGGCGGTACGTTCCGCAAAATCTTCCTCTACTTCCTGTGCTGGCAGTGCTAAATTAAAAATTAAATAACTAAGATTTGTGCTCAACAACAATAGGAAAAGCTTTGCAGACATGCTCTTGTTAAATTAAAATAGTGGGTACAAATATGTACAAAAACCTATGTCCGGATAAACAGGGAAGGTATGTACATTGGGTATATAGCTTTTGCTCGTGATTGAACGTAGCTGTGTAGCTCGTGTTCGTGAATGCGCCGCAGCAAGTTTGGTAGTTCGTGCTCGCCAAGAATAGGAGAATAAGCGATTGATGTCCGTGGGTTGGATAGCAGTTATCGGGCATAAACGAGTAAGTGACGTAATTTTTTGGCAAGTCACGTCCAGAGGAAATAAGTGAAGCGCTAATTCACCCCAGCAGCTGCACATTTCTCCAATATTACTGAAATGATATAGATAGCGTAATTACCATAGAGCGGCCGAAACTGTTATTCCGCTGTTTAGGTTTTCAAAATAGTTTACAAAACATGTTAGTTTAACACGAATATGTAGGCTACATAGCTGGTTTGAGTAATGTCACTACGCCATTCACATTGGCCTATGTGGCCGTCGCAAGTTGTGGTTGCCCAGCAGCCAAACTTAGTGCAGTGGTGCTGCTGCACCACACATTTAAGCTGCCCGCTGCTAGTTAGCAGAGCATGACGGCTCCATTTCATGTTGCACAACGGCATTACTGGTTGCCATCTAGCTACTGGAGTACTCACGTAATTTGACTGACGTCAGTTAACTGCCCTGGTTGGCTCCCTGTCGTGGGACACAGTGGCACTAATATTTGCAATGGAGCTACTAAAATGTTTACCTTCGTTGATCGTCAATTTTTGGCATTAACATGTTGCGTTACCTAAGCTGCGCTGTAAGCGTTAATAGTGGAACAACTACGGTTGCCGAGAGACACTGTACATACATTGATCACGCCCATGCCAAGCGCTCACATGAGGTTGAGGATATCGTTTGTTTAGCTCATCAACCTAGGGAAGAACTAAGGTCGGAACTACATTCCATGTTATACCTAAGGAGTCCGAAATAAATGGTAACGTTAGCTTTGCATTCAAGCCATTTGCGCCTTTCCTTCCGACAATTGCAAAGGGGGAACAGGAAGTTACGCGGATGGAAAGAAATAAAAACGGAGTTAAGTGTGTATGCGAACCAGGGCACACAAATGACTTACGAATGGTTGTTTCGCACCAAGAGAAAAGTGCATACCTGAGTAATGGACTGTGCATCTCCTCCAGTCTTTACCGCGCAAAACTATTTTCATGTCCTTCTTGTATTTCATAAAATACAATGGATTATGAAGAACCAACCACGGGCTCCCACGCGATATATTCCAGCCCTTACTCACTAGCTTGTGGGAAGCGTCGGTTACAATGGTGACAAACACTCCCCAACGATGACAATGTTTGGCTCAAAAATGGGTCGGCTATTTGCGTTAATTAGCAGTTATGAGCATGTAGTGGTCGGGGCCGTAACAATGTTTATGCCACTCAGCTTCAGCCCGTTTGGCCCCAGCTTTCTGAGAACCTATTGGTCACTGATGCTTGTCTCAGCCTGCTCCCCCCGGCGCTTATGACTTCTTGCATCACTCCTGAATAACTTCCCATGTTCACTTCGTCTTCCCCATTGCTTAGCTCATTCCGTATTTGTCATACTTGCAATTACTATGACCCGGGCAACCATTGCCTCGGTTCGCAGTAACCTACGCCTTTCTATCTGGATAATTCCGGTGCAATGCATTATTTTATCTATTATATTTTCCGGCACGTACCAAGATTTTTCATAGCCGGCCCCCACATTTTCTTTAATGGCGCGAGCATACATTGTCGCCAGTCCTCATTAACAGTCGGTACTCCACTGGTTATACCTAATTGCCATCGCTTTCAGTCGGTTTGCTTATTTGCTCGATACTACCCAAACTATTCTAACTAGAAGGCCAAAAGCCAAGTGGTGTACTTCCGCCGTCTGTGAGTGTACGCCGTGCGTCAAAATGATCGGCAACGTGTCCACCACTAGAAACACGGGTTCTAGAATCAATCATTTTGCTTCGCGCTTTTCTCTACTGGCCTCATATACTTAAATACATACAAAAGTAGATAAAACTATTCTAGAATGTTTCGATGTCCGCCGAAACAGACGCTGGCGTTTCGCCAATTTCAGGATATATTACCCACATGCGCGTGAAGATGGAAAGTCATCTTTTGAGAAGCAATATAGTGCTTTGTGGTTGAGGTAGGTTCGAATAGGATTAACCAGGGTACATAAACAAGGTTGTGCGTTTGCATGTGCGGTAGTGGTATGGAACCAAGGGTGACTTGCCAGAGTGACTCAACTATAGTGGCTATATTAGTTGGAGAGTCACATCCTCTACGCTGCAATGTTAGCAAACAGAATCCTGTAGCCATTTATGGGCAGCCCGCTTTCCGGGCGAAGACCACCATGTCGTAGAACATTGCAGCAATCATAATTTAGCTGAACTCCACTAGAAAGTTTGAATTCCAACCGATTAAACTCGCGGCCATTCGAACTCAAGTTGCATCCAATGTATTTCTTTCGCTGACAGACTGACTTAGCCAGGATCAAGCCTAGGTACTTGAGTCAGCGGTAAGGTCAAAGTAGGTTACGCATTGATGGAAATGGAGCAGGAGGACTTTGCACGTTGGGAAGGATGTTGAGTTATCGGTGTGGTTTTTAGAATCGCGTGTCCATGCCCGGGCAGTCGCTTTACTGGATCGATAGGTTGCAGGTAGGTCCTCTGTAGAGAATCACCGCTGTTGATCATTCCTTTCTTTAGGTGCAGGCATTAGTATACGATTCGTTTTATCTGAACTACACGTATGCCGCTCATTAATGAAAGTGCTAGTAGACAAGCATTATGAATATTTCGCTGCTTTTCTTCCACTGCCTTTGAGATCAAAACACTCATTCCTTTTAGCTTTTATTTTGTCGAGAAGAGAGCTATCCATGTGAATGAGAGGCTTCTGGCAACCTATATAGTCGCATATCCAAGAATCTTTGCATTGATAACCTTTTACCATCAAGTATCCTTACAATCAGGCTAACTCAAAACTGTGATACTTAGAATTAGTTTAAGGCGCCGTGATCACAAAACCAGTCCTTTATTCTACCTCTGAACCCCGTCTACTCTTACCTCTACTGCATTCGAACGCCTGCCATATGACGATGTAAACCATACCATAATGAGGGTCCGGGTAACCTGACTCTTATCTTGAGCCTCAACTCTAGCTTTAACATGCTTTCCAACAACCAAGTAAATAATTAAATATAGGTTATATTCTCGGGCAAATGAGGCACACTGGTGCGGGCGACATCAGACATGTATAAAGCATAGCTGCTTTGGAAATTAAATCATCTCGTTTTAATGCATTGTAGGACTGAAATGTTCATAGTGCATACGAGTAAATATTCGCCAGGTAGTAGTCCGATTCAGAAACATGGTAGCACTGGGCGCGGGAAACTCATAATTGCTGTGTAAATTTTTAAGTTCGGCCTGACTTTGCTATGTGGTAATCCATGAACAATGGGGAAAAACTAAGCTAGCGGTGCAATCGCACGCCATTAAAAGCTCGGAGCGTTCGTTGCACCAAGAAAACATTCCTCATGGCACATGTTGTATTTAGCAGTCTGATGACGGCACCAGTATGCAATGGTGGGGTGTGAGTTTAAGCAGTGGCGGGTCACATTCGCCACGTCGCAGTGTTGTTAAATGGGTGTTCGCGGCTTTGCCTGGCGAAAATAAATTACGTCCTGGAACACTGCCGTAGGTCGTTTGGTATTGTCGTGCAATCTGGCGATGTTTTCTACAGACCGACCTTGCACCCGGTTATTCGCAGTCCAGCGACGGCCACATTCCTTTGCTGGTTTGCCGAATTAGTTGGTCATGATTACGCAGTAGTCGTTGAATCCGGTGGTTAATTGTCTGTACCCACGGACGTCGCGGATTTTGGGATAAGATTGGCTGGATACTACGTTTGCCTCAGCTTACTGTGTTACCAGCGTTTGAGCTGCGTGAATTTTGTGAGAATATTCTTTCTTTGGAGTAGTTTCCAAGCGGTGCAAAGTAGGCGAATATTCTTTGGTTACTTCCGGAGATCTCCTGTGTCCTCTGTCCGCCCTCTTGGATTTCCTCTAGCTTGTGATGCCTTCTCAAGCTACTTTTTCTTCGTGTTCGATAGTTGTAAGATATAAAGCTCATGCACCTAGGTGCTTCGGTTGTGATGTTTTGTTCCTTATTTCGTGCGTTGGATTTTACGTTGACGTGTCTGGAATATTGCTCGACATCCGCCATCGTTTTTTTAATTGCTGCGTGATAAATGTCGCGGTACAAGACATCAGGTTACGCAGAGACCGCAAACAACTTCGGGAAAATCTCGCATTCAGCTGGAAACAAACCGTTAACCACGTGGGATCAAACGCCGTCGTGAAAGTACCTCTGTCACCTCGCCTTCTACTGTCACTCAGCGACCTGCACCACCACCAGCGTCTTCGACCCTGGCCGAGCCCCAGGTTCAATGTTCCCCACCGATAGAAGACTCAGACTTGGAAGCTACGAAATGCCGCGTCACTGATGGGTCCGTGAATTTCTCAGAGGCTGTCTGTGAACTTCTGAACACCGTGGATCCATGGAACACTCAAAAGCACACGGGCCCACGTAATCGAGTTCAGACGTTACTTGCTGATAAACAGCAATCCAATCAGTTAAGCGCCTCTAGTTCTGCTCCCACGGGTTCATCACTGATTTCGTTTATGCTTCACAATCTCATGGTTTTCCACGTACGGGAGTCAAAAGATGAAAACCCTCAGGTACGTTACGATCACGAGGTTGAGTTCCTCCAGGGGCTAATCGATAGACTCTTGGATGTGGGCGAAGACAGTGTGACGATTAAACAAGTAATCCGACTTATACCAGAAAACTAACCGGTCATGTCGACCTCAAAGAATCACCTTCGCAGATCCCAATGTGCCGCAGCTCATACTGTCTCGTCTGCCAAGTTTGAAAGCATAAATGTTCACATCCGCAGAGACTTGGAACCCGAAGACTGGGATCATTTGAAGACCGCGGGCTTTGAGCTCAAACGCCGTACAGAGGAAGGTGAGACTGACTTACAAATTGTAAATTTCGGGTGATCAAGAAGGGTGTACGAACCCGTATCAACCGGTTGCTCAACCCCCAGCACTTCCCGCAGTTCCTCCAAGGACCTCCGTGTGGCCTTCGCCAACGTGTGCAGCCTAATGAACAAACGTGACGAACTGTGCCGCTTCGTTGTCTCGGAGCGGCCAGACGTTTAAGCACTTTCAGAGACTTTGCTGAATACCGAATTCATACCCCAAGAAGTCGCGTAGTCAGGATATTATTGTTTCCGATGCGACCGAAAATCAACGGCTAATGGTGGTGTTCTGTTGTACATAAAATCGTCACTATCTGGCAACTTACCAGCACCTATCGGAGCGAGGATATTTTATGCGAGCAAGTGTGGTGCACAATCCGCCTCAGGCGCGAAGAACTACTAGTGGGTGTTATCTACTGGAGCCCATCTAAATAAATTAATAAATAAATATTTTATTCTCGACAAAGCGAGGACGCCTTTTGGGAATTATCAGCATATATGCAATATTGTACATGATTGCATGATTAGAAGCACCAAGAGCGGAGTAATGCACATGGAGTCAGTAGTGTGGGCCCATACGGCCCAAAGGTTTTACGAAGTCTATGTCCACAGAATGCGAGGTGCAGAGGTAAGAAATCTGATCACAAATGTGAAGTATGTTGATGAGGAACTAGTCCGATGGGGCTGTGTACACACTGCGGAACAGGTGAGTGAAGCATGAGGAAAGAGCTACAAAAATATATAAGGATAGTGGCATGTAACTGAGCAATTATGCAGGCGTGTTCGTACGGGAGCAGATTTATGCAAAGAATTTATAAATATGGTATAAGTCAACTTGGGGCGGTAATTTTATTGAGTGGTGGGTCACATCCGCCACGTCGCAGTGTTGTTAAACAGACATTTGTGGCTTTTGTAGGGAAAAGGCTTGACAGACTAAGACCCACCACGTCCTGCAACACAGCTGACTAGTGATATGACATTGACAAGGTTGCACCTGACTGATTACCCTCGCGGATATTCGCAGTCAATTTCACAAATTGATTTTCCATCTGAACTGTACTGGTTGTGTGGTCTCCTTCGGTGTCGGCCGCGAGTGCTTGGAGCTGTCCAAGTCGGATGGCTCAGGTGACTTGTATTGATTTGCTTCGTTTTATGGGTTCCTTTAGTTTGTCAGGATTGCGGAGTGCAGGTGATTTATTTTTTTGTGTTGATGCCGTGTCCAGGTGAGCTTTGTAGGTATGTCTTTAGGTGTACCGTGTCGGTTATGTTATCCTTTAGAACAAGGAAGAAAAGAGAAACGTCGTTGCGATTGGCTGCTACATGTACAGAAGCACATGAGCCGCCCTCAGCCCTTACTGATGGATATCTAAATTTACCTAAGATATTTTGGCTAGACGTTCGACTTCCTCCCGTTCATGGCAAAGGTGAGGCACAATTCGTTAAAATGACTGTTGAAATCGGGGCTACGCAACATGTCATCTAACAGACGCGCGTAGCTCCGCACTTGGCATCTTGTCTGGACCAATTTTTACCAGCTGCGTGTGGAAGCTGAACGCGGTCAGAGTCCTCGAACCTCTGTCGAACAGTGATCACTGCTCCATTGTGGCAAGCATAGAACTGTCGTTACCATGTTAGAACCAACGGAAGCCGACATTCAACTGTTGGAAACCGGACTTCAACGGGCTCGTCCAACTGCAGGTCAAACTGCTTAGACAATACCACAGGATGCGTCACTTGGGGTCTGTTGGTCATTAATGAAGGAGAAGCTTACCTCGTATGGTACTCTGTTCGTTTCTCTTAAGTATTCAAAGATGGGACCTGTCAAACCCCATTGGTTTGATACGGAATATAGACAGTTAGCGCGACGGCGTCGCAACCTTTAGGATGGATACAGCCGCTTGGGTTGTGACGAAGATTACACGGTGTACAAGAAACAGCGTAACTTTTGTAACACCGCAAAGATCAAGAAACGTCGGCATTTCGCAGCCGAGCTAGCATCCTCGGCCACAACTTCACCCATAGGAATATTTGCCTACTTGAAACGTCAACTGAAACTTGGGAGCGACCTACTGGTCTTAGAGGGCTTAGACGGAAAGATGCTGATTTCAAGCGCGGAGCGCGCGGACACCTTGGCTACGCACTTCCTCGCTGTATTTTCCAGTAAAACATCGGCGATTTCAGTACCGGCAAAGTTTGCGCCAGTCAAGCTCAACAGCCTAACTTATGATGTAGTCGAACTGTACCAGCTACTCGTCAACCTCGATGTTGCAAAGCCCCCGGACCAGACGGATTTCACCCACTAATACACAAGTCCTTATCAAAAGTTACCTCACCAACCGTAACAAACCTATTCAATAAATCACGCTCTGAAGGATCTGTCCCGAACGACTGGAAATGCTCGATAGTGAGACCGCTTCCCAAGTGTGGTCATCCGAGTAAACTAGAGAACTGTAGACCGATCTGTTTGACTTCGGTATTATCCGATGTGCTCAAGAAGGTTGTGAAAATGTGTCTGCTATCCTTCTTCCAATCGATGGACGTATTAAAGCCAGCGCAACACGGCGTTAGGAAAGGACGATCCTGCATGACCAACTTGATGTACGCAAACCACCAGTGGGTACGAGCTCTCAACGAACGGAAGGATGTTGACGTAGTGTACATCGACTTCAGTAAGGCATCTGAGAGAGTGGACCATGTGGTACTCCTTGGAATAGTGAGAACATACGGAATCGGTGGCACGTTACTTCAGTGGTTACACGAGATTATTGTGGGACGAAAGTTTGAAACACAGGCCAATGGCTACCTGACAGACCGGTTACCATCGACTAGTCGCATGACTCAAGGAACCGTGTTTGGTCCAGTATTATTTCTTTTCCATATAATCGATCTTCTGCAGCAATTCCAGTCACCATGCGCCCTGTTTGCAGGGGATTTGAAAATCTGGAGGAACACTGAGGACCAGGACGACTGCGCTCGCCTCCAACATAACTTAGAGCGACTGTCAACGTGGTCCACTGAAATGCAACTCCATCTTAACGCAAGCAAGTCGGTGTTCATCATTATCACCAGACGTCCAACCACTCGATCATACACCTTGGACGGTAAGTTGCTCAATCCCAACACATCTGTCAAAGACTTAGGAGTTCTCTCACGACGTGATATTTGATCACTAGAAAATACAGAGAAATTGTGCCGTGCGGGACTTCGTATGCCCTGGGCCTCAAGATGCAGTTTCTCCACATGGTCCTAAGAAACCGTCTCTTGTCTATTCATCTCGCTCATTAGACCAATATTTGAACACGGTGCTCCAGCTTACCATCCGATAACCCAATGGGAAACTGAAAAACTGGAGAAAATACAGTATATCGCAACTAGAATCCTACCGACTGGTTGTATCTTTGTGAGAGTTATACACCTGGTACAGTCTACCATCTGCCTACTAGAGATCTTTTATGTCTACTCTGATATTTATCAGACTTCCGCTATCTGATATTTTCCTTGGCAAAAGCGTTGTCCCTTAATTGTTACTTCTCCCCTTTGCATTACTATCCTCCTTCGTGGCTGACCCTCTAACTTGGTCTCAAATGCTTGCGGTAAAAAGAGGAATATCTACTAGCCGTCGTGTAAACAAAGCGAGTAAAATGGGGGGGCAACACAGCGACCAACGTGACTATGCCGTGCTCCGTTAGGGTGATGGACGTATTTTCTTCTATGCGCCGAGAAATCGAGCAGCTGCAAGAGGAGTTGGCGAGTATGAAAGTGACCTTTAACAGCTTACAGCCAATAGCTGAGCGTTTAGTGGCTATTACAAGCTTAGTTCACCCTGGCAATTTAATGGATGAAAAGTGCTCCGAGACTTCCATGTGCTTCCTCAGTGCTATTAGTACTGACGTCATGGACCGGATAAAATGCCTCACGAAGATAGTGGTTTATAATGTACCTGGCCGTTTAAAAGTTCACACCATCAAGAAGGTACTGATGGATATCTGCAGTCTAGAAAGTAATTTAATCAGTTGCACCAGACTGAGGAAAAGGGCTATTAAAAACCAATGTCCCGTGCTATTCAGGTTTGATACAGAGCGTTCTGCCCGTAAATTCCTGTCATACCAAAGGACTTCCGGTCGCGCACAACCTTTGTCCAGTTAAAATTAGTGAACGCAAAGACAGCCATGCAACACCGTTACGAAAAGCTTTTTGCATCCAAGCCTACTAATGAACGGACTCCTGGAATATCTTCTGATCCTCTGCAGGACTTTGTCACCCCGGAGGCCCCCCACATAGTTGATTTAGATGTCTCAGAGGATGTAGCTCAGGGTGAGATCAAGCAAATGGTACAAAACCATTGCTCGGTGGCAGAAATGCTAAAACTGAAGGTTATGGATACCCATGACCCCAAGCGACTTCGGGAGATAAGTTGTTGTCCTGAGAAGAAATCCGGGACTTGTTCACCTACACCCGAGTTTCCACTCGGTTGTACAGATCGTCCCAATGGACGTGGGAGGACAAGTCGCAGAGGCATAATTCTCAAAGACGATAAACGCAGCAAGCTGCGCCTTGCCACCCGAAGTACCCTAATTTGGTCTGCGAGCATCTAGTACGTCACCTGCCTGGAACCTACACACGCCGGCTCTTCCAACTAAACGGCCTGGCGAGCAAAATACACCATACTGCTCGCCTGCTACGGCCATGCCATTCATTTCTGCGTCAGAAACAGCCAAGCCGGAAGCTACACTGCACACGGGTACCAAAGGAAGAAATACTATGTTTAGTAATATTGCGTTTAACGTTCCTGATGACACATCCTTGGAAGTGTTCAGGAGCTGGATTCTTGAAGTCAATGGAATCCAAGGAAACCCACTGGAGGTTGTGCGACAGAACAAAATAATAAGTAAATTCGCGGCACCACTCGAATTAAGTACTAGGGACGAATCAACTCTCCGAAGTATAATGACAAGTTGTGAAGAGCTACGTAATAGAGCAGAGCTGAAACAGCTATATTTTGGGCCACTGAGGGTGAACCGACGTGGGGGTCCATCACACTTCGAGCATGGAGATCATGTTTCTCACACCCATAGTGATCAACAGGTTCCCGTTCTATTCTCGTCTCAGAAGCCACACACACGTGAGCTTGAACCAAAATTTCTACCTGAAGCGACGATGGCACCCAGAGCCAAACGGCCCCGCGTAAGGATGGCTCCGAAAAAATCACCGAAGGCAGCTACCCAAACCTCACACACCCATGAAACAGCAAAGTGTGAGGCATCCCCCAGCCGACATCCGAAGGGGGTATTTGGCCGTATACTACCCAAGTACTTAACGTACCCGAGGATCTTTCTTTGGATGCATTTACGAGAGCTATCCTAGCAGTATTTGGTATGGCAACAAGTTCGGTACGTGTTGAGAGACTACCTAAAAGAAGCAGTAAATTCCCTGCACCGATCAAAATATATTTTAAGGATGAAGCAACTTTAAATACCGACGTAACAAACTTTGAACAACTACGCAGTGCAAGCATGATGGATCAACTTTTTCTCAAACCGCGAAAGCTAGTGGTAATGAAAATAGCCCGCGGTAACAGGGAAACAATCGCACGTCCCATATCCACACACCGGACTTCCGCAGCTAGTACATCACCCACTATTATTCAAGGTTTTTCTCACCATGTTCAAGATAGTCCGGACTCTGGAGTACCTATCTTATCCCACCGGTAGTTACGGCCACAACAACTACCTGAGCGGGCAAATTCCCTTCTTTCTACACCACAACACGCGCCATTTTTATCCTAGGTAGGGATGAGCCGCGACAAGCTCATCCCGACACCCAATACGTTGCCAACGAAAAGCACGCTCTTACTTCTTTTGACCCAGTTCCTACAGCTTCTACAGATGGCCCAGTAGCTCTTCGTGTTCCCTTTATGTCTCCATAAAACTGGGAGACACTGGCCAACTTTTCTTCATTATACTCATAAATGCCAGGTCGCTGAACAACAAGATGCGTATTCTACGCCCTTTGGCTATTCTTGCTGCGCCTGATGCAATACTATTCACGGAAACATTGTTTGGTGCCTTTACGTTCGATGATTCCTTTTTCATTCAAGGCTACCAGCTGTATACACATTCGCGTACACAAAAACGAGGTGTAGGGTGTGCTATTTATCTGAAGCAAAATTTCTCTGCTAGTATTGAAGTCCTAGATAACACCGAAATATTGGACCCTATATGGATAACGGTTGATGCCATGGTACCCAATTTACAACTTGCATGCATTTACAGGGCTCCTGATACATCACCTGTGAGTGACAAAGCGCTAATAACTACTTTTGAGCTAGCTGCGAGCCATCCATATGCATGTAAGCTTGTGGCGGGCGACTTCAATCTTCCTGAATTCCAGTGGTTTCCACCCACTGCCCCAGCGAAGTATAGTGGGCTATTAGCCTGCACCAAATTGGGAGGATGGGTGCAGCATGTATCAAAGTCGACCAGGTCCAAACACCTGTTAGACCTGATATTTACACTAGGTATATCTAATATACGTGCATCTGTAGGCCTAGAGTTTCCGGGGAGCGACCACAGAGTGGTATACTGCTCGCTGTTTGCAACCATCCCGGCAATCTGTACGAGTAGATCAGAGGCCATTGAGATATACCGGCCGATAAGCTCCATAGTCTGGCCCACATTTGCCACGATTATTCGAGCAAGGAACTGGGAACAGTTCTTTCTGTCCGACTCCCTGGAGCAATCGTCCGCAATATTTTATAGCGAACTGCACTATTGTCTAGACCTATTGGCTACATTTACTCCTTTGATTAAATGTTCAAGAAAAATTAGGAGGCAAACTAAGCTGCATGCAAGGTTGAGGCAACTACGGCGTTCCTACTACAAGACGTTCAACTTTGCGCATGTGCTGAGAGCCAACGAGATTGCGAGCCAGCTACCGTCCAGGTCTGTATTGATCAAAACATCCCAAGAAAGAGCAGTCATGGCCAGTGCAAACAAAGCCAAGCACCTCAGCTGGCTGCTGCGTTCCCGCAATCCTCATTATGGAGCAAAGATCACTTCCATACGCGTCGGCTCTTGCAAAGCAAGTGAAGATCCACGGACTATATGTGAGATGTTCAACTCTTACTTCAAAGAGTCCCAGTGTAAAGAACTGTCCCCGGTCACTACTGAGCTGGATGAGTCCACAAACCAGCTGCTCTCCACGGTTCAGTTCGATCTAAAAGGCATCCGTTCCGCAATCAAAACCATAAAACCATCCACCAAACTTGGTCCTGATGGAATTCCACCCATACTACTTAAGAATGGGGGCGATGACCTTCCATACTCCTCTTGAAACTCTTCACACTCTCTATGGAGAAGGGCCAATACCCATTGGCTTGGAAGCACTCTGTCATCACACCGCGCCATAAAGTAGGCTCCGTACAGGAAGTCAGCAAATACCGACCCATAAACCACCCATCGATTCTTTCACATGTGATGGAGAAATCCGTTAAGCGTGCGCTTATGGCCTGCTTGAATGCAGGAGACCACGTAAGCAGGTCACAGCATGGATCTATAAGCACACGATCCCGCGCAACCTGCCAGCATGATTTTCACAACCTGGTCAATGGCACGATTGATTCATGTCTGACGATTATTACGCTATACCTCGATATGCAAAAGGCGTTCGATAGGGTTCCCCATAAAAGCCTATTACATAAGCTCATGGCTTCCGGTGTAGTCAACCCTCTGCTTGACTGGCTCAAATCCTACCTAACCGGGCGTACGCAGTCCGGGAAGGTAGCACATTTTGAGTCCATCCCTGTCACAGTTTCCAGCGGTGTTGCTCAAGGCAGCGTGCTTGGAGCAACCGTCTTTTTGGTTTATGTGAACGACATCTGTAGCAGCCTGCGCCATGGTCGCCCATTCCTCTTCGCCGACGATATAAAGGTCGTATATGTCTTCCCACCAAGCGCAAAAGTATCCGCACTACAAGAGACCCGAGAAGACCTGAAGACCTTAGAGTCGTGGTGTCAAAATTGGCAAATGACATTCTCTGCTGATAAATCTACTATTCTGACCCACAAGTGGTCCATATCGGATGGTGCGTTTACGTTGAATGGTACGCCCATCCAACTAAAAACGTTAGCTACTTACCTAGGTATTCGCTATTATATGACTTTCAACTTTTCAGAGAATGTGCAGTATCAGGTAGCAAAAGCACGCAGAATGGTCTTCCACATAGGCCGCCACATTAACTCGGCTGAAGCATGGTTGGAGCTTTATCGCAGTCATGTTCGTCCGCAGCTGGAATACTACCCCTTCATCTTCAGTAATTTGCGGAAATCAGACCGCATATTGCTCGAAAATGCTCAGCGGCGGTTTACCAAAATAGTAGCACCATAAGGCCTAGCGCTTATTTACCTACAGAGGTGTAACCATCTCAAACTCCAGCCTCCATGGCTGCGGCGCATTATCTTAAACCTGTGCTTCTTACATAAGTTAATATACCAAGCGGTGCACAGTGATATCACCAGCCTGACACTGAGAAAAGGATCAGAATTCAACCTCCGAAACAAGCACTGCACAGTTGCCCCGCTGCCAGCGAGGAAGAAACTACGTTCACGTTTCTTCTTTGTCGCTTATGTCAATATCTGGAAAAAATTACCTTCACAGATGCGGGAGATTCACAATCCACAGGCTTTCAAGCAGGAGGTACGAAAGTTTATGTGCCTGGATAACATAAGACGTCTTTTTAACATCTGTGATTTTGATGACAACCTTTTGGAGACCGGCTTCGATGGGGCATAGATCACATTTTGGTCAGCTCTGGCGCAACTCTGTATTGCGCTCAACTAGGCTTCATGACAGGAGCATCTTGGGCTCACAGGTCCTCCCCATACTTTGCGGTCCCTGTCACACCACGTAAGAGATCTTGGCCCGATCAGTTGCACGCATCCTACAGAAGTTAGAACTGCTAAAACGACCACAAATGGTATTCAGCCTACCCCAGTAGTAGCTGAGCGCTTTACCGGCTCCCACCGACAGTTAGTTAAATCGGAAGTCTTGAAATAGTAGACGCTACCGCAAAGGCAACCTGGAAACACTAATCGGTAGCTCATATCATTTGAACGCTCCTTCTCGACGTCCAGTTTGTTACTGTTCAACAGATCAGCACGTAAAGCAGCCTTGTACTATTGAATGGGAGCATCGTAAGCCTTTAGGCACTAACCAGGTAGGATATTGCATAGCAATGGGGAAGCAATCCGAACGGACAAACTTTACTTCACTTCTTCCTTCTCTTCTACACCTTGGTTCCTTTGTCTCCATCTTTACCCCTTAGTATTTTCCAAATACCTAGTCCACTTGGTCTCTTGCGAATACTTATACTTGTGACCCATGAGTCACGTCTACCAAAAATATTTTAACAACATTAAGCCTCATGTGAAATGCCAGGTTCTAGCGTTGTTGTCCACACATATGGTGCACCCGTAAGTTACCATTTATCCGTCTAAAATAGTCGTATAAGTTGCCTGCTTTATAGATATTTCTACTAGCCTACGTAATCGGCATCTACTAGTTGCCCATAACCGATGCCCTCCCCTAGGTTTAAGTACTCGCTACTTTACGTTGCTGCTTATTTAACAAGGCCACCTACCCACCTCGCAGGCAATATCACCATAACTAATATTCAGGCATTTACTCTCCTTGTTAAGCTCTCTTGGCCCCCTACATTTAGTTTTATCTGAGTTATATGTATGCCTATCACTATCGGAAACGCTGGTAGACAGGCATTTTAAAAAAACGGATCCTTTTCTTCAATCCTTTATGTTTGCACAACAATTTTTCCGGATTCCCTTTCTCTGGCAAAATGCTAACCATGCGGCAGTGAGGCCTCTGTCACTTGGAAAGCTAGACACCCAGATATTTTGACCACCACTTCTTCTTTCCTTGGCCGTTCGATAGTAATTTTAACCTTTACCTGGCTCCAAAGCCTACCATACGTAATGCGTAATGATGGGTGAACAACCAGCTCCCACTTGTTTTCCGTTATCTTCTCTGCTTGCGTTATATTATTGTTCATCCATTTTGCCTGGCAATGTGAAAGCTTCCCACCAGGAAACCTCCAAATTAATAGCTGTTGTGATCTCCCAATTTTCTATTACCTTACACTGGTGAATATCACTTGCACTTGCATCGGACTCCCAACCAAGAGAGTTGGAGCTCAAAATAGCAACGCGATGCAGAAATGGTGTGCTTTAGCACATGAAGCCCAATAATCCGTCACAAATGAGAAAGTGCAACCTCGATAAGATTAGGTGATTATGCCTAACCAAAGCGGCATTGGTGGTATTTCCCACCTGAATGCATTTCGCTTATTTTTTGGACACCTACTTCTCTATTATCCATAGAAGACATCTCTAGCTCATTAGCATTGATGGCACATCCATTAAGATATATAACATAACCTCAAAGTGCTGAAGCTGATGATGTTTCTCCAGGGAACGATTACGTTATTCTGGTCCAACACCACAGGAACCTGCATCCGACTCTCAGCTAAGAGAAATAGAGCTCTAAACTAGCAACTAAATGCACAGTCCTGTGCTTTAGCACCTGTGGCCCACTAATCAGTCATGCTTGACATGGCGCAACCCCAAAAAGAAGTGGTATTCGTGGCTAACCAAAGCGGAATCCAAGGTGTTTCTCACCTGGACGCATTTTGTGAATTATATCACATTAGTTTTATTTATTATCACTGGAAGACCACCCTGACTCATTAATATCAGTGATAAATAAATAAATAAATATAGGTATATTTCTTGACAACGCTAGATGCTGTTCCTGTGTGGGATCCCAGCAAATTGTACATAACATCCATGCTCATGCATGAGGAGCAAAAATATCGTTAACAACTGCCTTTGCTAGTGTTTATCATCCGAACAGTTAAGCACGGATATATACAAACGTTTCGTAGGCCACGACATTTTTGAAGGCAGTAGTTTGGGTCTCCGTAGCTTATGTACGAATTCTGCGCATTTCACCGGCTACCGCTGCCAAACCTTGAGGTGCCTGTTTCCATTAGTAAACTATCAATCTATTACGCCAAAGGATTGTGCTATTTTCGATGGAAAATGCACCACTAGAAAAAAAATTTGATCCATTTTCTTTGGTCACATCACCGCATTTCGAGCATCCATTAGTAGCGAGCTCATGGAAAGGAATAAGCAAGCCAAAATTAGATCGTAAAAGTGGAGGATGGAAACAAAGGAAATAACAGTAGTGGCTAACGATTTAGCCTATCTTAGAAAAGTGCGACTGAAAGGCCAGCCCACTTAACTAGAAAGTACACTAATATTGGAAAATGGAGCGAAATCATGGCCCAGAAACAGCATCCGAGAACCGCAAACCTGGCGCGAATTTCAAAGTGTAAATCTCCAAACAAGCGGAATCAACGCCGACTTGGAGCTGAAATGTTAATTATAACGGGAGAACAATAGGCGGTCTAGGAAAAAACCTGGGCGCTGGTTACGACAAAATTAAAATAATTAAGCTAGGTGCAGTGGTTCTGGTCACTGGCACGATTGATTCATGTCTGACGATTATTACGCTATACCTCGATATGCAAAAGGCGTTCGATAGGGCCCCATAAAAGCCTATTACATAAGCTCATGGCTTCCGGTGTAGTCAACCCTCTGCTTGACTGGCTCAAATCCTACCTAACCGGGCGTACGCAGTCCGGGAAGGTAGCACATTTTGAGTCCATCCCTGTCACAGTTTCCAGCGGTGTTGCTCAAGGCAGCGTGCTTGGAGCAACCGTCTTTTTGGTTTATGTGAACGACATCTGTAGCAGCCTGCGCCATGGTCGCCCATTCCTCTTCGCCGACGATATAAAGGTCGTATATGTCTTCCCACCAAGCGCAAAAGTATCCGCACTACAAGAGACCCGAGAAGACCTGAAGACCTTAGAGTCGTGGTGTCAAAATTGGCAAATGACATTCTCTGCTGATAAATCTACTATTCTGACCCACAAGTGGTCCATATTTGATGGTGCGTTTGCGTTGAATGGTACGCCTATCCAACTAAAAACGTTAGCTATTTACCTAGGTATTCGCTATTATATGACTTTCAACTTTTCAGAGAATGTGCAGTATCAGGTAGCAAAAGCACGCAGAATGGTCTTCCACATAGGCCGCCACATTAACTCGGCTGAAGCATGGTTGGAGCTTTATCACAGTCATGTTCGTCCGCAGCTGGAATTCTGCCCCTTCATCTTCAGTAATTTGCGGAAATCAGACCGCATATTGCTCGCAAATGCTCAGCGGCGGTTTACCAAAATAGTAGCGCCATAAGGCCTAGCGCTTATTTACCTACAGAGGTGTAACCATCTCAAACTCCAGCCTCCATGGCTGCGGCGCATTATCTTAAACCTGTGCTTCTTACATAAGTTAATATACCAAGCGGTGCACAGTGATATCACCAGCCTGACACTGAGAAAAGGATCAGAATTCAACCTCCGAAACAAGCACTGCACAGTTGCCCCGCTGCCAGCGAGGAAGAAACTACGTTCACGTTTCTTCTTTGTCGCTTATGTCAATATCTGGAAAAAATTACCTTCACAGATGCGGGAGATTCACAATCCACAGGCTTTCAAGCAGGAGGTACGAAAGTTTATGTGCCTGGATAACATAAGACGTCTTTTTAACATCTGTGATTTTGATGACAACCTTTTGGAGACCGGCTTCGATGGGGCATAGATCACATTTTGGTCAGCTCTGGCGCAACTCTGTATTGCGCTCAACTAGGCTTCATGACAGGAGCATCTTGGGCTCACAGGTCCTCCCCATACTTTGCGGTCCCTGTCACACCACGTAAGAGATCTTGGCCCGATCAGTTGCACGCATCCTACAGATGTTAGGACTGCTAACCCGACCACAAAAGCTATTCAACCGAACCTAGTAGTAGCTGAGCGCTTTACTGGCTCCCACCGACAGTTAGTTAAATCGGAAGTCTTGAAATAGTAGACGCTACCGCAAAGGCAACCTGGAAACACTAATCGGTAGCTCATATCCTTTGAACGCTCCTTCTCGACGTCCAGTTTCTTACTGTTCAACAGATCAGCACGTAAAGCAGCCTTGTACTATTGAATGGGAGCATCGTAAGCCTTTAGGCACTGACCAGGTAGGATATTGCATAGCAATGGGGAAGCAATCCGAACGGACAAACTTTACTTCACTTCTTCCTTCTCTTCTACACCTTGGTTCCTTTGTCTCCATCTTTACCCCTTAGTATTTTCCAAATACCTAGTCCACTTGGTCTCTTGCGAATACTTATACTTGTGACCCATGAGTCACGTCTACCAAAAACATTTTAACAACATTAAGCCTCATGTGAAATGCCAGGTTCTAGCGTGGTTGTCCACACATATGGTGCACCCGTAAGTTACCATTTATCTGTGTAAAATAGTCGTATAAATTGCCTGCTTTATAGATATTTCTACTAGCCCACGTAATCGGCATCTACTAGTTGCCCAAAACCGATGCCCTCCCCTAGGTTTAAGTACTCGCTACTTTACGTTGCTGCTTATTTAACAAGGCCACCTACCCACCTCGACGGCAATATCACCATAACCAATATTCAGGCATTTACTCTCCTTGTTAAGCTCTCTTGGCCCCCTACATTTAGATTTATCTGAGTTATATGTATGCCTATCACTATCGGAAACGCTGGTAGACAGGCATTTAAAAAAAACGGATCCTTTTCTTCAATCCTTTATGTTTGCACAACAATTTTTCCGGATTCCCTTTCTCTGACAAAATGCTAACCATGCGGCAGTGAGGCCTGTGTCACTTGGAAAGCTAGACACCCAGATATTTTGACCACCACTTCTTCTTTCCTTGGCCGTTCGTACGTAATTTTAACCTTTACCTGGCTCCAAAGCCTACCATACGTAATGCGTAATGATGGGTGAACAACCAGCTCCCACTTGTTTTCCGTTATCTTCTCTGCTTGCGTTATATTATTGTTCATCCATTTTGCCTGACAATGTGAAAGCTTCCCACCAGGAAACCTCCAAATTAACAGCTGTTGTGATCTCCCAATTTTCTATTACCTTACACTGGTGAATATCACTTACACTTGCATCGGACTCCCAACCAAGAGAGTTGGAGCTCAAAATAGCAACGCGATGCAGAAATGGTGTGCTTTAGCACATGAAGCCCAATAATCCGTCACAAATGAGAAAGTGCAACCTCGATAAGATTAGTTGATTATGCATAACCAAAGCGGCATTGGTGGTATTTCCCACCTGAATGCATTTCGCTTATTTTTTGGACACCTACTTCTCTATTATCAATAGAATACATCTCTAGCTCATTAGCATTGATGGCACATCCATTAAGATATATAACATAACCTCAAAGTGCTGAAGCTGATGATGTATCTCCAGGGAACGATTGCCTTATTCTGGTCCAACACCACAGGCACTTGCATCCGACTCTCAGCTAAGAGAAATAGAGCTCTAAACTAGCAACTAAATGCACAGTCCTGTGCTTTAGCACCTGTGGCCCACTAATCAGTCATGCTTGACATGGCGCAACCCCTGTAGCGCCTAAAAAGATAACTCTTATCTTTCGTGTACAATTTACTTGTTGACCGATTGTACATTACTCCTTCTTGTTTTAATCTTACAACCGGCTCGATACACAACTGCCTTGTAAGTCCCCGCTCACGTGTACGCTCTTGCCTCGCTTCATCCGTCCGCTTATTGTTGTAGCCCATCGAATACAGTCCGCTGTGTCCGACTCCAATTGCCTTCTGATATCTGCGCTTAATTCCGCGCACCGTCTCGGACTAGTATTAACTAGTCCTACAAATTGGTGACCCCGACGTGACGTACTCGGTGCAGGCACAGACGAGCCGCAATGAACGGTAGCCAAAACGTGGTCAGCATTTGACCATGGCACCCGCTGCTTCGAAGCCTTCATTGCTGCTATCCTGCTGCGAAGTAGCGCAATTTCCTCGTCTTTAGAGTCCGATCGGTCTAGCGACTGGGAACAAACATGTGATTCGGTTTTCATCGGGGAGAAAATGTCACCGGAGTTACTGGTCGTCTGCTGCGGAAAACGTTCGAACGCAGCGTTTGCCTTGGTAGCTAAGTCTTTCAAGGGTGCATCTATAAACATGGACAGCATTACCGGCAATGGCGCTGGAAGACGTGCTAACCACAGCTCCTTTATCCCTTCTTCGCTCAAGAATAAGGGACCAGCGATGCGCTGAAGTTCGCGGAGCCATGCCGACGGCTTGCGATCTCCAAGCTTGAGACCATTGAGCTGCTCAAATCGTGTTCGTGCGCTAGGTCGTAACGCTTTCAATATCGCTTGCTTCATCGTTTCATACTTTGCCTCATCCGATGGACAGAGTAGAATGTCCTCAATCAGCGTCACTACCGACGGAGGAAGGCGTGGGACGAGCTGATTGTACCTTGGACGGTCCGCCGTTTTGCCCTTATTTTCTAGTTCGATCTCGAATATCTTACACCAAACTTCTGGACTGTGTTCCATGAAACTTAGAACAGCCAAAGTAAGCATGGTTACGCTGTGAAACGACTCAGATACCACTCTCGAAATGTGAGTCGAAAGAGAAAAAACGAACGAAATACGATAAAAGTACTAAAATTACGCAAGAAACAAATGAATATAGGTATATAATCGAGAAAAAGGAACGAACTCACCAAAAATACAAACGAGAAAAAAAAAGTTGAATTCGCGCGTGCGAATCGGGGTCACCAATTTGTAGGACTAGTCAATACTAGTCCGAGACGATGCGCGGAATTAAGCGCGGATATCAGAAGGCAATTGGAGTCGGACACAGCGGACTGTATTCGATGGGCTACAACAATAAGCGGACGGATGAAGCGAGGCAAGAGCGTACACGTGAGCGGGGACTTA
>OX104068.1:77919766-77990973 GCA_944474145.2 Dicrocoelium dendriticum | reverse complement strand
TCTTGTTCGTCTTACTCTCGTGCAATTTTCTTATTGGCAGTAGCTAGTCGTTGTTGGCCTCATGTAGCCTGCAAGGAGCCACTTCTTGACACTCCAGCCTTCATTTTCCTCTGACGTCTGTCTCCTTATTCGGCGCTGGTCTGTTGACATATTCAATGAAACTGTAGGTATCCAGTAGTGGTCAAACTTCTTAATCATATGGCTTCACCAGCCACTGTTACATCCTTTTCTAGTGCCACTATCTCTGATTATAGCAGCTAGTCGCCGTAGCCTCAATTCAACTATGCCGATACCCGGAGCTCCCTAGGAGCTGTTCATCTCTTACAATGTTCATTCTCTTGGATTGTTTACGTCACGGCTCAGCTGATTTGTTGAGCTATTCTGTGCCACCGTAGGATCCAATAGTAACTGAAGCCTTAATCCGAATTCTATGGCTGGCCACTTATCTCACCCATTGCGCGCCGTTATGCGTCGTTCTTCTTAGTCGCTTCACTCTTCTTGGCAGTAGCTGGTCATTGTTGGCCCCATGTAACCTGCAAAGATCCACTACTCGACACTCCAGCCTTCATTTTCCTCTGGCGTCTGTCTTTTTAATCGGCGCTCGTCTGTTGATCTATTCACTGAAACTGTAGGCATCCAGTAGTGGTCAAACTTCTTAATCATTTGGCTACACCAGCCTCTGATACATACTTTTCTAGAGCCACTAACTGGCTAGTCGCCATAGCTTCCATTTAAATTTGCGGATACCCGGAGCTCGCTCCGTTCTTACCATGTTCATCTTTTTGATTGTTTGCGGCACAGCTCCGCTGTTTGTTGACCTATTCTGTGCCACCGTAGGATCCGCTAGTAGCTGAAGCCTTATTCCGAACTCTATTGCTGGCCATTCATCTCTCCTAGCACGCCGTTATCCGTCGTCTGTCTTACCCGCGTTTACTTTACATGTGGTCAAAAGTCTTAATTATATGGTTGAATCAACCACTGATACATCCTTTCCTTTAGCCACTATCTCTGCTCTGCGGCAGCTGTTTGCTGTATGCTCTATTCAACTTTGGGAATACTCCTTAGCTTGCTAGGCGTCAGTCCTTCTGTAGATTGTTTATTCTCCTGGTATAGTTTTTTCACAGCTCAGCTGGTTTGCTGTCCGATCCTTTGACACGGTTGTTATTCATTGGCACCTCGAATGATTAACCCAACAGTCACCCTTGTCCACTGATACCTGGTCCATTATCGATATCTTCTAATCGTCTTACTTTCAACACTTAGTCTTCCTTTGATATCCATTTAATCTTAGCCTGCTTCTAATATGTTCAGCTTCCTATCTTCATATACTTATGTACATTGTAGTTATGGTGTCTTGGGTAATCCTTATCCTGTGGAGCATATACAAAAACTGCCACATCGTCACTGTCTTTTGGTTTCCGAGAACAGCCAATCATGACTACACACCCACTTTCTAGTCTCAGGTAGAATTCGAACATTGTCAGCTTACACCTCATGAATATCTTACCGGAATCCTGCTCTTCATCCATATGCACATGAAAGTATTCTACCCATCAGGCCATGCCCCCCGCATAAGTAAAAACATCTTCAGCGCAATATCTGTTACCCCTTGTACACTAGTTGTCCCAAATAAATGTCTTAAGGTAGGATTTTGATCAAACGCTAGGTACATTGACTGTTCCTTTTCGGTCTTCTCTCGGCTTGTTCCTATCTCCCTTTTCTCTGAAGTCGTGAACATCGGTGAGCTTCGGGATTGAACTGAGGAACTGCCTCCGTCTGGGATGGGACGAAATAACCAACAAGTACTTACCTGGACCATGGCCTTACTTCCACTCTAACTATTTGCACCCAACCACCGATGTCCAGTGAGGGTAGCTGGACACGAATTCTTCGCTCCCCGGCAAATATACATAATCAGAGAAGACTTCATGTGGTTCTGCGAAGGAACAACACATCATATTCAATAAGAATGCTTAGTACCCGACCTACCAATGGACAGGACCCAGGAACGCAATAGGCAACCAGTTATTGCATCAACCCGCGGAAAAAATGGGACGCAACCTGACTGCGAATAACCGAGCAAACAGACTTTTAACAAGAAACATAGCCAGTTATAAGTTGCCATTCAATGGATTGGTGGCAGTGTTCCAGGACGTGGTGGGTTTTCGCCTGGCAAGCGTTCTCCCTACAAAAAGCCACAAATGTCCGTTTAACAACACTGCAACGTGGCGTATGTGACTCGCCACCGAATAAAGTCACAGCCCATAACTTTACACTGACAGGTCAACTAGCGTCACAATTCTACATAGGATCGTTACACTGGGACTTCTACATCTGTATATACTGTTGTCGTTTTACATCCTACCATACGTTGCCCTTTTCCTTCCTTGTGTGCGGGCTCTTCCATTACCTTTCAATGGATCATTCAGGATTATCAATCTCTTATTAGCTGAGGTCCCGTATCTCATGACAGCCAACTTATTGTTTCGCATTTTCAACATTGTACAGTTCCAATCATGGATATATGAACAATTTTCTACGTTACTGTTACAATTGCATTAAAATGTTTGTACCGTTGTACATATCTGATCACGCCTCCACGAGCGTGCCTTGCATAGTCGAGAATAAAATATTTATTTATTTATTTATCTTGTATCATTATCAGTTCTTCGTATTACTTATGTCACCACCTTTTAGCTGCAGCCAGTCATAGTAATTAGCATACATATCTACGCTAGTAGCCACTCTGTATCTCTCCCACTTACTCTCTTGAATTGTTAGCATCACATACCTTCATTTCTATTGTTGACTTCTTCTGTCATTGTATCTAATAAATAACTAGAAGGTTCAATGGAATTCAGATGCTGTCCGCCGGTTCTCTCCCTTAGCACAATTATCCTTCGTTCTTCTTATCTTCATTACCTTTACTGCAGAGATTCATTGTAGGCTCCACACATCTTTGAGCTTATCCGGAGCTACCAGGAGACATTCCTCGTTTCTCCATCATGTAATCTCCCAGATTGTCTTTATCACTTACCTTCGCTGGCTTGTTGATGTCTTCTGTGACACTGTAGCGATCCACTTGTAACCAAATAGCCTAATGGACTGGCTACATCAGGCCACCGAAATTTTCTCGCAGCGCCATGTTCTGTCGATCCTCTTAATCCTAAGGACTTCTGCTTAGCAGCAACTAGTAATCGTAGGCTCCACGCATTTCTGGAGCTTGTTAAGAGCTGCTTTCTTCTATCTCGAACATACTTTGTGGCTGACTGCGTCACATACATCCGCTTTTTGCTTATTTATTATGGGTAATTAAGGGCATACACTAGCAACTAAAAGGCTTCATGCAAAATCCATTGCTGATCACTGATACTCACACTTGCAGCGACCCTAACTATTCCTCGTCTTAACTCTGGCTCCCGTGTTTAGCAGCAGTCCTTCTTCATAAGCTACTATCATCTTTGCGCATATACTGAGCTGCCAAGGTCCACACTTTATCCTTCCAAGCTTTAATTCCTGGGACTGCGTGCATCACTTACACTTGCTGTCTGTTGTCCTAATCAGGTGTCCACTAGCAATTATAAGGCAACACCTAAATGCCATTGCCAATCCGCGACACTTAATTGGCCGTAGTACAGCTCTCTCACTGGCTTCTCCCGGCTCAGGCCTCTTTAATTATACTCCATTAGCACCACCGCATTATTTGTTTTGCTGCACATCGATGCGTCGTAGTCTATTATGCTCTAACTATCTAGCAACCTCTTTGTATGCTTGCGCTATACTTGTCCGCTGTCATTCTATCACGTAACCTCTCTTAGCTTTCTTCTGTCGTGCCAACATATCCAGGTATTCAGCGTAAGCCGCTCTTCTGCCTCACATTTCTAGACCTTTATCTACCCATTACTTGCTTTATTGTCTTGGGCATTTTTTACCTGCAATACTCCAATTTTGGGCTAGCAGTCCATAGCTCTATCCAGCTTGGCACTATTACCCTAGCACTCTGGCTGCTGCGGTTAGGCCTCAGGTTCTGATATCCTCAGCAACCTTAATGTACGCATGTATTCTGGCTATTCGCGGTCCTTCCGTCAATTAGCCCTTCTTAGCTTTTTAATTCGGCACTCTCTCACCTGGTCAGTACAGAGACGCCCCTTAGCTTCTCATTTACAGGTGTTTATTCCGCAATCATTCGCTGCTATTTTTGCAAAACTTACCCGTGTATGAGTCCAAAAGACTCACTGGTTTTCCCTGGGTCCGCATATTCTACGCTCCCCAGCTAATATTCCCACGCAACAGTTGCATCATAGCAAACGGATCCTGTGTTTTCTTTGCTTAACGGCGCAACGCACTGCATCCAAGGTATACGGTAGCAACCAACCTATAGGGCTTTGCTTCCGATGAATATTCAAAAGACACTTCTAGCATAATCATTGTTACAATTGTACATCATATGTTTCCTCTAAATGTTAGACCATAGAACATAAATACTGCTTGTTCCCACGTCTGTTTTTTGCGGCCGTGTTTGTTTCTCACCTTCCCTTTCCCCGAGGTCTGGAACTTCTTGGGGATCTGGGATCGGAATGTGAAAGAGCTTGTGCCTGGGACAGAACATAGAAACCCCCAAGGACCTACATAGAACACGGCTGTACAACAAGTGGATAAAAATGCACTCACTACCATGACCGTCGTCCAGTAATGGTAGCTGGACATGACGCCTTCATACTCCTGCGAAGTATAAATAATCCTGTAAATTCTAGAAGCAAGAATCGGAAGTTTTGCTCACTTGGACACGAAAATGACGAAGGTCTAAACCTCCATAGGCCTCAGCCATTATGGCAGCTCCCAAGCAAAAATAACCTGTTCAGCTAACAGAGGAAATTAGAAGGCAATTGACGGCGGTTAACCGAGGGTTAAACCATTCGACGAGCTGCTCTGCCAGTTTTACATTAGTGTACAAACGGATTTCTGGCAGTGTTTCAGGACGTGGTGGGTTTTCGCCTGGCAAGCGTTCTCCCTATAAAAAGCTACAAATGTCCGCTTAACAACCCTGCGACGTGGCGGATGTGACTCGCCATTGAATAAAGTCATCGCCCACAACTACATACTGGCAAGCCGACCAGAATCCTATTGTAATATTCTCCTGACAAATGTTCTCTACAAACGGAATGCCCAGCCTGTTTACACTACGCCTATTAGAACCCAACTTGTCGTCATGTTTTGACGAATTTATGCCTCTAGATTAATTTTACAATTTCCAAAGCTTGGACAACCTTCGGCTTACTGCCGATTACCTCCATAGCAACGTGTTTGTTGCGAAACATAAATTGCTTGTAAACGTTGATCATGCCTGGTCAGGTGTGGCTCGGAAATTTGAGAATATCCTATTTATTTATTTATTTATTTATGTGTCCGCAAAATTGACGAAATGCGTTCAGGTGTGAAATACCACGAATGCCGCTTTGGTTAGGCATAATCACCTAATCTTATCGAGGTTGCACTTTCTCATTTTGACGGATTATTGGGCATCATGTGTTAGAGCGCACCATTTCTGCATCGCGTTGCTATTTTGAGCTCCAACTCTCTTGGTTGGGAGTCCGATGCAAGTGCAAGTGATATGCACCAGTGTAAGGTAATAGAAAATTGGGAGATCACAACAGCTTTTAACTTGGAGGTTTCCTGGTGGGAAGCTTTCACATTGTCAGGCAAAATGGATGAACAGTAATATAACGCAAGCAGAGAAGATAACGGAAAACAAGTGGGAGCTGGTTGTTCACCCATCATTACGCATTACGTATGGTAGGCTTTGGAGCCAGGTAAAGGTTAAAATTACTATCGAACGGCCAAGGAAAGAAGAAGTGGTGGTCAAAATATCTGGGTGTCTAGCTTTCCAAGTGAAAGCGGCCTCACTGCCGCATGGTTAGCTTTTTGCCAGCGAAAGGGAATCCGGAAAAACTGTTGTGCAAACATAAAGGATTGAAGAAAAGGATCTGGTTTTTCATACTGCTTGTCTACCAGCGTTTTCGATAGTGATGGGCATACGTATAACTCAGATAAAACTAAATGTAGGGGGCCAAGAGAGCTTAACAAGGAGAGTAAATGCCTGAATATTAGTTATGGTGATATTGCCTGCGAGGTGGGTAGGTGGCCTTGTTAAATAAGCAGCAACGTAAAGTAGCGAGTACTTAAACCTAGGGGAGGGCATCGGTTATGGGCAACTAGTAGATGCTGATTACGTAGGCTGGTAGAAATATCTATAAAGCAGGCAACTTATACGACTATTTTAGACGGATAAATGTTAACTTACGGGTGCACCATATGTGTGAACAACAACGCTAGAACCTGGAATTTCACATGAGGCTTAATGTTGTTAAAATGTTTTCGGTAGACGTGACTCATGGGTCACAAGTATAAGTATTCGCAAGAGACCAAGTGGACTAGGTATTTGGAAAATACTAAGGGGTAAAGATGGAGACAAAGGAACCAAGGTGTAGAAGAAAAGGAAGAAGTGAAGTAAAGTTTGTCCGTTCGGATTGCTTCTCCATTGCTATGCAATATCCTACCTGGTCAGTGCCTAAAGGCTTACGATGCTCCCATTCAATAGTACAAGGCTGCTTTACGTGCTGATCTGTTGAACAGTAACAAACTGGACGTCGAGAAGGAGCGTTCAAATGATATGAGCTACCGATTAGTGTTTCCAGGTTGCCTTTGCGGTAGCGTCTACTATTTCAAGACTTCCGATATAACTAACTGTCGATGGGAGCCGGTAAAGCGCTCAGCTACTACTGGGGTAGGCTGAATACCATTTGTGGTCGTTTTAGCAGTCCTATCTTCTGTAGGATGCGTGCAACTGATCGGGCCAAGATCTCTTACGTGGTGTGACAGGGACCGCAAAGTATGGGGAGGACCTGTGAGCCCAAGATGCTCCTGTCATGAAGCCTAGTTGAGCGCACTACAGAGTTGCGCCAGAGCTGACCAAAATGTGATCTATGCTCCATCGGGGCCGATCTCCAAAAGGTTGTCATCAGAATCACATTTGTTGAAAAGGCGTCTTATGTTATCCAGGCACATAAACTTTCGTACCTCCTGCTTGAAAGCCTGTGGATTGTGAATTTCCCACAGCTGTGAATTTAATTTGTTCTAGGGATTTACATAAGCGACAAAGAAGAAACGTGAACGTAGTTTCTTCCTCGCTGGCAGCGGGGCAACTGTGCAGTGCTTGTTTCGGAGGTTGAATTCTGATCCTTTTCTCAGTGTCAGGCTGGTGATATCACTGTGCACCGCTTGGTATATTAACTTATGTAAGAAGCACAGGTTTAAGATAATGCGCCGCAGCCATGGAGGCTGGAGTTTGAGATGGTTACACCTCTGTAGGTAACTAAGCGCTAGGCCTTGTGGGGCTACTATTTTGGCAAACGGCCGCTGAGCGTTTCCGAGCAAGTATAAACTAGCCTGAAAGTTTCGAAACTGGTAATATTTCTGTAGGAAATGCTTGCGTTAACCTAGTTCAGACGGGGCGAATGAGTTTTATTTTCTCTTGTCTTTTACGTATGGACTCAGCTCATGCGGTTTTGGTATAATTTTCGCATCCACTTCGGAGCATTAAAAACATTGAATTCCACATTCATAGTGGATTCTGCGGCCCAATATACTCTGAAATCGCACATGGTCGCGTTCTGGCTGTGGGCTAGCTACACCATATCCTGTGCTGTTCTACCTATATAATAATTCTTCCAGCCTACCTAGTATTTCCCTAAAACCTATCCGTCTGTTTTCCCAACTATTAATACGTTTACTGAGAAAGTATGCTTTTCGGCCCACTGCGTCATACTTTGCTACTGCAGAGAATTACACGTTATCTTAGGCATTCCCAGTTACTACTCCATATTCGGAACTTATTACGCTTAGCCGTTTTTTGTATTATTTCTTTCTTTTTTCTGTATCTGCTTCCGATGCAGAACGTGAATTTAGCGGAGGCTCGAAAATAGCGTGATCCGCCGCCGACCGCTAAAATGGCAAATATCTCCATAACCTTTGCACCCAGCTTATTTATTTTATCTTTGTTGTAATGAGCGCCTAGGGTTTGTCCTAGACCGCCTATTGTTGTCCCGTTTTAGTTAACATTTCGGCTCGAAAACGGCGTTGATTCCGCTTGTTTGGAAATTTACACTTTGAAATTCGCGCCGGGTTTGCGGTTCTGGTAGGCAGTTTCTGGGCTATATTTTGGCTCCATTTTCCACTATTAGTGTATTTTCTAGTTAAGTGGGCTGGCCTTTCAGTCGTACTTTTCTAAGAAAGGCTAAATTGTTAGCCACTACTGTTATTTCTTTTGTTTCCATCCTCCACTTTTACGATCTAATTTTGGCTTGCTTATTCCTTTCCATGAGCTCGCTACTAATGGATGCTCGAAATGCGGTGATGTGACCAAAGAAAATGGATCAAATTTTCTCTAATTGATCGTTTACTAATGGAATTGGGCACCTCAAGGTTTGGCAGCGGTAGCCGGTGAAATGCGCAGAATTCGTACATAAGCTACGGAGACCCAAACTACTGCCTTCAAAAATGTCGTGGCCTACGAAACGTTTGTATATATCCGTGCTTAACTGTTCGGATGATAAACACGATCAAAAGCAGTTGTTAACGATATTTTTGCTCCTCATGCATGAGCATGGATGTTATGTACAATTTGATCTGATCCCACACAGGAACAGCATCTAACGTTGTCTAGAAATATACCTATATTTATTTATTTATTTAATATTTATCCATCCATTTCCAGATATGGGGATATTGTGCTTCGTTGAATTGTTGAGATCAAAGGAGTGGGCGTATCCTCGGGTTCTGCCCACCGGTTCTGTGGAAATCTCGGAGTTAACGACCACGAACAAATGCAAAAGAACGACAGTTTAGGGCTGGAAGAATTTATCTTACTCTGAGCTGGGTCAGTCAGAAGGCTTGGGATGTGAGGGAAGTTGTGTGCGTTTAACTTTCGATACTGTAAGAGCAGTCCAGGCTACGGAGACTAGGGCAGCGCAATGAGAGCTGGCTCTCCGGTCGAGGAAGTAATAAACACAGGTGGTGCCGTTAGGAGAAAACAGATTCGGGATAACAAACTTATAAATGAGGAGTGGAATGTCTACTTGGCTCTCGAGGTCATCATCATCATCATACACGTTAGCTAGAGGTGGGGAACACGTCAGCTACTGTGCCGCAATACATAGAATAAAAGGAGAAAAAAGATACTGGTGCAAGCTGGCTGAGCTACCGGTAACGGATGGGCATTGTTCCGGTAAGCTACCAGCCGGCTACTGTGCACCCAAAAAGAAAAAATATTATGCAAGGTTATATAAGGCTAAATATTGAGATCGTGGTTGGAGAGGAGGCTAAGAGGGATGGGGTGGGACAAAGAAACTCCCAGCACGAACGCCACTGAGGTAGGCACCTAGCCGTATTAGCAAGTGTGTCCAGCCAAACGTGTTCATCACCCATTGAAACCCAACCAGGGAGCCGAGACGCTCCAACCGAGGCCAGCTCAGAAGTAAGGGGCCTTCATTCCTCTGGACCAAGTCATCGCTTGGTCACCCCTCCTCTTCTTCCATCCACACCCACGGCGCGCAAACAATACACGTCGCCGGAGTCGGTGGACTGGCATGCGTAACACGTGGCCGAGCCATCGGAGCCTGATGCGTGAAATAACGGTGCTGAGCGGTTCATTTTTTTCCTGTGCCATAAACAAGGCGTCGAACACGCTCGTTGCTCACGCGGTGTTCCCACCAAATGTGAGCCCAATTACGAAGGCACCGGTAGTCCAACGTAACTAGCCTCTTCAGTACCGCTGCTTTAAGCGGCCAGGTTTCGCAACCATACAGTGGGGTCGAACGTACTGCTGCATTGTACACTCTACCCTTCAGGGTGAGAGCGATGTCGCGCCGGCGCCTTAAGTGGCGAAAGTAAGCAAAAGCGCCCCGAGCTTTTGCTATACGGTTCGGGATTTCATCTTCAATCCCACGAGCGCTGATACAACTTCCCAGGTAGTTGAATTTAGAACGACTTCTAGCGGATCCACACCAAGGGTCAGCGTAGAAGGCGGTCCGGACCAATCTTGGAGAAACGCTTTTCACTTCGAGGGTGCGAAGCAAAGTCCGAAGTGACGGACAGCTAGTGCTAATCTGTCCAGTGCCGCTTGGCACGTTCGTGAGCTGTCACAGATCAGGGCAATAGCATCAACATACTCTAAGTCAAGAAGTCGTTCTCCTGGGAGCAGATCCACAAATTCTAAGTCGTGTTCTGTAAACGCGATTTCCATGACTTTGTCAAAAACGAAGTTGAAGAGGAAAGGTGACAGCGGGCATCCTTGTCTCACGCCGCTGGAGATATTAAAGGGCAACGTCAACTTGCCGTAAGCCCTCACTCTGCCCGAGCTACGCGCATGTAATGCTCGGATAATATTCACATATTTCTAAGGTACACCTTTCCTGAGTAGACAGTCCCAAAGTGCATGTCTATCCACCGAATCGAATGCACCTTTGATATCGAGGAACACGACTACGGTGGGCCGCCAATATATGTGACGGTGCTCCAGCAACTGACGCAAAGTGAAGATGTTGTCAATGCAGCCACGACCTCGACGAAATCCAGCTTGCTCTTCGCGAATCTGGCTTTCACGCGTGCCAGTCATTCTGTGAAGGATGACAGAGGAAAGAAATTTGGAGGCGATGGAGATCAGACTGATTCCTCTATGGCTGCCGCATTCCGATCGTGAGCCTCCCTTGAAAATTGGGACTATGATGGAGCGGCTCCAATCGGTTGGGACAGTCTCCTGCTCCCACAGTCTCACCAGTAACTCGTGTAAATCATCCACAAGAGCAGGTCCCCCGAATTTGAAGAGGGCTGGAGAAAGGTCATCAGGTCCCGCGGCTTTGTTCAACTTCAACAGTCCGATCTCATGTTCGACTTCTGAGCGAGAGGGTGGATCCAAAGGAACAACCCACGGAGCGGGGCGATCACTGGTCGGCGAGAAATCTAACAATTCCGACCGATTAAATTGCCTTTCAAAGTGCTAAGCCCAAAGTTCCAGGCGTTTTGATAAGTTGTGAATAGGCTGTCCACTCTCGTCACGTATAGTTTCACTAACACCAGGTCTCCTGCTGCCCGTTTCCCGTATAATACCAAATAACTCACGATGGTTACCAAGGGCAGCGGCCATTTCCATCTCTGTTGCACGACGAGACCACCAGGATTCGCGGTCTCTCTTCAGGCTAGCACGGAGTTTTGCCCGGAGCTCTTTGCGAGTTTCATTGTGTTCGCTTCCAGCCGGAATATGCCGGCGAGCATCTATAAGTTCCAGAGACTGTGAAGAGACCCAATGTTCATGTTGGCGATTAGACATACCACATGAGGATTTGCCTGCTGCTAGTAAGGCCTGTTGCATATGAGACCAGTGAGCTTCAATTTCATCCATTGAGCGTTTATCCAACTCGGATGACAGCGTAATTTGATAGGCGTTCAGAACAGCTGGCTTCACCAGTCTGACGGTGTCAATGCGCTCACAACATCGTCTTGAGATCCGCCAAAGCGCATCCGCAGGTCAGCGCATACAAGTGCATGATCGGTGTAAACAGCTGTGCTCCAAATCGAGCGACAGTTCTGGACGCAGCCCCTCCAGCGGTAACTGATGGCAATGTGATCGCTTTGCGTCCATAGCTGGTTAGAGTCTGGTGGGCGCCAAGTCCTCCTCCGGCGGGTGCTGTGTCGGAAAGTAGTGCTCGCAAAAAATAAGCGAGCATCCTCACATAAATGAAGTAACCGTTCAAAGTTATCATTGCGGGAGCCTATACCATGTTGGCCGCGCAGATGCAGCTCATCTGTGGATAATATTCCAACTTGAGCGTTCAGATCCCCATCCAGCACTACAGCGTCCGAGCTTCCTCTGTGGCGAAGCAGTTCGTTCGGTTGGCGATGGAAGTCGTCTTTTACTGAGTCATCGCCATAGTTTGTCGGTGCATAGGCAGCGATAACGAATAGACACCTGTTGGTCCCACGCAACGTTGAAGTTTTGAACGAGCCAGCCAATCGGACCGCACACATCCGGCTACTGATTGGAATCCAATCAACCAGAGCAGCTTCAGCCCGGGGACTCAAACCAATACCAACACCGGCTTGGCCGGTGCTCGAAGCTGCATCGTCACCGGATAGGCGCGATGAGAAAGTGCTGCTAGTGTCACCCGAACGGGATCGCAGAGTGAGTACAGAGTTCGAGTCTTGCAGGCGAGTCTCCGATAAGCAGCAGATATCGATCGTGAGGGTCTCTAATGTTCAGGCAGGTGCTGCCTGTTGACCGATCTGAAGCAATGTGCGAACATTGAGGCATGCCAGTCGGAAGGAGGATCGAGGGCTCCAATTGGAAGCCGATGAACTGGAGTGGGCCGCTTGCTTGGACATGGGCCTGTTGACTGACGCTCTGCGTTCGCCTGTGAGTTAAAACTAAAAGACAAGCGAATATTGAAGCAAGGTGGGTGACGGCCGAGAATTGAGGGTTGAAAACAGGGGGGATAAAAGTGAAGTTGGAACGGGACGATAAGGGTGAAAAAGCGCGAGAAGGGGAGTAAAATGATAGGAAGGCCTGAGCAGTAGTATCCAAACCCCTATCCACCCTGTTCGATGCAGAACATAAGGCACCGTTGATTATCCTCTGCGGTGGCCAGAGCATCAGCAATTTGTTTGGGGAAAGGAATCTTCGATCTTCCGCATTATGGCTGTTAACTTCATAGAGCCGGGGAGCTGGAAACCGTTCAGCAGGGAGTGGACTAGTCGAAGCAGTTGGACTGATTCCTGCAGTTAATTTGGGTTGTTGGAAGAAAAGAGTCAGAAAAAGTGGACTGGTCAAATGTAGAAGGACCTAGGTTAACACAGAGGAAAAGTTTAGCAGGCTGTGGAAGTAGGTGTGACATACAGTTGAGCGTACGGAGCCTAGACCTATTATAGCACGGTAATCTGGAGGGAGTCAAAATGTAGCTGACTGATTAGATGGGACTATGTTAATGCCACGCACTAGGAGTTGGCATTCTGATTGAAGAGGAAATGAAAGCAACGTGCGTAAAGGGGCGGAATGGGTCGGGATAGTAAAAGGTTTACTGATAAGCAGTGGAAACATCCACTTGGCTTACTGGGTTATGAAGGCAGAGCGTTTGGTCTTCAGAACAAGAGCAGGTAAGGCCGCAGTAGGCAAACAGAAGTCGAAGAACAGGAGACGATCAGACGAGAGTAGATTAGGCGGTGCGTTGAGATAGTGTCGCACAGTTATGGTGGGAAAACATATAAAGGACGAAACAGAAATGAAGAGGGTTATTGATGCTAGAGGCTATATTAATAATGTGTAAGCAAGTCAGGTTGGCTGCAAACCTAGTACGTTTACAGCTCCGTAATCTAGGAGCAGTCAGGCAGAAGGACACTGGTGAGGTAAGACATGAGCCGAGTACTGGTATCTGGGTTTCCGGTTGAGGAAGAAATGTAATGGTTGAGATACACCGCCCTCCGAAAACTTAAATTGTTCACGACAACAAGAACCGGGTGCACAGGTGCAGCACTTAGTCCTCCACTTTTGTTCCTTTTTGGCCAGCAGGCCTTTCACGTGGTCAAAATTAACGCTTCGGATATCCGGCTAAATATATAAAACCCATTATATCCCACGCCGGTGCTTAACCAAATGCAGCTTAAGCAATTTGTTCAGCTACACCAGTTAGACGCTAGCTCCAGCAGCCATGCAAAAGAAGTGACCCCAAGTTAATGCTTGGCTCTGATCCTTATCGATTTATCCTACTATAATGCCTCTACCGGACACCTTTACGCCAAATTGGGTGTACGGCTTGTATAATCACTTTATAACCATTTGGCTGCATCATTATCTTCATTACCGCTTACTAAATATTTTGACACTTGCGGCTTCGAATATTGTTTATACTCACAACCTATTAGGCCCGACTACAAGATTTGTTCCACAGTCTCATGGTCGCCGTGCAGACGTCGTACTCGTGAGGCTATTGTTACTGGCAGCGTACAAGGATCCTAGAAAAGATACCCTTGTAACCTGGATACCTTTTGCTAAGGAGCCCTTCTGAATGAATGCACTACCATGTGCATGCACAGCTGATATCCGACAGTCACTTCAAAGTTACTATTCGTTCTGCTTAACTACCGTCTGTTGAACGTCCATTACGGTTTTAACGAAAATGTACACTTCAGGGTATTGTAGTTCACCGTGTCAGCTAAACGGATACTGTCAGAGCCATTGTCTTCAGAAGCAGACCTTTTGCTGTCAATTCTCTCCTCACTTGGCCTAATGTACCCCCGCTTCTATCGGTGAGGTACATTCGCCAATTAATATTCTAAACACTGGTTGCTAAACAACATAAAGAGCCACATCCTTTCTTATAGCCTTCCATGCCATTATAACGCCCGCCACACTGCATTCTATTACACTCCCATAGAAGCTAGCCAAGCGCAATAGCAGCATGTCAACCTTGCTAGCGTAATTTGCAAAACGTTTTGACAACTACTATATCTTACCTTGGCCAGCTATGCGAACATAAGCGTTTAACAGCTCCGGATACCCTATGAGCCAGAGAGCATGGTGGTTGGGCATGCACCTCTCACGTTTTGCGTGTATGTGACGATTTTATTACATAACCAATTATTTACTCTTTGACATTGCGGGACAAGCCTATGCAGGCATGGTCATGTAAGGTGTACAACTAAATTTCGGGGCAGGTAAGTAATGCGTTATCCATGAAAATTGGAGCCGTGCGTTCATGCAGATATATAGGAGTGTAGTTTTATAGCTGATATTGGTGTTTATATATGCTCAACTGCAATTATGCTTTACCTCGTGGATGGTGTAAGTAGGAATGATTAAAGGAGGCATTTAGCAGTCAATTCGAGCGAACGTCTGCCGGCAACTAACAAGCAACCTAGGCAGGTAGGATTTGGGTACTTGCCACTGGCGTATAAACAACTGATATGATTGAACGGGCTTAAAATACAATTATGAAGATGAGCAACAACCTCGGTAGGGGAAGTTGAATATATCGGTTGAGGTGCACTGCTGGTGTCTTTATACCTCAGTCGCCTGAATGTAATCGACGCGCAGGCGAGACATCGTATCCGGCACTTGACTGGGTAACTGGTGACAGTTAAGTGATGTACCCATTGGATTTATGCGGTGCAGCTGCAGATGGCAGTTGAGGAGTAAACACGTGTGGATGGAATGAAAAAGACTAGGAAGAAGAAGAAAGGTAGCCTTTCGTGACAGATAGACACAGTCTAGGTTTTTGTTCGTCGCAGTCAGCCGACAATCCAGATAAGTCAACTACCTATCCGGAAAGGCACCAGACGGTAGTTTCGCCATATTGGGGCTCGACAGTGGTGCGCATCCCACGGTCCTCTACGGAGGATCGAACCCGTGACTGCTAGTGGCTGGTGCCAACTAGCCCGCCGCTTATATAACTGCGCCATGGAGGACGGTAGTCAACCATCACGAATTGTTAGCTGACTGCGATGTAGCCGAACCCTTCCTCCACTGCCACGCAGGCACCTGCCAAGCAGATGATAGCGGTTGGCCTTCCGGTGTCAGGACTTCCCGGTTACGGCTGCTATGAATCGACATAGCATTTTGTGGAATCCGTAAGGGCGAATTTTATTACTTATTAGTAAGTAACAGTAAGTAACAGTCTAGGTTTGTTGGGCAGTCAAATGTGGGTAGGAACGTTTTCGTAGGACTCGTCTGCAGATAAACAGGTGCCCAATATTTCGGCTACTTTGGTGGCCTTGAATAATCTTCGTTAGATGAGGATAACTGCATTACACTTTCAGATGCCTTGACGGTCTCTGGCGATTCATTCCGTACGCTTACACGTCTAGAGGATGAAGTTACAATCATGAAACAGTGCGCTTAGTTAGGGAAAGTGCGTTTACCTCGTTACGCAAATGGTTTCGGCTATCGCCCTTTGTTTGGTAAAAGCAGCCAACTCCTGAGTTAGGGCCTTTTCCAAATTTTTACAGGATGGTAAGTAGATTAAGTCTTCGCATGCAACGCGGTTCTAGCCCCACCTGCTTAAAACGCTCTTGTTAACTGAGTGTATTAAGTCTTAGTAAGCGCTTGGGAAACAAGCGTTGTACCTTCTCGAGCAGAATGCTATCGGATTTGCGTGCGTTAGTAAAGACTAACGAACAGTATTCCAGAGTTTATCGGACGCAAAATCAGTAAAGTGTGAGTCATGGTTCTGCAGATGATCAACACATCATATCCAGAAAGAATGCTTAGTTCCTGACCTACCGATCTGGAACAGGAGTGAACCCAGGCACGCAATGGCCGCTCGCATAGCGCATCCGTCAGCAGAAAAATGGGACGCAACTTGACTGCGAATAACGGAGCAAAAGAACGTTCAACAAGAAACATAGCCAGTTACAACTTGCCATTCAATGGATTGGCGGCAGTGTTTCAGGACGTGGTGGGTTTTCGCTTGGCAAGCGTTCTCCCTATAAAAAGCCACAAATGTCCGTTTAACAACACTACAACGTGGCGAACGTGACTCGCCACCGAATAAAGTCACAGCCCATAACTTCACACTGGCAGCTCAATTAGAATCATCATACTGGATGGCTTGCTCTTCAATTATCTTCCAATGGATCAATCAGGATTCTTTATCTATTATTACTCGAGGTATGACTGCGATATATGGCAGAGCGATTATGTCCAAACAAATCGTTCTTTCGCATGTTCACCATCGCACAGTTACAAGCATGGACATATGAACAACTTTCTACTGTCACTACAGTTCCCATAAAATGTCTGTACAGCGGTACATACCTGATCATGACTCAACTGGCGTGCCGCGCATAGTCGAGAATAAATATTTATTTATTTAACTGCATTACTTTAAAGCTTAAGCCAATTTTGGCCCTATATTTAGCAAAACTATAGCCCAGTGGTTCAACAAAAGTTAGCTAGCTCTAGTATTGCACACCGAGCTTACGAATGGCGAAGCAGCTTACTAGAGAAAGACCGGTACGTATGTTTCTTAGGTGATACGGGTCACATGCAGGAAAGAAACATGCACTTCGATGGGTAAAATGCAAGCTTCCAAAAATCACACCGTTTCGCGAGCTCTGAGGTCGTCGCGAATGAGAACGAGGCCGTTTTGCAGGTCGCTCGGATTGAATGAATACTTTCCCTGCACATCGTTAGAAAGCAGGTATGGTGCGCCCTGAATGAAAACTCGTTAAATGCCATTATGGTTGAGTAGAAACAGAAAGGGGCCAAGGAAATTTCCGGGAACACACCGCTAGTTACAGTAGACTATTTCGAATTGGTGCTATACAGTTTCACTGACAACGTCCGTTTGAAGAATACGAAGAAAACCAAGAAAGGAGGTTGGCTGAAATGTCAACTGCGTCTGTATTCGTGAGTAGTCGTTGGCATCAGACCTGGTCAAATGCCTTTTGATCTGAAAGAAGACAAAGACTAGTGTCTTCCCTATATCTATATAGTACCGTACGTGGTTCAGAAATTCAAAATGGCAAGTTTGGCGGAAAGCTAATGGCGGAAACCGCTGCTGTGACCTGTTAATGAGGTAACGATGCAATGGCAATTCAAATATTCCCCCTTAAATCTTCGCTCCATGACTCTTCGCTCATTACTGGCTAGTCGAACAACCTTCACTTATTGCCAGCTGAGTGGTTCGGGTTTAACCCGTTCCGGCTAAAAGTTCGGCGGCAGTGTTCCAGGACGTGGTGGGTTTTCGCTTGGCAAGCGTTCTCTCTATGAAAACCCCAAATATCTGCTTAACAACACTGTGACGTGGCGGTCGTGGCTCACCACAAAATAAGGTCACTGCCCATTGGATATCTGGATAATCCTTTCTAACCCACGAACACCAATCTTCTACTCGCACATTGCTGACGATAGCAACCATACAAGAATGGAGCAGCACATATACAATCGCAAATTGCGCAGCTACATAAAGGCACACAATTACATACTTACATTACCCTACACAAACAAGCACCGTTATCTCAAACATAACGGATTTTTCAAATTCTTGATCAAGTATTGTTTTGTCAAAATGATCATACCTGTACAGGTGTGCCTCGCTTTGTCGAGAATAAAAGATTTATTTGTTTATTTGTTTATTTATTTATAGTTGTGTGGTTGGTAAAACGGTAGATGTCCATAGCTTGACGGTTAAACCTTTCGTCTCGTGGTATAATGGTGCCTTGCTTCCAAAAGTATGGGTAGAAGCCTCACTTCATTAAAAAGGTAAAACATTAAGAAAGAGGACTGGGTTGGTCGGACCTAAGTTTTCGCAGTGAGGAGGAGCAACCGTCTGGACCTGGGTAATTTGACAGCTTCAACAAACGGTGCTCATGCTATTTTACACTGGTTACAGTCAATAATGTGCATCAAATTGTCAGTAAACATTGGTAGACTATCTGGTACTATCAAACCTGTGGTGGTGAAGCAGTTCCAGCAGTGATTTTAACGAAATTGCATAGCTCGACTGAATAGGTAGATATCCTTTGGTTAGGGAGCATGAGACAAGTAAAGTGTACCTCGGTAAAATCAGCCAGCAGTTTTGAATGTCTAGTAAGGTATTGTCCTTTGTTGCCGCTACTAAGCGGTTCTTGCACGGCTGATATAAATAAAATTTTCATCCCCGACAATGTGGGCCACGCATTTTGGACGTGAGCGGAATAGTGTAATGTTGCAACTGATATCATAATAAGCGGAAGCGAGAGCGAGTAACTAAACAATTAATTAAAGGTATATCTCTAGACTTGCTAGTCGCCGCGCCCGCTTGGGATCAGACCAATATATACAAATCCCATACGCTTGTATGGGGTGTGAGAAGGGTGAGCGTATATGTTTCTTGTTTGCAATCGCGAATGCAAGGCTTGTTATGTGCACCATTGTAGGGGTCGTACGCGCCCCATATATTTTATCTAGCTCCTACAAGCAACTTTGTGCTACTTGGTTTTATTAGTAGCCAAATTCGTGTGGTGCCCCATTTCTTCACATTCTATTTTGATGCAAGATCATACTCTCTAAGAAACTCTATGATTTCTCTGCCATGGGAATATGTCTGGCTCCTTCAGGCAATCGTTGGGTTTTATGCTTTTCTTAATGGCGAAAGGTTGTGCAGCGTCTTATTTGTGCATGCTTTCAATGGAAGCAAGATCCATTTAAGCAAGATTTTCACTATTACTTCTTTGGACTACTACCGCACGTTCAGTCTTCACATTTAATGGTGTGTACATGAAAAGAAGTGTCAGAAAAAATTAAAAAAAGACGTCAGAATGTTTACTAGAAATGGAAAGAAAAATAAAACACATTCTTGATGAGACATGCCAAGGCGGCGTACATTACCAGAAAAATACAAATCAACGGAATCTATAACCAAAATTGTTTGCGCTAAGGTTGTTTCTAGCGTTGTAACGCAAGTAAAACCATGTTGGTTCGTTTAACCCATACTTTCATTTTAGTGCCTCTTTTAGTCCCTTTCCTATCTGGAGGTGTATTGTTTTCACGATGAACCAAGGGGTAAAATCATCAGAGCGTCTATCTTTAGCGAAACTGCTTGATTTATGTACGCTGGCACCGGATAACATTTGCTCCTGTCTTGTCGTCGAATTCAGGTGTTTCCACTCCGTTCGTTTCTTTCTGGGGTCCAGCTGATCGCAGCATCTTTGATGTATATGCGTTTACAGCGCGCTTGGTGAGCTTTGTTTACCCTTTCGTTACATTGCATAATACTTGTTAGTGCCAAGCAACTGCGCCACGAGACATATTACGGCGTTAAAGTTCAAACTAAGTAATTAGAATAAAATAAAACCATTTCTAAGGCCAAAATATTGTGGAAACTCGTACAACATAGCTACTTAGAAGACCTTTTAACCGCTGGTTATGTTAAACCTGAACTCAATGTGATACGTACGGTGATTAATAAGTTTGCGACGGAGTGGCGGTCTACGAATAATGCCATTATAATTCTTGGTTGAAAATGGCTTCCTGTTTTGCAAGCAGAAAGTAGAAAAACCGAAAGTGGGTAAATAGTTATGCGTCAGTGTAACTGCTAAATAGACATACCTATCTAGAAAGGCTCCATAAAGCGTCAAATATTCCGAGGTAACTTGGCGCAACGAAGATAACCGAAAAGCAACTCCTTCAGGGAAATATCGTAAATATAAGACAATAAGCCATAAGGTTTAGTGAAAACACTGGGAATCCAGTAAGAAATGTGATATACTCATTGGTCTTCATTACAAACTATAACTAGGCAACGGTCAGAAGACTTCAGTACACCATTTTCAGAGGGTACCGAGATACCACTCTCACCGTTTGATCATACCTGAGTTGGTATGCCTCGATGAATTCGAGAATAAACTATTTATTTAGTTATTAAGTTATTAATTTAGGTACATGAACCGCTATGAATATGGTGTGCGGTATTTCTAAGACTCTAAGTGATTGCCAAATTTATAGCAAGGCTACATGAGCTCTGTCTACCTGAATAATTCAGAAGGCATTTAGGATCATTTAACACACTTATACCTGAAGAACGCAGGTGTGTGTTAGCTAAATTTTGTAAGCTATATTTCTTATAGATTATTAACTATATTTATAAGACCGTCAACAGCAACAGTGAGCCTTAGGAGCTGGGAGCCTATACTAAAGAAAGCAGTATTAGAAAATTTAGCAAATTGCTTCGGGACGCAAAATCCAGTTGGGTCGTTGTTGGTGGGGCAATAACAACTCAACTTCTGTTGGTTGAACTTGCCCGAACGTAAGGATTATGCTGCCGCAAGTGTTGATACACACAGTTGTGACTTCATTTGCCTGCTTTCAAAAGTTTTCTCCCAAATTCTAAGTTCCGAAGAGAGTGCAAGCGATGTCCATTTAATTGGCTGGGTTAGTTAGTACTGTACGTTTGCTTCAGCAATTCCCTTGGTGGATTTTCTGATGAGAACTGTCCTAGCACCATACTTAAACAGTGCTAAATTAACTCAAGTTTGTGAAAGCGGGTAATAAATGAGCGGCCGCTGCGTAACATTATGCATAGCGCATGGTATGCTTCAGAGCCGGTTGAAAGGTAAAATTACACTGGACGACCGAGAGGGACGGATCAGTGGCCAAAATTTTCTGGATTCCCAAACTGCAAGATGACAGAAGCATCTTTGTTACTGGTTACCTTTCGTGCCAATGAAATGGAATCTGGAACTGCGAATGGTTCACTGACAAAAGCGGTTGAAGCAGAGGAGAGGGTATTCATGATGCCTACCTATTTCTGTTACCTATAGTTAATTAACTGTATACCACAGCTACGGCTAAGTATATGTGACCAAGTGAGGAAAAGTGAAAGAAAATGATCGATTATTGGGCATAGCGCATTTACAGTTGTCTCTTTATAGACCAGACGGCATATATATATTATATGGCCACACGTAAACCCATTGTAATTTTATAAACGGCGGAGTAAATTAGTGAGGACTCAGGCTTAATCAATGCGTATCAATTAAGGCCCAATAGCAACAGACATCTACGAAGTTACATAGAGGTACATCTAAAGCTGTTATTTAGGCGATGTTTTTGACTACTCTTATGTTAACTATAGGTGTGTTATATTCATTAACAGCAACAATCAACACTAAACGGCTTAGGCCTTATAGGATGCCTTTACTAAGGGTGCCTCAAAGACCATATGCCTAGTGATTTTATACGGACCTGTTGGTCTAAGAATTGGGAAGTGCTAAAATGTTCAGCTGAAGGATACAGAACGAAAATGCAGTGATGTAGTGATGTAGTAGATGCCGGGACTGAAGATGGTCTGCTCGGATGGATCATTATGACCCTGCGATACACCATATGAGGACGTCCACGGAGTTGCTGACTTGCCAGTATGTAGACTAGGCTATAGTGATTGTTCAGCTTAATGAAAATGGACAATGTGGACTTTGAAAGAAGGAAGCTGGTGGGGTATAGATACCGGTTGGTCCTTGCTGCCTTTGGAACAAAGCGTCAGTGGAAAAACCGCAGCCAGTCAGTAAGTAAACAGAAATAAATAAATAACTAGTTTATTCTCGTCATTGCGAGGCACACCATCAAGGGTGTGATCATGGTAATACAGACATGTATGTTGGGCAATTACACAAATTACTATATTTTGCCATATAGCATATGCATGTATGTCTGCTGACATGTAAACACATGTTTATGTCTATTTGAAAGTAGCCGTGTTGTGTGATTTGTTATATGTAACTCTGTGTGACTTTTTGTTTGTTGGGTTCGCTATCAAATGTGGGATCAGTGGAACACTTTGAATTGGATGACGTTCATGATGTGAGAATGATCCTCTGAAAAGTGGAAGAGGCAGTGACTTCATTTAGCGGCGAGTCACATCCGCCACGTCACAGTGTTGTCAAACGGATATCTGTGGTCTTTTATAGGGAGAACGATTGCCAGGCGAAATCCCACCACATCCTGGAACACTGCCGCCGAACCATTTGCATTCAGAATCCTAGTCTTAGCACATGTAAACTGCCTGCGGCTGATCCAGCTGAAACCCACAGGATATTATGATTGCGGTACTGGATTATATGAAAACAAGCAGGGCCACTGATGGAGAAATTATTTGGGGTTCGGCTACCTATTGGCCCCACAAGATCTGGTTATCCTCCTACCACTACGCATAACGCAATGCATGCTTTGGAGCCAGGTACGAAAGAAAATTATACACGGGCGGCCAAGATAAGGTAAAGTGGTGCTTAGGAAGATTTAGTTGTCCAGCTAGCGGGGGTGCCAGGGTCATGGTCAGCTTGTATTTCACCGAAAAGGAATCTGAAGAAGGGAAGTTGGGGTAGCAAAAACGCTTGAACTAAAAGATTTGGGTTTTCGGCACGCCTGTTTACTAGTTTTCCCAACGGGGTTTGGTATACGTATAATTCAGCTAAATATAAGCATATCAGGCAATTAGAGGATAGTGTGTAGACAAATGATTGCTTCTGGGAGCTGGGGCTCAAGTAGTGCTCACTTTCTCGACCCGTTTGAGTACATCTTTTTGATGTACCAAGTGCAGTCAGTACGGCGGTGTAAGGCCAGTGAGTTTTTGGCCATCTAGTTAGAATACTTTGAGCGGTATAGCGCAATTATTCAAACCGATTGAACGAGCTGGAGTTTAGGTATAACCATTAGCGTAACCATTGTTAAAGGGGGATTTAAGGCAACGTATATTCGTCCCATTAATCTAAATTTAGTTGCAACTACGAGGAATCTTAGTACGTGTCGGCAAAGAAAGATAGATAACTTACCGCGTGTGTCCGGAAATATTCGGAAAACAAGCGGTAGTTCAAGCCGCGCTTTGCCTATGGGTTGAATGGGCCAGGGTGAGGGCATGTATATTAGCTGTGGGAGTAAGTAACTTCAATCGAAAGGCGGTATGAAGATGTGGTCACCTATTATGATTGCAGGCAGACCTCAGCGTTGGAGGGACAATAATGAGAGCGGCAAATGTGATCAAGCGGATTGCAGTAGGCTGGGGTGTACGCAGACATAATTAGGACCATCCGAAACATTGCTGTAATAAAAATGTTCACACATTACCGTCAGCATTAGGCTAAAGTGTAGACATGAAAGCTGTGGTAATGTACAAGTTGATGTAGGGTGAACGTTCGACAGTCAATACATTTATGTGAGGAGCCGATGCGGACGACCAGATTTTCTGCAGCAGAGAAGTCCGCGGTCAATATCTCGTTAAGTAGGTTGACTTGGCTAAGGCTCTTATAAGCACAGTCGAGAAGTCAGTCAGGATGAATATAATGTACCGTTGATGCTAGGATGCGGAAGTATCAAGGTAGCAAGAAAAGTCAAGGCAAGATGAGCAAACCGGTTGACATATACAGGGTGGGGCCAAGTAAGATAGCTTCGGGTATGATCAAATTAGAAACAATTGGCTGAGTGACGGTTGATGCACAAAGCATGGGCACTTAGGTGATCACGCTGCGCTAGACGTCGGTGGTTAAGAGTGTAAGGTAATCACGCGGTGCTTATATGGCCAGTGGCCAAATTGATAGTAAAATAGTGTTGCAGAACAACCAGAAACGTTGGCTACGCTCCACCTGGGCCAGTCGCAAAATGTTACTCATCAGATTCGCAGATACTGAATAAGCGTTTTATATTATCCAGGAACATAAAGTTTCGTACCAACCTCTTAACGTCCTGCGGATTTCTAATCTCTCTTAGCTGTGCTGGTAGATGTTCCAGGTATTTACGTAGGCAATTAGAAAGAAATATGAACTTAGCTCCTTCTGCGCTGGTAGAGGAGAAACGGTGCAGCAATTGCTCCTATGATTAAATGCTGATCCTATTCTCGGCGTCAGATTACGTATGTCTCCGTGCACCGATTGATGTCTTAACTTGTGTGACAAGCATAGGCTTATGGTAAGTTGTCGCAACCACAGCGGTTGGAGGTTTAGATGACCGCACCTCTGCAGTACATTGTGCGGTAGATTTGGTGGGGTTGTCGTTTCGGGAAAGCGCCGCTGAGCGTTTTCGAACAGGATGCAATCCGTCTTTCGCAAATGGCTAAAGATGAAAGAACAATAGTTTAGGTGACGGCAAACATGACTCCGCTAAAGCTCTAGTCACATCACGGCTAGGTTAATATGACGGTCTATTTGGAAAGCTAATGGTCAGTATTTCGAAACCTAATATTGCACATTCTCTGAAAAGTTGAGACGCATAAAATACCGTATACCTAAACCACTAGCCAAATGATGGTGTTAGAAAGGTGTGCTAGTTAACGTCAATGTGCTACCAAGTATGATGGATTTGAAGGGCGTGATGCTAGATGGATCCGTGAAAAACTTCCTTGCCACTGCGGAACCCATGCCCCTAAATCCTGCAGATTTTCGCGGATTTCGCAAAGTGTGGAAACGTTTGAACTTAGGGAATGGGATATATGACCTTTATTTTGTCGGCGAAGTGGAAGGGGTGACCATATTTTAGGCTGTTACAAAGGTCGTTTAGACATACCAAGGACAAGGTCGATCAATGCACGCTTTCTTGAAAAACAACGCTGCAACTTTTGACGTAAATGGATTAACTATGCACACGTTTTTCAGACGGCTTGCGCCCGGTTCGGAAGGATTCGGTCCAATAGAGTACCGTAAGCCTTAAGCGTGTGCAATTGGCTATATGAGGGACCTTATCCAACGTTTTTGGCATACTAAGGCATAGTGTAATTACTGCAAGCGCTGAAAATATCACGCTGGTGACAAAGTTAAGTAAAATAGCTGGCAGGTTGCGCAGGTTCGTGCGCTTAGGAACCAATGCCGTGCCATGCTAACACATTTTACAGCATATAGGATGTCCATGAGTATCTTCTTTACCGAGTTTTCCATCACGTATGTGATATGGTATGTACGGTTTATAGCTCGGTCATTATATGCGTCCTGTAGAAAGCGACCTTTGTGGCGAGGTTAGGTGACAGAATACTTTCAATTCAAAAGGAAACGGCGCTTTCCCATGGATGGTGTGAAAAGTTTTAATAGAGGTATCGGAAGGATTTTGCCTCCGTTCTTAATCAAAGTAGGGTGGATTCCCGTCAGGGCCAAGGTTCTTAGATGGCTAACTTGATGTGCTAGCGGAGCGGATAAAGTTTAGCTCAAACTGAACAGTACAGGGCGACTGTACGGTGGACCCGTGTAGCTCAGTATTGACTGCGAGCGTTTCCAGCATTGAGGCACTTTGAAGTGGAAGTTGAATGCCTCGCATATATGGCGGGAATACTCGATTGCATCGTTGGGGCAACCCGTATGGCAGACAACCCCTATTGAGGTTTGCAAGAAAGCAGCAACTAACTCAATTGCTTAGCTTTGTTCTCACTAGGCGTTGACGCTCCTTCCTAAGTTATTTCGCTAAGTGTAGATCTGGCTGATAGCCGCTAGCAAGCTCATTGGCTTTCAGGACGTATGAAATGTTGAAACCCTTTACTGCAGAAAGGTAGTAATTGGCGCACTCTGGCATGCAGCTCAGTTTGCCTCTTACTTTGTGGAAGGATTTAGCTAAACTAGTACAAGAGCCATGAGATCCAGTCGGCCGTGTAGTTCGCTGTAACGTATTGCAGCTTAGCTCTCAAGGGAGTTGGACAGAAAGGGTTTGTTCCAATTCCTTTATTTAATAACCGTGACAAAGCTGGATCATTTTATGGAGGTTAAATGGAGGTAGGCCTCAATGGTATCTGCTCTAGCAGGACAGGTGGTAGGACGTTTAAGGTACATTGAGCCGTGTACCACTACGTGGCCTCTCCCCGAGAATCCTTGATCTACAGCTACCCTAAATTTGGGTATACCTAGAGTAAAGTTTGAGCCTAAGCAATGAGTTTACCCGGTCAGTGGCGTAATAAGTTGCACCCATTTTCCAAACCTGCTGCAAGCTAAGTGGCCTCTATGCTTCGTCGGAGCTTTAGGCAGTAACCATTGCATGGCAGGCAGTATTAAGTCCAGCAACAAAGTTAAATGCACATGGTGGCTTGATACTTGCTCAAAAAGTGCCATAAGGACCAGATCACTCAACTGGGATGGAAAAAGGCCCTGCACGTGCAACAAAGTAACCATATGCATCCCATGTGTTCGATTATTTTCCATACAGAGTCCGTTGTTTCGGCGGTACATATGACCCCGATCCTCACAACATAACATTTCTGAAGGTAAATGGCACTCCCTCCACCATGCTTGTGCTTATGAGATGGTGCAAATAGGTGATATCCCTGAAAGAACTAGTAAGCGTCTAAGTGAACTGCACCAAAGCACGGTGCACTTATAAGGATTGCAGCAGGCGCGGCAAGGAAAGCTAGGCGTTGTATACTCCTTTTTGTTCAATGCCCTGACGTTGAGGGGTATGATTGAAACAGATCCGCCGCTATTTCTTCGTTTTAGTGATAAAGCAGTGGTCATTGCAGGCTACCGGGTAATTTGTAAAGGTTGCAAGAATTGAGTCAGTAGAAGCAATAGCGTGCAGTTTGTTGGTAAAGGCTTAGGTGTCTGGATGAGCTTGTGGCTCATCCCTATTTATTATTGAAGAAAGGTGAGTGATGTGTTGTGATAATGCATTGGACCGGTCTATGCCCGCCCCAAATAATATCAAACCAACAACAAGTCTCATACCTGCGGATCGTATGCCCGAGATGCGAACTACTATTAACGCAGCCGCTTATTAGTAACCTAGCATCCCTCAAAACTGCAACGAATCTAACCCACCTAGAAACGCAATTAAACAGTGTTCCAGTTGGGGTTAAATAGGTTGGAGTTCAACTTTCTAGCTTCCACCTTGGTAGACGATTTTAAAAGAGCAGTAATGGCGGTCAACGGCACTGCCTCTAACTCTGTGGGGTTAAAAGGATCACCAGACGTTTCTTTAACTTTACAGTTCCAATCCAAGGCATTGCTAAGGATGAAGCTGATCTGCACAGACTTTTAACAAACGGCGATCAACTCCGCAACGTAGTCATACTTAACCAACTGTATCTGAAAATGTCAGATCACGGCATGCTACGATCGGGCTTGATCAATGGGACAGACATCAGACGTTCAATGAAAGTAAACGATGCACCCGTGGTTAGCACCCTAGGCGGTAGCGCTTCATGCGAATAACGACAGGACCGCATAAGTTCAGTCTTCATTACAATGTCTTCAACTTATAGCACGAGGCAAAGAGATCCGGCATTTTGCCAAACAATTCATTTGTTTCTACCCCACCAACAGGAGCCGTTTTAATATCCTGTCGGGGTTAGTCTAGACAGGCTCATCCTTAGGCCCAGCCGGTCATTACCAAGAAACCCACGCCTAAGTCTGCTCACCAATTTCCTGCATGTCCTCCATGTGGCTCAGTAGCAATAGGTGTCATCTTTGCGTCAACCGTAAACCTAGGAGACCCCGACAGTTCCTTCTTACCCATACTTAACAACGCCGTCACTTAGTAATAAGATGCCCTTTCTACGTCCATTGGAAGCCCTTTACTGCACCGGACGCACCTTTTTCACTGTAAGGTGGCTCACACTATGCCACGTTGATGGTTTTCACACACAATTTGGGATATGCGCCGTATACGCAATTTCGAAAACACAAACGAGCTGCATGAAGTACTACCTACCTTAAAAATTAAACAGCATGAATGGAAAGCGATACCAATGAAGAGACCAGGGACTCCGTAGGGATAACAAGCAAAATCATGGGATCCACGGTATTATAAGGAGGCGGTTATATGGACTCTAATGCACTACAAGTGTGTGATCACGCACTAATGTCAGCTCGCTAACCCGTATCTGGCCACCCCTGTGAATACAAAATTTTCGCAGGTGATTTTATCTTGCCTGATGAGTACTGTTTCTCTCCTATCGCTCCTACGAAGTATGAAAGGTTACCAGCTTGTTTCAGCCTGGGCCGATAGGAACAACGCGTACCCACCCCTACGATTAAGATGCATATACTGGACTTGGCTGTCACTGTAGACTTCCCAAAACTAAGGGTATCAGTATGTCAGGAGTTCCATGCAAACAACAAAAGGGTAGCAAATTGCTCATTGTATATAAAATGTTCCATCGTTAATCCTGCTCCATCAGATGCAATCCAGCTTCACCGGCAGATGCATTCCATAAATTAGGCTACCTTTGCCGAAATTATTAGGTAGAAGAATTGAGATGAATGGTTTTATCCAAAGCCCTATGGCCAGCTGCTGCATTCTTATAACAGTGATTATCTTATGTCTTGATTGTTTGGCGCTTTATTTCCCTTTAACAAGGAGCTCAACAAGCAACCCATCCAGACAAAGTTGTTCAGTAGAAGGCGTCAGCTACGGCGCTGCTACACTAGAATGTTCAACTTTGCCCATGCTATGAAGGCAAATGAAATCGCTATTGCGTGGCCAGCCAGGTCTGCGCAAAAACATGCTGACCATGAACGGACAGTCTTGAAAAGAGTTAACAGAGCCAAGCAATTTAGCTAACGTCTGAGTTCCTGCATTCCTTACCAATTGCCAAAGTTATGCCTTATGCAAGCCGGCTCTGGTAAAACTTCCAGTGAACAACTAGTTATTTGTGAGGCTGTCAACTCCTTTTTTAGGCGTTCCAACGTCTAGAAACTGGTCCAGGCAGAGCTGAGCTGCAAGTGACCGCCAGCCATTAAGTTTGCACGGTATAATTTGACATCAAATATAACCGCACTGCGATTTCGGCCCTTAAGTTATCATCAAACCTTGGTCCAGATGGCGTATTGCCAATTCTATCTAAGCGCAGGGACGGGGCATTTTTATACACCACTGAAGCAGTTTCTAATCTCCAAACAGCACGGATAGTATCCTTCTGTTGGGAAGCACGCTATAATCATGCCGCGTTACCACGATGGCTCTGGTGGGTGACTGTCAAGGTCCGCCTGTTAAACCGTACACCTACCATCGCGCGAGTAATGAGAAAGACTGTAAACCTTACTCACATGAGCTCCTTGTATGAAGGTAACCACGTGAAAAAGTAACAACATGCAGGCGAGGTTGCTCGACTCTGTGCAACCAGCCGGCTGGCGTTTCTTAACATGTTCACTAAAGCGATGAACCCAGGTCAAGCAGTGCTCAACTCTGGCTTAATATACAACATGCGTTCGACAGTGCCACGTAAGCACCTATAACACAAGGTCAAGTCTCATGGCGTGGGGTGTTCTCTATTGAACTGGTTGGTAGCCTACTTAACCAGACGCGCGCACTCAGTGAAAGCAACACGTGTTGAATTCCCCGGGTAACCATCTCGAGCGGTGTCATACAGGAAAGCACTTTAGGTCCAGCACACATTCTTTTTACTATTAATGACATCTGTAACATCGTACAACACGAGCGCCCGATTCTACTTACTAGTGATAGCAAAATCCTCTATGTATTCTCTCCAGCTGCAGACATATCCGCAGTCGACAGCATACGACCAGTGCTAACGGCTCTAGGGCCACGGTGCCAGCAATGGAACCTGACTTTCTCCTCTGAAAAGTAGGATGCGATAACGTACCAATGCTTGGTACCTGAGGGCCGATCAGGTCTAGTGGCGTTCCTATTCAGCTTTATGCATCAGCAAAGACCTGGGCCTGCGGTAATTCACGCTCCTAAATATTTCTGCATAAGGGCACTTTCAAGTCATAACTTTTCGACAATTAAACTTCTATATATGCCGCTGCATAAAAACGGTCGAAGCACGGCTAGAACTTTACCGGAGCCACCGTTCGATTTTGGAGCACTGTGCTTTCACTTGTAGCAGTTTGTATAAAAAATACAAACCACTGTTCAAGAATATGCTCGTTACAAAATACCAGGCGTTCCGAAACCAGCCGTAGTGCGGTCAGCTCAAACTGCAACCTCTGTGGCTGCGGAGTATTGTCCTTAACTTCCGCTTCCTGCACGACGTACTACCTAACTTTCATTGTACTGTGAGTTCTACGCGGTAACTCGTTTTTTTGGCGTACCATACTGATCGAGTTTTCTAGCTGAAATATTGCGGAAAACGGGGTTTGAATAAACACGGGAAGCGAAATTTGACTATGGTCAGATTTTCTCTGATCCAAGTTACCTAAAGATCGATTAAAGTGCTACTGGACATAGCGTCTCCTTGACGCTTACTGGTAACTTTTGCGGTTGTTCCCCTTTTTAATCCCGTTTCACACCCTGTTTTGCCTTTTTGTGGGCGTTTTACGGTTGTATAGGTGTTTTTCAATTCTGCTCAGTTTTCCACTTTGAACATGGTCGTCTCGATAAAATCCGAGGCGGGTGCAATTTTCGGGTCCTCGATTGAGAAGTTCACTGCAGTTTGCGGCAGTTCTGCCTGCTCGAGATCAGTTACGGATTCATCTGGTGGTATGCAGTATGACGTTTGGTTCCGCTGGTACCACAAATTTTGCACCGGCCTCCGAGCGAACCACTACACTATGCTATCATCCAGTGAAATCCTCTTGTTTAGATGTGCTCATTGCTGCACTCAGAAAGCGAAGTGCCCGGCTATCATCTCTGCTGAATTTAACACCCTGGCATCCAGGTTCACAGTGGTTGAGAAGGCGTTAGTCGGGCTTGCCTCACTCAACTCTAAAGTGGACTTGATTATGAATCACCTGAATATTGCAAAGGAGGAGTCCGTAGCGAACTGTCCCCCTGCTGTCAGTCCATTCCTTGAGGGGTAGTTCATCTTACCGGACGCTCCAGTACACATTGAGCTAGGTGACTCATATGCCTCGGATGGCATGGTTGGCCCTCCACAAATGGAGGGCGAGTCGCAGGCTCCTGGGCCAGAAAAGAATGGGCAAAAGAGGGCAAGAAAAGTGCGCAAACCCTCCGCACCCGAACCGAGAGGTGAGAAGACGCTCAAGATGCAACCACTTGAGCAGAAAACACCACCTGGTGATGCGGCTCCATTAGTTTTACCTAAAATTGAGCAGGCAGGGGGTAAAACCCCCAGATGTCCACATCACCTGCTACTCAAAGTGCGGCTCTTACTCCAAACACATCTTGTCTTCCAGGGGTACAGGTCGTGAATGCAGGCCTGAAAATTGAGCCCCGAGCTTTCTCGCCTGCAGGACGAAAGCGAAATCGAAACAGAACTTCCCGTACTCTTCAGGCAGTTTCAAAAAGCGTCAAGTATGACGGGACAAACAAGCCGGAGCGTAAGAAGTACGCTACAGTTGCTTCAACGTCGTCTGATAACTTGTGCCCAGTCTCGTTTCCTGCGGCTAAGCCGGTTGCGGTTCATGTAAATTCCAAAACCCGTGGGGTAAATACACTCCGTCGAGGTGATTCTTTAATGGATAGCAGCGTGATATTCCGTAATGCAGGGGAATCCACTGCTGCACTTCCTACCGAACGCACATTAGACGACCTACCTTGGTTTAAGATGTGCGTAACGAAGCTTCTTCCGCTTGTGTTTCCCGGTGTTACTCTCAGGAAACTGACTAGATTGGATAACGTCCTGGTTAACGCCCCAAACCCTCGACCGTGCTTACTTCGGGTTGGAGGAACGAAACGCGCTGTCGCGATTTGCCTTCAAATTGAAGGGTACTAATGTTAGCGTTCAGCCAGACCTCCCATTAGCGGATAGGCTGAATCTAAAAGAGGCCATTAAGGACCTCACATCTAGGCGAGAGGCCGGTGAACAAGGTCCTCGGTTGGTTGGTTTTCGGGTGATCAGCCGACGGTCTGTTTCTGCCCTACCAGCGTCAGTACTGGTAGCGCACTACACAGGGCTAACCTCACGACTACCTTCAAATAGTGCTAAGGAATAAGACGTGCGAGATAGGTCTGCTTGTAGATGGGTCTCATCTCGATATACTTGCATTCACTGAAACGTGGCTGCTTCGGGACATCACGGACGGTAAAGTACATCTGTCTGGCTACGCATTATTTCGATGTGATCGCTTCGTTAGCCGACAAGGCGGGGGCGTTGCTATTTAAGTTAGGTGTGTACTTGACGTTTCAAGCAACCACATGTTACATTCGGCAGATAAAACTGTCGAAGCGCTGTCTTTAGCGATTAACACTTCTTCAGCTCAACTTACAGTCGTACTTGTGTACAGAATCCCTGGGAGTGCGTCCAAAGGGGTGCTTGACTTTATTAGCTCCCAATCTGCAAACAGGCGTTTGATACTCGGGGCTTTCAATCTACCAGATGTTTGTTAGGCGGATCTTGCTTGCAACTCGGCAGAGGGTACTTTTGGGGCAGATCTACTTAGGCTTACGCTACAAGTGCCGTTGCATCAGTTCGTGGACCGCCCCACGAGGTACATGGACGCCCAACTCCCGTCTATTTTGCATCTAGTGTGTGCCAAGTCACTAGACTTCGTAGGGGACATCACTTACAGCATTCCATTAGGCGCTAGTGATCATGTTTGTTTATCGTTCAGGTGTAGTCTGACCAGGCGTCACCAGAGCACTGCTGAGCCATTTCCAAACATATGGCGTGCTAACTATCAGGCAATGCATACTAACACTGCTGGGATGCGTTGTTAAATCTCGGTGGTTGATACGGTTCAGGCGGCCTGGGATAAATTTAAAAACTTATTTCAAGGAAGTGTCCACTCCTTACATCCCGCTAGCGAGGAGAAAGGAGACACGGGCGCGGCCGCCGTGGATAGATACCACTGGCAATACCTGCTCCAGAAGCTTGCTAGGTGCTGGAGGACCTACCGTGCGGCTCCATCAACTAGCTTCTATGATAGATACTGCGAGGCTAGAAATAGGTGTACACTACACTTAAGGAAAGCTCGGCTGGTGTACAAAAAGGAATTGGCTGATGAGGCTTCGGAAAATCCGAAGAAGTTCTCCGTCTATGTTAAGAGAAGCTGTGGTTCAACTTCGGTAATCCCAACGTTGATGCGGGCTGATGGAACTCGTGCGCATGCGGACTCAGATAAGGCTCGTGTAATTGGGGAACAGTATGCAGGGGCTTTTGTACGTGAGGCCGCGTTGACTGGCCTTGAACTTGTCCCCAGATTACCTAAAGGGTTCTTATTTAGCTGTTTACTATGGTGGAAACGCAAGAACTGAACCCTTCCAAAGCAGCTGGACCAGATTCAATTCACCCGAAGCTTCTGCATGAGTTGGCGGTGGAACTGAATGGACCGCTGACGATGGTGTTTCAGAAATCACTTGAAGGCTGTACATTACCTTCCGATTGGAAGGAGGCTGCCATCTGTCCTATCTTCAAAATGGCGACAGGAGTCTGTCAGCCAATTGTAGGCCAGTTGGTCTGACTAAGGTCGTGGTCAAACTGCTTGAAAAGCTGGTGAGATTTTCGTTGGAATGCCACCTGAATAGCTTTAGTCTACTCAGTAGTGCACAACCCGGATTCCGGAAGGGGTTTTCGTGTTTGACGCATTTCTTGGTTGCTCTTGAAGCTTGGGTCGAGGCAGTGGACAATGGCCACGTGGTGGATGTGCTTTTCGTAGACTTCTCGAAAGCATTTAATAAGGTATCCCACTTGCTGCTATCACAAAAGCTGACGTCCTACGGCGTATCTGGCCGCGCCGTTCACTGGGTATCTGCGTCCTTGCAGGGAAGAGAGCAGTGTGTACGTGCGGGTCGCAGCTTTTCCTTTAAGCAAGTGGTAATTGGCGGTGTCCCACAGGGCTCGGTCCTTGGACCGATGCTATTCTCCATCTACGTAAACGATATCCCTGGAGAGCTTGGGGTATTATCCCTATTGTTTGCTGATGAACTTAAGCTTTGGAACGTTGTAAATGTTCCTGGGGGTTCTGAGGCTCTACAGCATGCACTGGACAGACATTGGGACTGGTCTACTTTGTGGCTACTGCACATAAATCAAGCTAACTGTTCCGTCCTTCGTATAGGAGCAACTTTCCCGCCTTCGAGCTACGTACTTGGTGGGGTCGAACTCCCATTTGTCTCCATCCAGGTAGACCTAGATGTCGTTCATTCCACGTCTTTGCATTCCGGTGACAACTGGAAGAATGCCGCTAGTAGGGGTTTCTGAATGTTGTGGTTAATACGCCGTTTTTTCGGGGTCTTAACTGCCGACATATTTGCGACGCTGTTCTCAGCTTTTTTCCGGCACCAGCTGGAATACTACGTCCAGGCTTGCCCGCTCTGCCTTGTTCGGGACAAAATGGAGCTTGAGAGGGTTTTGAGAGTAGGTACCAAATTGGTCGAGGGGTTACGGGGGCAATCGTACCCCGAGAGTCTACTTAGCTTGGGTATGGATTCAATGCACTACCGACGGCTTCGAGGAGACCTAATCCTTACTTACCGCATTTTAACCGGGAAGGTTGGACCGGACTTGAGCTGGCTATTTAGCCCGGCTAGCTTGCCTTTTCTTCGCGGTCATCCCATGAAGCTACACAAGCCGCGTCCTGACCGGATCATGGCGGAAACTCGGTTATCGCGTAGAGTTATCTAGCGCTGGAACTCGCTTCCAGAAAATGTAGTCAGCGAACCAACGTTTAAGGGTCTCGAATGCCAGTTAGACGCCCTTGGGTGGCAACAAGAAACCTTTCCCTTCTCCTGACCATATCCATCTTCAATCTTTTAGTTCTTATTCTGTCATTCTCTTCACTCTTTGGTGTTATCCTTCATTTTTAATGACTTTCCTTCCCCTTTATCTTCCATTTACTTTCTACTTCTTTCTTACTTCACGTAACCTACATCGCGTGGACTGCTAGTGCAGGGAACTTGGGCAGTAATTGGTTGATCAGGGTGTTTTGGGTGTTCCTTTTTAGATCTATCAAGAACTAGCACCTTATCATTTTCTGGCACAACGATTTGCTCAAGAAGGAACACTCAAGGGATTTACCTATCATTCCAGTCCATCTGAATCAGAATCTGAATCTGGCTGTGCACAATGATGTTTTAGCCTTATTCTGGGAGATAAACAAATAAATAACTAAATATTGTATCCTTAAAATCATCAACGCATACCAACTCATGTGTACTAGAAATTTACAAGCGACTATTTGTTGCAGCAGCTAGGCTACAACGCACGTAATTGGCTGTGGCCAAAAGTTGTACAATTTGCAGAAACAATCGAGGCACCCATGAGGAGCAAATTTATCAGTGGAGTGCACGTACAATCCTTTTATATGTGCATTGCGTAAATAAAAAGGCAGAGTAGGTGAAGAGGGGCCAGTATACGAAGACTGAGAGTGTCATTGCTGTACGCGCCAGTAACATGGTGAAAAATAAGTAGTCAATGATCCAGTGTAACGGTGGGCACTGACTTTATTCATTGGCGTGTCACATCCGCAAAGTCGCCGGGTTAATAAACGGACTTCTGTGGATTTTTATAGGGAGAATGCTTGCCAGACAAAACCCACCTCGTCCTGGAACGCTCATGTATAACTAGCAAAACTTCGTATGAAGAGCTTGTAGATCCAGTTATTCGCAGTGGAATGAATCCTTTGTTGGCTAGACAAATGGCATAGTCAGCGTCTAACGCGGACGTTGTCAGTCTAGGAAGAATTATGATTTTGCTGCTGCATGGAATTTCCAGTGTATGGGGTCGCACCTTCCCTCATTATATTTATTATTTTGAGTGGGATGCATTGGTGTCCAGCTATCCTCAATGGACATATGTGCTTGAACCTTTGGGTGCCGATGGTTGGGCTTGAGCTAAAGCCATGATCCAGGTAAGTCTTTGTTAGTTATTACATGCCAGCTCAAACGGAGGCAGTTCCTTAGTTTACCCACGGATCTCTAAGGCTTTCACGACCTTATAGCAAAGGGAAAGAAAGGAATTTGCCAGGAAAGACCAAAAAGGACCATCAAGGTACCAAGCAGTAGGAAACTCCTAATTCAAGACATTTACTTTGGCCAAACTGGTGTACAATGTGTAAAGGTATCAAATTGAAAATGCTTTTTATTTTTTTAAGTATGCAACAGAAGGCCAGGCTTAGTGGGTAAATTGCCTTCATGTACATGAGGATGAAGAGCAGGGTTTCAGTAAGGAAATAACGATGTGTTAGATTACGGCAATGAAAATCAACCGGCGACGAGGTGCTATGTACTCGCGACTGGTTGCAGTCGGAAACCAGAAGATACAGTGACGATGTGACAATATTCATATATAGTCCACAGGATGAGGACTATCTAAGACTACATAATGACTTGTGTGTACCTCGGTATATGAGGATATGAAGCTGAGCATAATAGAATCGGATACGAACGGAAGAGTAGATGTCGAGTGCAAGACTGTCGCTGGATGGCGCTAATAGACTGGGTTTCGGTGGTGATATAAGCCAATTGGATTAAGCATTCTAGTTACTAATGAGTAACTACATTGTCACGTACCAGATCAACCACCAAGCAAAAGTATGTGATGCAGTCTAAAAGAATACCGTCAGAAATATAAGGCGATGGAAGAGAACATAACCTAAGTAACAGCAGTAGCAATATTGCTCTGTGGACAGCAAGGCTAAAACTACGCGCTCGTTCTTTCTTAGTAGCATATATAAACCTTGGGACGAAACTATCAACAACACGGCGAGGAATCCAGGACCCGCAGTCATTTAAGATGAGGGTACAAAGTTCCTCTGCCTGGATAATGCCCAACGGCTCTTTAAGGCCTGTGATTCGGACAAGCTCGTTATACAGACTGGCCCGATGAGTTGTGAATAACCCCGGTGTGCCTGGTGTAACATCTGCGTTGTCCAGATAAAATGTGCTATTGTTTGTGAGAGGCAGTTGTGTCATCCTTACCTTAACAGCTGTCATTTCAACCTCTGAGACCTCGCCTGGATTAGTTGCGTGAAATGTCTAGGAACTAAGGGTGCAGGTCCGAGTAGATGACTATCTTCACCAACTTTCATGTTTGCTTGACACTCTCGTAACCCGCCTGCAGTCACTACGGTCGTAAGCACCCACGTACAGCTGTGAAGACTGTCTGTTACGCCCAATACGTATATTCGTCTACAAGGCTGTCTACCTAGCTTGCCACCTTACTGCGCGCGAATAGGGCGATCCTTGACATACAGCCCTTGAAGAGATTGACAAGGCCGAATGTCCTGTGAATGTGCCCGTTCCACTTGCAGTGGTACATTTTCAGCGAACACTTCCTTGTCCCATCCTTACCTAGTTTTAAGGAGTACAGCGCAGCAAAAGGTACCTTACACTGGAAAGCTTAAATACACTCCATACTCTTATCTTCAACGCACGGATTTCAAACAGAATCAAATGAGAACCTTTCGGATTAAGAGGCAGCCTTTAGAAGCTGGAACGTCGTACATCTCCCGCAGAACGCAGTTTAAGCTACGAGCCTTATTTGCTTATGCTCTGGTGTCTTATTCATAAGGGCTCCGTCAGTTACGACGCTATCTGTTCTTCCCGTTCTGCTCCTTTGTTCATCCCTAAATTCAAGGACATTAGTCGGCCACGAAGTGTCATAAGCCGTAGGTCGCTTTATGACATAGTATATATATTATTCGGTTTTGCTATAAAGGTTACCGCACGAAACGGGAAGCCCTCTGACTTAACGGATTCTAAACGTAAAACCTAACCGCCACCATTTACTTACCTTTATCTTCCTAAATCTTACCACCCATAAAATATTTTGTCCTGCAATTCCGCGGAGTGGACCAAACTTGCTAAACACTTACCTTGAGATACTTTTCGCAACTGAGACTCGTGTAGGTGCACACATTTTGCTGCTGGTCCCTGGAGTCTAACTCTCACCAATCATTGTCCGAGCCAAACTGCGCCCGTTGGTATTATTCAACGCAACTGTATTCTTATAATCCCACACTTATTTGTCTGCAAGGGCGCTGTTTAGTACTATGGCGTCAATCATACCAGCGTCTTTCCGTTGGTTATAAATATATCCGGCATTACTTTCCAATTCGTTCAAACCGTAGCTATACAAATATGGTTGCTGTCCAGGAGAAGTAAGAATTACATGGAAATCCACTATTTTAGCGATTAATTGATCGTTACCGATTATCGCATCCATTTCGAACGTTCCGAAATGTTCCATGTCTGTACGTGAGTAAAAACCACCTGACACCTCGGCAAAAGCGTTGGTGAACCATAACCTTATTAGTTGACCTTCCAATTCTAGAAGTCGAAGGTCAGTAGAGAACTATAAATACGGCCAAGGTCCGCAGCAGTTGTACGGTGTTCCTTGGCGGCGATTAATACGTTACTTTGTCAAGGTCCTTGTCTTTTCGCTTTTTGCTTCGGTTGGGATAGAAGGTTTGTGGGGCCGTAAACTGTTAGTTTTGGAATTGCTTCTAGTGAGAAGATTATAACAAATGGCGACGGAGAAAATTGAAAATGTGATGCATTTTTCTGCTGAACAATTTCAAAGCTGCTTATTCAACAGCAAGCTCAAATGGAGGCACAAATGAAAATGATTGAAAATCTTACACAAGGCCTGGGTTTGCAGACAACAGGAGCATAGGCCTGAGACATTCAGGCGAGTTCTTTTGATCTTCTCACGAACGCCATCACTTAACACAATTACAAAGCTGATCCTGGATGCACCTTCGGAGCGTGGTCCAAGTGCTGTGGAGACATGTTCCAGACGGACTTCATTCGTCAAGACGACTCCCGGAAGGTGCAATTGGTACTCCGCACTCTCGGAATAAGTGAAAATTCAAGATTCATAAACCACATTTTGCCCAAACAGTCGAAGGTTCAGACTTTTGACGAAGTAGTGTCGTAGCTGAAGGAAAGTTTTGGTGAGTTGGTATCCTTGTTTATTATTCGCTCTCAACGCCTAAAAATTGTTAAATAGGAACCTGACGAATTTGGGGCCTTAGCAGACATGATTAACCATGAGTGTGAAGGTTTCAAACCAAGCTCTTTAACGGACGATCAGTTTACGTGTCTTATTTTTGTCAGCGCTCCATAATCGCCCAGAGATGCTGAGATCCGCACGCGGCTTTCAGCTAGGCTGGAGCAGGATCCTGATCTGACACTGAAGGCCTTCGTAAGCGAATGCAAACGGCTGCTACCTCTAAAGCGCGACACCGACATGGTCGAACGCAATGGTCTTGCACCACCAGATACCGTGCAACTCGTGAAAAGGCTAGGACCGGCAACCAAATCAAACCATTCAAGAAGCCGACGAACACACCGCCCACAGCATGCTGGTCATGCGGCAAATGGCATTTCGCGCGCTCTTGTCCCTTCAAACATCATATTTGTCAAACGTGCCATAAGCGTGGGCATAAAGAGGAATGCTGCAGTCAAGTCCGGTAGAAGAAAGTGAAGAAGTCTTATCAAAAGGGGAAATTTAGTAAAGATGGCGCCGAGTCTCTCTCCATAGTTGTCGCATTCCAAAGTGGGTGTAAACCGAGGAGACGAGTTAGCAGTGTGTTGATCAATGGGATCCCAACGAAACTGCAATTTGACACGGCCTCGGAATTGACGGTTATTTCCAGGAGCACATGGAATCACATAAAGAGGCCGAAGACGGTCGAGTCTCAGAAAATGGCATATAATGCATCCGACGGTGTTAAACTTCGTAGGCGAACTCAATTGCAAGCTTACTTTCCAAGGTAAGAGAAAAAGTCGCGAACGTGCTACATTTCAGACCGACCGAATTGGATTCTTCTTGGCCCCAACTCTATTGAAAAGTTGAATCTCCTCCATGTTCGCTTGAATCAGCACTGCAACCGCGTTCGAGCAAGTCCATACCCATCAGCAAAGTCCGTCGAAGACATGACACGTTCCCTGAAGCGAAAATTGGGTTCTGTCTTTCAGGATGGCTTGGGCCATTGTACGAAATTCAGGGCGATACTGAACTTGCGACCAGGTGCTAAACCAGTGTTCAGGGCTAAAAGACCGGTACCACACGGAGCCATGTCAAAGCTTGAATAAGAAATCGATGGATTGGAACGTTCCGGAGTCCCCACAGCAGCCAGCTACTCATCATGGACCGCACCTATTGTCACAGTGAAGAAAGCAAATGGCAAGCTACGCGTCTGCGCTGACTTCCCAACTGGCCTCAACACCGCACTCGACGACCACCAATACCCATTACCTGTACCCGAAGTTAGCTTTGCAAAGCTGAATGGTGGTAAGTAGTTTGCTAAGCTCGAGCTATCCGATGCTTAACTTCAAATGGATGTTGACGGAGTCTCGAGGGAGTTGTTGACGATTAGCACTCACCATGGGCTATTCCAATACAACTGCTTGCCATTCGGTGTTAAAACAGCGCCAGCCATCTTCCAACCGTTGATGGATAGCAGGCTATCGGGCGTTTCTGGAACCGCTGCATACCTGGATGACATTATAGTGATGGTTCGAACACAAGAAGAACTATTCAACCGCCTGGATGAAGTGCTTGGTTGTATACATTCGTACGGTTTCCGGATCCGTGAAGATATATGCACATTTTTCATGCCGATCATCGAATACCTCGGTTTTATCCTCGAGAAGGACGGACGTCGACAGGATCCAGAAAATATAGAAGCCATTAGAAGGATACCTGCACCAACAGCTTTACAATTCCTGTGTTCCTTTTGTGGGCTCATCAGCTACTACAGCGCATTCCTGCGTAAGATGTACCGCCTGTGTGCTCCGTTAAGCAAGCTATTAGCCAAAGGCCAAAGATGGAACTGGATATCAGAATGCCAGAATGCCTTCGAACGCGTCAAGTCACCGCTGTCCTCAAACTTGCTTTTGACCATTTGTGATCCCTCCTAAGATATTGTCTTGGCCACGGACGCACCAAGCCATGGGATTGGTGCAGTAATATCACACGCCTACGCCGATGGATCTCAGAGGACAATCGCCCATGCCGTCCGAACACTTACGAAGGCCGAGAAGAATTATAGCCAGACTGAGAAAAAGCATTAGCCATAGTGTATGCAGTCAAGAAAATCCACAAAATGCTATACGGCCGCCGCTTCAAGCTTCTGACAGATCACAAGCCCTTGCTGGCTATCTTTGGTTCGAAAAAGGGCATTCCGGCCTAAACAGCCGACCGGCTACAACGTTGGGCTCTTACTTTAATGGGGTATGATTACGAGATCCAATACCAGTCGACAGTTTCCAATGTCCAAGCGGATGCACTGTCATGCCTAAGTGATTCCCGCCAGCAAAAACATGAGGACGTCATCATTGCCTAGGTCGAGATTGAACATGACGTCAACTTTCTGGCAGCTGAGGCATTGCACCGTCTACCGGTTACCGCTGAAGCTGTACGAACCGAAACGCTTCGGGACCCAATAATCAAGAAGGTTACACAGTTACACAAAACAAGTTGGTCACGTTCATGTCCATCTGCCGAGTTGCAACAGTACTTTCAGAGGAGACACTCGCTCTCTAATGTAAACAACTGCATCCTATTTTCGGAAAGAGTGGTCATCCCCAAGCTACTTCAGGCGCGTCTTATTTGGCAGTTTCACGCCGGGCATCCTGGAATCAACCGGATAAAGGCGCTTGCCCGCAGTTATGTATACTGGCCCTTCATGGAAAAACAGCCGGAAGAAAAAGCCAAACACTGCCAAAATTGTGCCAATGTCTTGAAGGCGCCACAAAAATCAGGACTCTATTCTTGGCCAAAAGTTACTAAGCCATGGTGCCGCATCCTTGTCGACTGCGGTACCGCACAACGGCCAAAGCTTCTTCATTACGGTCGATTCATACAGCAAGTGGCCTGAAGTATTTCTTATGGAGAACACAACCACCAATAACACCATATCGAAACTGCGCCAAACCTTTAGCTGATTTCTGTGTCCTGAGATAATCATCGCGGACAATGGCTCACAATTTACTTCAGCAACGTTTACGGAGTTTGCATGCAATGCGCCGTACAGCACGTTCGCCCGCCGGCGTTTCAACCACAGTAGAATGGCCAAGCAGAAAGATTTGTCGATACATTCAAGCGAGCTCTCCACAAATCAACAGGGGAGGGACTTATAGAAGAGGTGGTTGACCTGTTCCTTTTCCTCTACCAAACAACACCGAGCTCACAAGCGCCAGACGGATTCTCTCCAGCACAGGCCGTGATAAATCTAAAGCTCCGCATGCCTTTCGACGACATGCGACCGCGCTCGGAGTCTTCCGCTCGTGAAAGAAACCGCGGAATGGAACAAGATTAAACCGGCGGCGTGGAGCAAAGAAGTGATCATTTACGCTTGGACAGAAGGTGCTAGTAGGTGACTACCGGGAAAGCCAAGCGAAATGGACGCCAGGGACGGTCAAACGCAAGCGCGGAAACGTCATGTATGAGGTGCTGTTGGGCGCACAGATCTGGCCACAGCCGAACAACCTCCTCGTGGTGGCAGCTGGGTGGTTCGGGTTTAAGCCGTTTCAGCTAATAGTTCAGCTGCAGTGTTCCAGGATATGGTGGGTTACGCCTAGCAAGCGTTATCCCTATAAAAAGCCACAAATGTCTTCTTACAAACACTGTGACGTGGCGGTCGTGACTCACCACAAAATAAAGTCACTGCCCCGTGGATATCTTGATAATTCTATCCAACCCACGGACACCAATCTACTTGCATGTTGATGACGATATCAAACATAGAAGATTGGAGCAGCACAACTGCAAGCACAAATTACACAGCTACATACACATACACACACAATGACATACCAACATACCCCCTACACAAACACAACTGCTATGACAAACATATCGGATTTTTACACATTCTTGATCATGCATCGTTATGTAAAAATGATCATGCCTGTAAAGTCGTGCCTCACCTGGTTGAGAATAAAAGATTTATTTATTTATTTATTTATTTATTTATATTGTGCCAACCAGAACAAGCAAGGCTTCTAAACGCCCTTTCGACTCACTGGTGGAAAGCTTCGACCTGCCGAAGGTAGCAGCGGACGACTGCACATAGTCGAGCAAAGAATCCAGAACAACAACACCGGAACAAAGTTTTTGGGCACCTCTGCCAAGCAGATGGACCGACAGGCAGAGAAAACCGTCCCAAAGACAGCAAGTTAATCTTAGGCTTTCGTCTTATACCTCGGACGGTATCACAGGAGGGGTGGTGTCCTGGAGAAAGTAAGAATTGCATGGAAATCCACTATTTTAGCGATTAATTGATTATTAACGATTATCGCACACATTTTGAACCTTCCGAAATGTTCAAGTTCTGCACATGAGTAAACTCCACCTGACACCTCGGCAAAAGTTATGGGGAACCATTAACCTTGGCAGCTGACCTTCCATTTCTAGAAGTCGAATGTCAGTAGAGACCTATAAACACGGCGTAGGTCCGCGGCAGTTTTACAGTGTTCGTTGGCGGCGATTAATACATTACTTTGTCAAGGTCCCTGGCGTTTTGCTTTTTCCTTCGGTTGGTCTAGAAGGTTTCTGAAACAGTAAGTTGTTATTTTTGGAATTGCGTCTAGTGAGAAGATTATGACCATTGCTGCTGACAATCTTAAAGATCTGGCTACCAGGGGAACTCCAACAGCTTTTCTCCTCGTAGTGGATGTTAGCCTAGTAATGGCTCAGTTATTGGTGTCGTACATAGTTCCAACATAAAGCACTACGAAGGATGGACCAAAGCTGGTTTGATGCGAAATTTATTAGCCAGTAACACTATATGAACCGTCAGTTGCGTCATGGTCTCCCAAGCAAAGAATTTTGCACTCCACTTTATGTTCCCTTGGCTCTATACCACTTAGATTTTATCTAAGATTTACCTTCGACAAACGCTACTGGAAACGCTGCTTGACTGTCGACAGGACGAACCATAGCAATTTCTGATTGCACGTATGCAACCCTAACATTTACTGTTTCAGTTTCGCTGGCATTGGCACGATATTTAGCCTTGTGCCAGGACTACCGTCACCCCGGCTAGCGGGAAATCCAGCTATTATGAATTACTTCTTGTCCTATCTTAAACGACAAATCAAAATTTATCTGCAGTTTTGTTTCGTTGCTCGCACTGCGTTATTCGTAGAGGTGGGTGGACAACCAACTTTCGTTTGCTGCGTGCTTTCTTGTTCCTGATATATTACTGTTTTGTGCTGCCTGGCGAAGTAGAATTGCTCTCACAAGAACACAAACCGAGGAGATTCGTTGAGTGATATTAAAAGGTTAATTTACATCGATGACACTCATACTGCACTTCTTAACTTGAAGACAAATGCGCAGTAAGATCCAACAGTCGTACAGTAGAGCGTCCCAACACATGGGGCAACATAATTCTTAATGTCTGGAAAACCCTTAGCCTTGCAACAAAGATTATTGATGCCGTACCCATGCAGGCTCTGGTGGACTACGAGTTTGGAAGCGGTTTGCCAATTTTTGGTTATTTATTTCTTTATTTCCGACGATAGATTGGTGTAGCTTATTAGCGTCGGGGGTACGTTTATCGGGATGCATAACTGGTGCCAAATATGTAACTCTTGCGGAAGTTGTCAAATAAATCGTTGGGGTTTACAGGCTGTCTGGAGTTTAATAGACACTGAGTTGTCTTGGCTTATCCATGTAGACCAGACTCATGTAGTTATGGGACAACATTCACAGCCGCTTAAACTTAAATGAATTTGGGATTTCTGTTATACAGTGGGTCCTTCGACCAGCTGAACTTTGTAAACGACCATGGACTAATTAAAAAGCGTCTCGTAATTCCGCGCTGGCACAACATGCTGTAGTGGTTTTCGGGTGTTTCACATATTCTTTCATGTTTTATTTCGTACGCTTACAAAGTGTGCCTTACTACCACAGGGTCTTACCTCGGAAGTACTGTTACTTTGAGTTATATTGTGTACTTCTAGCTACGCAGCGCTAGTAAATTTTCATACCAATAAGCCACTTTGTATAATTTTTCTTATTTTCATCATAATTGCTTGAAAAGAATTACGGTATTCATAGCATTGTTTTAGGCTACGGTATTGTGAGTTGCTCCATAACTCAGGAACTACTGCATATAATGCGACCTTTCTATTCTTATCATGTATAGCAATCAAGTGGCGTTCGGCCTAAGATATCCAGTTTTCAAGCTTTCAAAATGTTTGCATACAAATCAGTTTGGCTAGGGCATTTTTGTGGCAACGTTTTGCCCTTGAAGCAAGAGCTTCTTCAGGCCAGGTGAATCGTTCCAAAATATTGTAAATTTTGTAACGCTTCACCTGGCCTGTATTCAAACCTTCTGAAATCATGAAATCACAGTCGATTCCAAGCATATTCCGAGCTATTGTATCCAGTTTTTACTTTTGTCAATAAGTTCACTAAAATACTGGTTTTACTCATGGATGCGATTAACGCCATTTGAGTTTGGCGCCCGTGGTCACCAATTATTCAGACGTAATCGCTATATTTTAGCCGGTTAATATTCAGTTTAATGCGCCAAATTGCTGCCTACTTTTAGAAGATACGTATCTTTAATGTTTTTTCATTTGCTTTTACAAGAAATCTTTACAACGCACTCTTTCGACATTTCTGATGCCCTCACTTTTCTCCCTTTCCGTGAGCCCACTATTTATCGGGGCTTGCAAGTTACCAAAATGGCTAACAAAGCTAGAAATAATATCGTTGAGAGACGGTTCCGACAGCGTTAGCCTACGGTGCATAGAAGCTGCGCAAACGGGCATTGATAAAAAGTACGCAGTGGATAACATGGAGAAGCATGATGATCCATTGTGCAATCCATCTACTATATAACGGAACGCGTTTAAACCTTTCTTCAACTTGTAGGAAGCAGAAGCAATCACCTCTTGAACAATTACGTGCCACAAAAGCCATTCGCGCCGTCTCGGTGTAGTACTCGCGAGCCAGGAGTGCATAAACTCAACTCCATTATGCCTCATGCAATAGCATGTGGTTACAGTATATTAGGAGTCTACTCTCGAGGGTACAGCTTCTAGCCAAGTATAGAAATTTACTTTCATTTTTTATCCATCCATGTGATGAGTCAGTTGCTTGTCAGTCTGAAAGGTCACGACAGTTATGAGGAACGTTGTGAGTAACATTAAATAAAGTACTAGCTGCAAACGCCCTGTGTTCAGCTAACGGGCATGTGGTTGTCACTCTTTTACTGGGACCGGTTTCTGCACCGGAAGTTTTCGCTGTTTGTGTGAGAGGTGCAATCTCATAGTGGCACTGGGTAGTTGAGCATAGTTAGTCACAGTGGGGTTGAGGTCGGGTTCCTTCATAAAACTTAGTTTAATCGGAGCAGCAGTTTGTTGTTCCTCTTATGAAGTCCCTCGGCTTGTACAGAGTTGGCTGCTATACCAAGGACTGAAAGTGTCGTTCGTTTAAACGCTTCCAACGAAAGGTCGTAGGGAACATTAAACACTGTAGTGTGGAACGGAAAATGTCGTGGCGCGCTGCTTTACTTTGAACTGGTGCTCACGCTGCGCTCTCATTTGCCATGCAGGAACCTGGTCGTGCGCTTTAATGGAAGAAGTGCAAGCAGAAGAAGATTGACTGTTAATTTTATCTTCCTTTTTTACAACATTATATCCTCTATTGTAGTTTGCTACGTGTTGCTTAATAAATCTCCAGTTCAATTCTCCGGAGTTCTCCCGAGCTTGTATATTACAATATTGGCGACCCTGCCGAGGCACGTTCATTTGGAATTCTGTATCACTGGTCTAATGAAGATAATGCCGAAGACAAGCAACAGAGCTGAGGACGAAAGTAGTTTTGACGCCAATGACCCGACGGCAAAGCTCGCCTCTTTGCTCGATGTGTTATCACGGACTTTGCAGAAAATGTCGACTGCACCAACTTCCTCAAGCAGCATGCCAACTATCCCGCCGCCAGAACGCTATACCCTGGGGATGCTATACCCCAGGTGGGAAAAGCAAGTCCAGTTTTGTCTGCGTCATTTCCCATCTAACCAACAGACAGCTGTGCTCGCCGGCCTGCTCTCGGGAGAGGCATTTGATATTGTTGCAGACAGTAAACTTTTGGAGAAAGAAGTAACAACCTAGACTTTTCCGCCATGCGCCGTTTATTAGCCCGCCCCGATATACCTGCGCCCCTCCACGGAGTATTCCATGCACATTACCAATATCCGGGGAAACCATCCGCACATACGTTCGCGAGCTGCAGAGGATGGTCGATATCGCATAGGAGAACGAAACGCCAGACGAACGTGAAAAGCTTGTTTTAGGGCAACTCCTAGAGGACCTTCGAACGCCGTCTATTAAAAGGGAGTTCCTGCGATACCTTCCCCGCCGTTGGAACGAAGCATTGGAGACAGGTGACCAGTTGGAAGCAATAGATGCAGCGATGGGTACACCTACACCTGGCTGTTTTGCTGTAAGGGAGAAAACACAACCCAGGCGCGTACTACCAGAAAAATAACGGGAAACCCTGGCCGTCTTCAGAGATATCCCGCCCCACGACGACTGGCACAATCAGGTTTTCGTCGGCTTCGCTGACAAACGTCATACCATGGATCGCCTCGCTACAGGAGCACGCCAGGTGAGCATGCCATGACATCATTTGTGATACCATCTCACTTGCAACTCGATTGTGACGTTGCTAACACTACAATTATCGATAGCTGGGATTTGCTTACTAGGGCTAGTAGATACTGGCGCAGCTAGAAGCCTAATCAGGGCCAACGTGAGTAGGAGCTTCTCAAACTGTGTTAGAGAACCTTGTAACGCTTGCCTTACCGCGGCCAACGGGCTATCACTAGTTGTTCGGAACTCCATCGTTGCACCCGTTGTTATAGCCTGCACAATGTTTAACCGTGGATTTATGGTTACTGATCGGATTCCGTTCGATGTTATTATCGGAATAGATTTGTTGAGGAGGTTAAAATGTTGATTTGACCTGGAGAAGTCTCAACTAATCACTGATTCGTGCACCATACTACTGAGAGCACGCAGCAACAGCAGTTTTGAGGATTTTACGTTATATGAGTGCAGTATCAAAGAGCGACGATGTGTAGGAGATTTTATTCGGTCGCTTGAGCTTTCAGCTGACACATTAACACAGGCACGATTAGCGCAGGTCCTACAAAATTATTCAGACGCCTTTGCATGGAAATCCGGCGATTTGGGACGGACCGGTCTGGTGAAACATGTTATTGATACTGGTGTGGCCAGACCGATTAAAGTGCCTCCGAGAGGTATTCCAATCCACTGGTAGGGTGAGATACAGAAGCTGATAGATGAGATGTTAGAGAAGAACGTTATCCAGCCTTCCAACTCCCCGTGGGCATCTCATGTTGTCCTGGTAAAAAAAGGACGGTGGCTTCCGATTATGCGTCGATTATACCGAAGCTTGGACTAAGCTACACGAAAGGAAGCCTACCCACTCCCAAGGATCGACGATCTGTTCAACGGGTTTGGCGGGTCTGTGAATTTTAGCACACTTGACCTGGCTTCCGGTTACTGGCAGGTGGAAGTAGAAGAGAGCGATCGAGCGAAAACCGCCTTTGTCGTGCTCTCCGGGTTGTACGGGTTTCAGACCATGCCATTTGGCTTATCTAACGCTCCAGCTACCTTTCAAAGCCTTATGCAACAAGCATTAGCAGACCTGCTCCAGCGTAAATGCCTCGTGTATTTGGATGATGTCATCGTATATGGAAAGACGGAAGATGAACACGGACAATTTGGCGAGTGTTTTGGAATGCTTGGTGAGTGTGGGCTTAAAGCTTAAGCCTTCAAATTGTCATCTCATGAAAAGGAAAATTGCTTACTTAGGGCACATAATATCTGGAGATGATATTCGAACGGACCCGGTAAAGGCTGAACAGGTCAGATGGTGGCCAACGCCAACCACTACGGAGCAGTTAGGTAGTTTTCTCGGGTTAGCACCATATTACCGGCGATTTATTCGAAACTTCTCATCCATTGCAACCCCATTACCCTCATTGCTAGAGAAGGGTCGAATGTTCGAATAGTCGAATCAGTGCGCAGAAGCTTTCAATCACCTACGTGAATCTCTCTGTACGGTCCCTTCGCTAATATTTCCCAATTTGTCCCCGTCTGCTGGCCAGTTTGTTTTGGACACCGCTGCGCGTGATAAGAAGATTGGAGCGGTGTTATCACAACTGGGATCGGATGGTGTCGAACGAGTCGTGGCATATTGTAGTCGCAGTCTCAGCCCAAGGGAGCGAAATTACTGCACGACTAGGAAAAAAATGTTGGCATTGGTATATTTCATCAAACATAACCGACACTAGCTGTTAGGTAGAAGTTTCTTGTCCTCATAGACCACCAATCACTTTGGTGGCTGCAGAATTTTAAAGACCCTGAATGCCAAATTGAGCGTTGGCAAGAGCAATTGCAGGGATATGACTTTGAGTGCAGATATCACCCTGGTAAGCAACACGCTAATGCTGATGCCTTGTCACGAATTCCCCGCCGCAACCATGGAGAGTGCCTTTCGTGTAATACGCAACAAGTAGCAATCGTCAATCTTCAAGGAGCAGAGTATGGTCGGTGGCAAACGGCACAGGCGAACGATCCCGATAACGCATTGATTTACGAGAGACGTCTTAATGGCGGTGACAAACCAACGAGTAATGAGGTGGAAGGGAAAAGTTACGAAGCTCGTTGGCTTTGGGCCATGTGGGATTACCTGACCACCGAAGAAGGGGTTTTGGTTTTCTATTTCGGACCGACGTACAAGAGAAGAATCATCGTCCCGCACTCTATGGTTAGGGAAGTACTGAGCGGTTTACACAAGGAAATGGAACATGCAGGGATCAATAAAATGGACGAAGCGGTTCGACGACGTTTCTGGTGGCCCCATCAACGGAGAGCTGTGCTCAACTACCGTCAAGCGTGCGAAGAATGTGGTGCCTTTAAAACCCTCGTATCGCCTACCGTGCACCCTTGCAGCCCATAGTGGCCGGCTATCCTAACGAGATAGTAGGAGCGGATCTCATAGGCCCTTTACCTGAGGCGCCATGAGGTAACCGCTTTATTTTGTTACGATCGATTACCTTACTAAATGGTGCGAGAATATACCGATAGGACAGGCGGATGCGCCTACGGTGGCAACAGCTTTGGTAAATCATTGGGTCTGCCACTGGGGTGCACCATGGCAGCTACACTCGGATAAAGGATCATGCTTTGAGAGTTCACTGGTAATTGAAGTTTGTCGGTTACTTGAAATAGACAAAACTCGACCACAGTGTAGCATCCTCAAGGAAATGGGCAAGTGGAAAGAATAAATCGTTCTCTTAAATCGTTGCTGAAGGCCTTGGCGGATAGGAGTATCAATGAGTGGGACAATTTGTTGTCCAGTTGCCTACTTGCATACGGCAGCACAATACATTCATCGACGGAACGGACACCATTGCTTACGTGGACGGGAAGAGAGGCACGATTACCTTCGGATCTAAGTCTACCGATGACGCAAAAGCTACAGTCGTCGGTTATGGAATATGTTAGCAAGTTGTTAGACTCCCTTTGGCTGTCTCATCAGTCAGCACGAGTGCATTTAGGGAATGCACACCGGTTTCAGAAGGAATATTACGACAAGAAGGTATTTGACGTACACCTGAAAGTTGGTGATTTAGTTTCCTTACACCAATCTCAGGCATCAGGAGTGCCGGCAAAGTTTCACAGAGGTTGGACGGGTCCATATACGGTAGAACGAGTGCTCTCTGAGGCCACATGCATGATAAAGGATCGTACCAACCCTAATAGTTAACCTATGGTTGCCCATTTGCAATCGTCTCAAACCCTGTAGACGAGAAACTGAGTCTTTCGAGTCAGAGAGGGCAGATTCATTACCAGAGGTCGCTCGTGAACTTGAAGTACCAGCAGAGGGGGTTACGGGGTAGCACCGGGGACGGCGCTGGATGGAGGGTGGTTGCAGTGTAGTGTGCGACGGAAAATGTCGTGGCGCGCTGCTTGACTTTGAATCGGTGCCCAAGCTGCGCTCTCAATTACCTTGCAGGAAACTAGTCGTGCGCTTTAATGGAAGAAGTGCAAGCAGACGAAGATTGTATGGAACGTTTATCTTCCTTTTTTATAACATTATTTCCTCTATTGTAGTTTGCCACGTGTTGCTTAATAAATCTCCAGTTCAATTCTCCGGAGTTCTCCCGAGCTTGTATATTACAACACTAAGGCGGTACATGGCCTACTGTCCCGTCCGGAAGCCGAGTAAATGAGGCCCTGCCTTTGCTGCTTCCTGAACAAGTGAGGGATGTACAAGTGCATCTGGAGAGTTTATCGGCGTCATCCATGCGTGGAGACCTTCGGCTCTGGGCGTACAAATTATTGCAGATATAAGGTTGTGTATCATCTCTTGGGTTTGCCGTCTCAGAAATGGGAATAAGCCGGGCTCTCGCTGACTGTTAACGGCTGTACAAACCTTATCCCCACACTACAATCGTGATAAGTCCTCACTTCGGTTTATCTTCAACTGCCCCAAATACAGCCGTTTCAGCACGGTACTGTTTTGTAGTACTTTGCAAATCGTCATAATACTGTGTAAGAATGATTCATACTTTGTGCACAATTTGATTGTTGCCGCGAATTTACTGATTTGTTTGTTCAGTCGTACTACCTACAGCGCATTTCTTGCGATTCCATTGACACCGATAATCGCCAGGCTGAACTCCACCACCGAAGTGGTCATATCAGGAACCTCAACCGTTATGGTACAACCGTCTTATTGTCCCCAACGGACTTCCAATGTATGGATGCTTCCAACCAGACCACCTATGGCATGGGTATGCAAGAGATGTTTATAACCGGTAAGCAAATTAGTGGTCTCACCGTGCGAGGCCGCTTAGTCGTAGGAGCCGGAGTGGGTCGATGCCGGACAGGGAAAAGGCTATTCTATCGCTGTTCGCGCCTGTGTTCATTGGCTTCGTTTATTATGTGTAAAGACGGTGTCACCTCGATTTGCCGACCTCGTCTATCCTCATCACAAAGGATATTTACTTTCCAGACTTTTAGTGTCCTGGGTATTTATGGTCGCCAAACATAGCAGATTGGCATCTGATCAATGGGCTTGCACCATTTGCTTGAGCACACCTTGACCTAAATTATCGTAGAAACCTAAAGCAAACGCGTCAGGTTCTGCCGCGATGAAAACAGCCTGCAAAGGGTCAAAAGCTCGTGCTTGTCCTGTTATTAGATTTGGACGAGGAAAATTTCCCGTGCCGGTGCTGCTCGGCACCCTATGTGGTCTGTTGAGCGAGTCCGGATGGTTCTTCCGTAAGAAAGCAGGATGCGAGTGGAACCCTTTCTATCCAATTTGAGCAGAGGAGGACACGGGTTTTCAACAGCCATTAACTTAAATGTGATGACACTGTAAGTTTATGTTCCAAGCCACAAAATTTTATCCATACCTTCTCAATCTTGTGGACTTTAAGTCGTTTTGGTACATTATAAGCGCACATCACAGTAAAGCATTTTAGGCAGCACAGTACCCCGGTGATACTTACATTGTAGTGTTTCCGCCAGTCTCTGTGCCCTTAGCTTCCACTATGTTTCCAAGTTGAACCATGTTTAAAATGGCAACTAACTGTCCGATACCGGGCTGTGTGATGTTCCGGGGTCTTATTGTCATCGCTAAACCAACTTGCAGTTCCACTTTTCATTGCGCAAAGGAGCATATACTTCCGTCAACGGAACGGAGCAGGGTACAGTCGTGTCAGCTGCTGTTGTACCTAAGTTTTTGGCCGTTTTGTTTACACGAGGGTATGGACGTTTTACCCCTTTAACACTAGCATTTAGGGACGAAGATCCTGTGATAAGCCTCAAGAGGAGTCGTAGTAAGAAGGAGGTAATGAGCAAATTGAATTTAATTATATGGCTAAAGGTAACCTTGGTTAGACAGCAATTTGAAGTACATCAGGGTAGGGTTTAGCAGCTTGGGGAGAGTAGAAAGTAGGCTGTAGGAGTACTGTATGCCTGCATTTGGGCCACCTGTTACACCAAGTAGCAAGCAAGCACGAGCCTTCTCGTCTCGAGCTTGAGCAGCCACAGCTTCAGCAGACATGCGTACACAGTAATGCATGCCCACATGTTCTAATGATTAAATGAAGTCTATCCTATCCGTGTGCTAGATGTAGCGGTAAGAACTACAGCCATCATTGGCATGAAGTTTGTTATTGAGGAACTAGTACCGTACGTTGTGTACACAGGGTGGGTCAGGTAGGCAAAGCGCTCAGAAGTGGCTGTGAACGTTTTAAGAAAAGTGGCATGGCGCTGTTCAACCAAGTAGGCATAGCCTTATGGCAGCGGACATATGCACGGAACCTGTGAATTGTGGAACCAGTCAATATGCCATGCCTGGTTAGGGCAGTGACTTTCTTGGGTAGAAAAGTACATCCCCACGTCGTATTGTTGTTGAACAGATATTTATGGCTTCACAAGCGAAAGCTTATCACAACCTGGAACACTGCCGATCGGAGATTTGACATAGACAGCGTCGCATCTGCCCACTTGACCCCGCGGTTATTCGCAGTAAGCATCTATTCGCCAATTTGTTCCCCTTTGGCAGAGTGCTTGGCTTCTGCAGAGTCGACAACGAATGAGCGGATTTGAAGACGTCTTACGACACAGGTGACTTGTATAAGTTAATTTAGATTTCTTGATTTTGTTGGGGTATCAGGATTCGGAAGTGTGAATGATTTCAGTGAGCTGCGTCGATTCCATAGCCAGGTAAGCTTTGCACGTATTTCCTCTGAAATCTTTCATATAGATGATGAGCTCCTATAGAAGCGGACAAAAAAGGAAAGCTAGAAGTGCAACCTACCAAAGAAAGTGAGCAAGACTATATTAGTGTAGGAATATGAAATAGTTGGTAAGTTTGTGGTGGTTATAAGCAATGGATGGACCGACACATATTATATAGCCTATCTGTTATCTTGCGTGCAAGCATGTGACCCCATATTTGCTTTATGCGATCGATAAATGTTGTCTGATTTGGCTTAGAACCAGCATCAGTTACCCTGTGCGGAAATCGGAAGCATCAAGCGTTGTCACCAGGTGAATGGGTTTAGGAAAGCAAAAATGCGTAGAAAGCGGCGGAGTATGTGACCAGGATATAGTTTGAGCGAACAGTCGCCAGCGGTGGTGACTGTCGTCCAAACATGTAAGAGGGCCGGCGGTCCTGCTATGCCGAGCTAGAGATCCAGATGCAGGATGTCGAAACAAATTTGGTGATCGAAGCATAGAGATGTATCTGGGAGCGCGTTTGTTGCGTAGTGTCAGCTAAGTTGGAATGCGAAGGAACTATATTAGGCAGTTATAGCAAAAGAAGGTTTCAAAGGCAGTTACAAAAAAACTTGTAACAGCAATAAAAGACAGGCAGCCGCGCTAAAAGATACTAGGTGCTCCCCTCTAAGTTGGAATTCTGCAATGCAACGTACCGTTTAAACAGACGGCAGCGAGGAGTGGAAGTGGGTGCCTGCTTAGCAGTGCAACAAGAGCTATTCGCTATCGTAACCGTTCATTAGTAAGAAGAGGATCGGGAAGAGAATGGATTTTGTATTACGCCTGTGGCGGTAAAACGGTTGCAGAGCCAGCTCTGAAAAGGACAAATGGTGACGGGATTCGCATGGCAGCAGCCTCCATAGATACTAAGCATCCCAGGCTAAAGTGGACTTATTCAGTGAAACATACCGGTCAAATGGACGGCAGCAAGGAACGATAATAGGAGCCGGATTAACTAGTAAGCTGGATTACTACGCAGCCATACGTTGAGGCAGTGACCAATAGGCATTTTACGTAAAAACAGGTGCGAGAACAGAAGGGATTACATACTACAGCCCCAACGAAAATACATTTGCAGAGCTAACTCTGCAAGGGACCAGGGATAGCGGAATAATATAAGCAACCATGCAAAGGTGCTGTCATCCCTTCCAAGGTGGAATTCTACAGTGAATAACACAGGTCAAACACATGGCAGTGAAAGGTGGGGGCTTGAGCCCGATTAATTGCGAAAATAGAGCCGCTCGCTATCGGAAATATTGGCACGGGCCGTTAGCCGTTTAAGGTAAAGAACAGGAGCGATAAGCGGGACTATATGCTATGGCTGTAGGAAGAAAACGGTTTCAGAGCCAGCTCTGAAATGGACCTGATATATTGGGATGATTTGGAAAGCAGCGTCAACAGAAAGTAATCGTTTCACTCCAAGGTAGACTACTAAAGTAAAAGTTACAACTCAAAGAGGCGGCCAAAAATAATGGCCCTGGTTGCCCGATTTATTACTAAGTAGAAGCAGCATGCCATTGTGTTCCAGGTTTAGGGATATTCGCCAAATGGCCAGCATTGCTTCAACTGGAAGGTGAAGATGAAAATCTTCGGTCTGATAATAGGTGGAGCGGATTTTCTTGAGCTTGCCAAAAACGCTGCTTGGTGTGACATAAGTGGGAGAATGCATATTTTTAGCCTATGGTGATGTGGGGCAAGGGCGCTTAAGCAATTCGTGAGGATTTTGTAAAGCGCCAAACTCGCTATATCTATTTGGTCCGTTAAGATTCAGTCACTCTACGGCGCCTCTTGGAGTAGCAGGGAAAAGAATCTTAACTGACGTGGTTAAGTGCTCTTAAGTGAAATTTCATAATATCTTTTGGTGAATGACATTTAAGGACCAAAAGTATGAGTTCCAACATCTTGTGCTAACCACCCGGAATATTGTCCAACACGTTAGCCCATGTGTGGGCTACGTCGTTCTTGAATAGCAGGTTCAGGGTAATAAGTCCCCCGTTTCAGCCTACAAACATTGAGGCCAACCATGTGTCCAACCAATGTCAACTAAAGCCCTATACCTGGAGGGGTGGACTGCTCAAGCCGGGAAATACTGCACATATTGCGTTCTCCGTTATTTATCCTAAAACCTGTTGGCACGAATAATGCTTCATAAAATAGTTTTATTAAATTGCTACCGCTATAATGGGAGGAATATGGTGGGTTATGCACACAACTGATTAGCAGCTCCAGCTGGCCTCTAAAGGGCTGAAAACAAACAGAGGCTTCTGGGTTGCGAACGGCTGTAGCCTGGAAAGTTGATGTATGGATTACATTGTTGACCTAATTATGGCAGCCAACTCCATGTTGCCTGGCACGTCCATTACAGAAAATATTGCCTGCCGGAATGTGCAGCAGCACATTAGAAGCGTCAGGTGGATTCCACGTTTCTGTAATAAATACAACATGCGGTACGGACAACAGAACGAAGGGTCCTAGAATATGCTTTTTAGGTTTTGTTGATCCTGCCTTAATGAGGAAAACTTTATGAATCGTTATATGGCACCACGTAGTCTGATGTCAAGGTCAGCCAAGGCGATAGCAGGGATATAACGTGAAGGATGAGAAGGAGTGCTGAGGGTGCAAGTGCACAAGAAGTCGGTAGGTAAATTTTTGGAGGTTTACAATTAGAAGTCGATAGAAGGAAACCATGATGCTGAGATCCGCTGTATCTTACTGTTAGTAGACGGTGAAATAGTTGTGATATGCGAGGTTGCATAAGTTACTAGTGTTGAGCGGGCCGTGTCCTGCGTTGCCCCATCAAAAGGGGTTGGATTCAGAAGGGTTGAGTTAAGCTAGCCTGTTTTAGGTCTGCAGTTTGCCCTTGCGCGACAGCTTGCCAGGTGGCTAGATGGTCATATAAGATATTGGAAAAAGCACTGTATTGTGGTTGACCATGCTGTTCACTTTTCCAACCTAAATAAATGAACAAATAAAGCATTTATTCTCGAGACAACGCGTCACGCATTTACCGGACTGATAATTTTGACGTGCAAAAACTGGAAGGACAGCAAAGATTGGCATGGCCCCTGCTCAAGGATGACATACAAAATCTAAAACTTGAGAATAATTCAAGAAGGTAAACTTTCCAGGATGGTTTCTCAGCATTCCATAGTCATTCGTGCATTTTCTCTGGTCTAGGATAGAACGTGGAAACATAACTTTGCGCAATATTGCTTAGCCGATTTCTTGCTTGCCAGTTTTTCCGTCCTTTTGTGTGCGTGAGACATCAGTGAGCTCCCACATTGCCTACTGGTCCCTCACTAACTATCGAGGATAGTACAGCGTAATCGTTTAGTAGCTCGTAGCTTCGGCTTAATTGGTTTCTTGGGGTGTTTAGTGGCCACATACGGAATAAATGTGCTCAAATCTTTTACTGTCGAGTGGAACATTTTTGGCATTAGAATGCCAACCGTCGCCTGATTTACCGCGCGCATTCCAATGTTCAAGGGGAGAAGAATTCCTCAGGACCAAAGTATAATATGGATTTTCAAAATCCGTGCTCACTTAGTGTTGCTTTTGGCTGGCACGAGAAAGTCCAAAGTTTGGATTGGTGGGAAACGGTTTAACGGGCGTTATGTTGTGAAGCAACTGCGTGTTATCAAGTATATGTGAAGTACAAGAATAAAAACGTGTGCCAATTGACATAACAGCCATAAACAACCTTATGTGGCGTTGATAGATATCAGCCTTAGCAGCTTTGACATGAACCGCTGCCGTTGTTGAGGTAGATCACGGTCAATTTATAAGGGGGATGCTCTTACATGGACCACTATGTTCGCGCTTGGCTATAACTAGTAAACTGGGGATACGCCTCAGCAAATCCGTGCATGCGGAAAGGAGATGTAAGACATTTATGTTGCAAATGAAGTGACAATGTATAACGATACAGAAAGTAGTAAAAGTTATAAGATTATAAACGGTATAAAACTTAGGAAGTTAAAAATAACGTTATAACGCTGCAACAGCAAGTTACCAGTATACAAGTTATAAAGTCACAAGTTATAAAGCTGCAAAATTTACAAGTTACAACGCAGAGCTTGGATATCTAACAGTTACATTTTCGTTATTGAAAACCGTCGGTAATACAAATACTATAATTGGAAAGATAGAGAAGATATGCTCAGCTCCTGCACAATGATGACAGGTGAATTCGTGTATTCGTTCATGCTTTCAGCGCCTCATCAATTCCTGGTTCAACTAACAGCTCAAGAAGGAACAGGAGGGATTATCCCAACCTTCCAGTTCCAACGGAACTTGACACAGTTGATCCTTTCGTAGTGTCCGACTGGCAGAATGTCTGGAAGCAACACAAGCAAACTAAACTTCAACAAAATTTCTCAAACTATAAGGTAGGTCTCGAATATATAACCTTTTGTTTTGTGCAAATCATAACAGTCAGTACGTGGTAGTGGGTAACACTTCTACGGACCGGGACTCTCACATCTGAGAGTTGCCTAGCGGCTGGTTTGGTTCTGTAAGTATGCTAGGGCAACTGCAGAGGTTGCCATTAGATGGTGATTTGTATATATATATATATCGTATACACATGTTAACTGGGTGTATGTTTTGTATTGAAGAAGGTTAATGTGGTTCTCATAGTTAGTAGTTGTGATAGACTTCAGGAGTATTTGAAATCACTTGGCGCCACATTTGTAACTGTCATCATGGTGGATGAATCTGAGAGATTCTGTCTTTTGATGCGTACTATCATCGGAAACTTGATAAGGTTGAGTCACATGTAAAGTAATTTGCAACTGCCACAGCTTTTTGCAAGCATACGGCTGTGACTCCACAGCATTATGAGCGGCAAAAGTGGAAGGGGTTGCCAAATGAGTAACCGTACCAGTTCATGCAGTATCCCTGTGTTCATGGCAGGCGTAGCAACGTTCCTGGGAAACTGTAAGTTGCTATTTTACGGTATAATAAATGGTACACCGTTACAGGATGCTGATTGCTGAACCCATTTCTCTTTCATGTTGAATTTTACGAACGAGAGAAATTGCATTTGTCATTGTCATGGTTTCTATTTTGGGAAGCCATGTTCATATCCACAGAACAGGCGGTTGACGGAGACGCGGGAGAAAGAGGGGTTTCCCTGATGTCCGTGTTCAACTTGCCGGAAGACACCGACAAGTTGTCAGATCCTGCATCTATTTGTTCACTGTGGAATGTCCGTTTACCTGTCAGCAGCGACCTTGTTAGTAACGAACCCTCAGACAGCGAGTTTGATTCCGCTGTTAGCGAAGGAGAGCAGCAGGTCTCTGCCCTTGTCAAAAGAAGGCGATAGGGTTAAAGAAGCGGCAAAACCCAAGGCGGATTTGAGAAATCCGTCGGGCGCCCATTCTCCCCGCAAATGCTACTACTGCGGAATCGTTGCAACTGGAAATATCAACCATACTGGAGTCTATAAAAACGCACACCAAGCTGAAACCACCGACGTCCATGGAGCGTTCAGTAAATACTCGGCGTCGCTGAGACTCGTATACCGACTGCAGTGTTATTTTCAGAAACGCCACTGAGTCTTCTGCTGTTCTCCCATAATACCGTATGCTAGCTGACTTTAGTGGTTTAGAATATGCGTTACCGAAATCCTGCCTCCCAGCTGCCCCGGTGTGACTGTGCGCAAACTAACCGGACTCGGTAACTTGCCAGCTGACAAGTCTCGCCCTCGCTTTTTGCGAGTTGTTCTGTGCACTGCGGAGGAGCGCCAAGCACTTCTGCTTTTCGCCTTTAAGCTCAAAGGCATTGGTGTCATTGTGTACCCAGACCTCCCTTTGGCGAATAGGCTGAAATTGCGGGAAGCTGTGAAGGATCTTAAAGCCCACCGTGAAGCAAAACAAAAGGGTTTCCGCACGGTGCGTTTTCGGGTGGTGAGCCGCCGGTCCACTTCCGCCATACCTGAGCCGGTTCCGGTGGCGCACGATCCAGGACTCACAATGGTAAATCCCTCCAGGTTATCTTAAGCAATGTGCGTAGCCTGCGAAACAAGCTGTGCGAAGTCGGCTGCTTTGTCGACGACTGCCGTCCAGACGTTCACGCATTTACTGAAACGTGGTTGTCCACCGACATCGCGGACAATGAAGTGTGCTTGCCAGGCTACGCACTGCTGAGATGTGCCCGCACCTCTGATCGGCGCGGAGGTGGCGTTGCTTTGTACGTTACCTCCGCACTTACCTTCTTTAACACATATAGTTTCAGATTATCAGAAGGTGATGTTGAGGCACTCGCACTTAACCTGTGTATTGCCTCCGCGCAACTTAAATTGTGCTGGTTTATAGAAGCCCCGACAAGGTTGCTAAGGGGCTAGCTGATTTCATCCGCAAGCATTCGGCAAATAGGTGTTTAGTGATGGGGGACTTCAATCCTCACTACGTTGACTGGCAGAAATTTTCCTGCGACGCTGTTACAAGGTGTTTGGCTACCGAGCTTCCCGAGCTGGCCTTGCATGCTTCCCTGCACCAATTTGTCAATCGGCCTGCTAGATTAATGATGGGTCAAAACCCGTCCCTCTTGGATTTGATCTTCCCTGAATGCATTGATTTTGTCACGGATATTGTATACAAATCGCCTCGGTGTTTGGGACCACGCATGTCTCTTATTTAAGTGCGCCCTTAGTCGTCAGACTAATAATCATCCCAATCGAGTTCCATATATATGACGCGCGGACTTTCAGACAATGAAAGCCGAAGCCGCAAAGTCGCCTTGTGTCAATGTGGAAAGTGACAAAATTCAAACCGTCTGAGACAGATTAAAATCATGCTTGAAGGAGCGCTCTCTCCCATATACCACTATCTGGTAGGAATAAAACTAGGGCAAAGCCACCCTGGTTTGTTTCTGGCTGTACACAAACAACTCAACAGACGTGCCACATGTTGGCGTGCTTAATTATCTGCTCCTTCATTATACACCTTCAAGCGAAAGCGTGGGGTTCAACATGCCTGCAGACAGTATCTTTGAGGTGTTCGTCTACAGCATGAAGTAGAGCTTGCTCGTATAGCCTCATGAAACCCGAAACGCTTCTTCGCTTATGTCCAAAAGGCCAAGCAACACGAATTCGTGCATCCAAGTGTTGTTTGGCCCGGACAGCACTGCTGTTGTCACCGATCACGGAAATGTTTGTTTGTTTGGAGGACAGTGTGCTGGGTTTATGTTCGAGAGTCACAGCCGCCGCATATCAGTCTCCAGGCAGAAGTTCCTGAGGGCTCCCACTTGGAGGTGGTTTCTATGACCAAGGCTCAAGTGCTCCGGCTTCTGAGACAAATCCCACCATAGCTGCCGGTGAGCGTTCCATTCATCCCAAACTGTTGTACGGGTTAGCTGATGAACGTTGCCGTCCGATTACGTAACTTTTAGTAAAGTCTCTACGAGGCTGCTCTCTACCCAAGGACTGGAAGAGCTACTCTTGCCTTACTAACTTGTTAACCACTTGTGAACACTGGGCCGAAGCCGTTGATCTGCGGGAAGGCAGTGGACGGGCTGTTTAATGACTTTCCCAAAGCTTTTGTCACCATTGCATATTCGCGCCTTTTGTACAAGCTGAATTCCTGTGGTATTTCTGGACCAGTCATACGATTTATTTCAGCTTTCCTACTCGTAAGGGAAATGTGTGTGTTGGTGGGTTCAAGCCTGTCCTTCCGGCAATGTGTTCTCAGTGGCGTTCCGCTAGGTCCGGTTCTTGGCCCTCTTCCCTTCACTTTATACGTTAATGACCTGCCTGATGAACTGGGCATGCCATCCCTAATGTTTGCGGATGACTTGAATCTTTGGTTCAGGACAGACGATCCGATTGGTACACTGACCATTCAGTGGGCTCCGGATTTTACTTCGGGAGTGGTCTCTTTTGGGGCAGTTTCCCGGTGATTTAGCGAAAAATTCCGTATTACACGTTGATCCGAATGACCAGCCGACGCGTTATTTGCTTGGCGGAAACCAGGTACCGCGAGTTCAACTGCAATCTGACCTCGGTGTTTTGCTGTCATCCAGTGAACATTGGACGACAGCTGCTGGCAAAGATTTCAACATGTTTTGGATGATCCGCAGGTCATTCGAGATCATGACCACCGAAATGTTCGTTAAACTGTTTTCGGCTTTTTAGGGCCGCACCTGGAATACTGAGTCCGGGCTTGTCCTCCATATCTGGTTCGTGATAAGATGGCAGTTAAACGAGTCCTGCGGTCCGGGACGCAAATCGTGCACGAATTAAAGAGGCTGACGTACCCGGAGAGGCTACATAAGTTGGATAGGTTTTCCATGTATTACAGGCGGCTTCGCAGCGACTTGGTCCTCACAAAACGTATATTGATGGGTCAGATTGATCCAGACTTCACTAGACTGTTTCGTTTAACTGGACTGCCAACCCTTCGTGGCCATCCATTAAAGTTGCACGAACCCCGGTCTGACCGGGTTTGGGCAGCTTTTCGGTTATCACATAGGGTTATAGCTTATTGGAACGCCTTGCCTGCAAACGTCTTGATGGCACTGACGGTGAAAGATTTCGAGCATCGACTTGACGCTCTCGGTCTGCAGTTTAAAGTCTTCCCCTTCATGTCTTAAACTTTTCTTCGTCTACTACGGCTTACCCTTCTTTCACTCATTTAAACTTACATCTTAATATTGCCTGCTATATTCGATAAGCTTGTCTTCTCTGATTCCTTTACTGGCACTACTGTTTGCTTTTATTCTTCACGTGGCCGGCACAGCGCGGACTGCTAGTGCACGGCACGTGAGAATTGTTCGGTTGACCATGTGATTCATATGCGTTGATTTGGCTCTCCTTTGGCACATTAAGCCACCGTTTTCCCTGTTGGATCAACGACGTTTTCGCGGGTGGAACAATCGCGGGATTTTCCAGCTGTTCCGGTCCCACTTGAACTTGAACTTCATTGAGTAGTAGAGATCATTGACAATGGGCTTCCGCAGTCGGTTCCTGTCAGTAAGTACACGAATAGAGAGAGTAACATCTGTGCAGACTTTGAACCTACTCGGTTTAAACAGCTTCCAGCTGTGACTTTGAGTCGACCTGCCAAGTCTTAGCTGAGAAAACTGACTTAGTTCGTTTCCCAGTTCTCCTCGTAGGATGCGTCTGGTATGGATGTGATCTCCGCGACGTCGGCGATAGTCTAAGGGAAAGAGGTTTATCCTCTGTAGTGGGGTGGGGTACGAGCGTTTGCGTAGCCCAAGGACAAATTTCGAGGCTAGTCGCTGAATTTTTATACCTTGTCACATTCATGTTTAGATAGAGAGTCTATGGCCGGAAGTCCGATTTAAGAATGGGACGGATATGGGAGGTGAAGAGAAATGTAAATAAGTGCGCTGTCATTTTAGAAAATGATATCCTTATGATGCCCCACATGTTGTTCGCCACAACAGTTCTCTTTAACGTGTCGAGGGTCGTTTTGAGATCAGAAGAAATTTTTCTGCCCAGGGCCTTTCCCTCTGTGGCAACCTTGAGTAGGTGCTCGCCAATGTGATACATGCTCAGTGGTTTAGCGGCACCTATAGAAAGGGCTGAGCACTTATCTTTGTTCACCGGCAAACCCTGCTTGAAAGACCAAGAGTGTGGCAGATCACGCGTTTTCTGTAATCCGTCGGAGTCTTCGAGGCTGGACACTTCTAAACATAGGATATGAGTACAAAGTGACTAGTCGCCCTATTAGGCGGGAAGTAAAACATAACGTACGTGCTGACAATGAAGCCTGGTTTACCACTGGGCCCAAGAAATGTAGGAGGCTGGAGCAGTAGGCAATTACGTCAAGCTCATCCAGCTGATCCGCACCACTGGGCCCAGGAAAACAGGCGTCAGTGATATAATCAGAGGGCACGCGGGTGCACTGATACACAATAACGAGTGCCTTATGGCTCGTTGTGCACCTGGGAAAGAAGGTTGGGCAAGGCAGCGCTGTAGTAAGGTAATACTGTGGAACCCGCTTCAAAAGGTGCATGGATATGATACTGCGCAGTAGAATTAGGTTTCTCTACATTCCTTAAGCATATTACATAAGTGAACACGTCATGTCTGTTTTACTGATTGCACGACATTTCCTTGTTACCTAATTCTTGTCTTCGTAGGATTCATGATTTAACTTCGGAACACAACGCGCCTTCTTGCACATAGTCGCACATGGTAGCAGACCACCCTTACGGTCTGGCGGTCTGATTCATTCGATTATAACTCACGTAGCACACTCGCAACATATGCCCTCATGCCGCCGTGTTGCGTAGGATCCTCCGCCAAAATCAACCCCAGCCGTAACCTACCGCAGCATAACAACACAGAAATGGTAACGATGCCCAGTTTCAACACGTGCAGCAGCCTTACCCAGCGTCCGCAGTCACACTGAGGCCACAGATTTTCACAGGCAGGTGCCTTATATGCATATACTCTGCTTTCAGCCCACTTAACCTACTCACCACGTCTTACCCACGTCGCTCTTTTGTGTAGCAGCCTCCGACGACATCCCCACCAGCCGCAACGTCTATCATCATGATGACAGGTAAGTGTGTTTCTTTCATTCACTTACCTATCAACAGCAACTGTAACAATTTCCGGATCCGTTGAACGCCGCTGCCGTACCCAGCGTCCTCGGTAACACTGCAGCCTACGCTTTAAACAGGCAAGCGACTTCAGTGTATGTACTCTGATTTCATAGTACTTGTCACTTATGAGATCGCTATGTGGTATGCGTTTCCGTGGCTTCCCGATAGTTAGTATCTATTGCACGTAAATTTCCAAACTCTAACTGGTTGCCACTATCCATGTCTTCGTGAACGACCTAACGGCCTTTCTCAGGTCCACCAACTGTGCTATACCCTTGCGTTTCTCCTCTGCAAGGGCCATCTATACACCGGACGCCTTTCAACGGTTGGAGCACTGGTACATAGGTGCATTAGGTAGATCCGTAATCGTCCACCGAACAACGTACTTGACATTCCACTTGAATACTGTGTGCAAGTGCTGTCGTAACCTATCTCTGGATTTTCAGACAGCGTAGCAGCCACAATCCCGCTTTTCCGCTTCACTAACAAACATTTTAGTCACGACTTATCACTCATAGCGCCATGCATTGGTCTCTTTACTAAACACAGTTGAAAAGCGAAAACTGAACAGGAGATGACCGATGCATTAACCTGTAAGTTACCTTCACTTACGTTGCAGTGACTCAATACTGCTAACGTAGACAAAACTTCATTTGTATTGATGTCTAGCATTGCATATTAACCTTGAGCAACGATACAAGAGGTGTGCAGTGCATTCTCACAGCAGCCGGTAAGCACGTTGTTTACCGCTATCAGTTTCCCTTGCAGTTTGCGACCGCTGGTGTGATTTATCTCATCCGCCTGTCCGCAAACCACTGCATTGCTGTGGTTCCGACGTGGCAGCAATGGTCACTATACTATTTCCGAAATCAACTTCTAGACAAGGTATTTGACAATGGCAGACCAACAATTTATCAATGGTGGAATTTGTACCTTCAATGGGTCAGTCGCCCGTATGCACCCTCTTCTCCTGTTGATGGGTGGTACCGCAATGAAAAATTATCAGACGTTTACCACTGAACTACTTTATATTTGAGTTCCTGGCAATTTTGTCTAAGACATCGATGACGTAAACCATACACTCCACTATTGGGAGGTGCGCTACACCGCTTCCATGTGATTGAGTAAGTCAACCCCACGTTACATCTATGCATATTGCTTTCATGGAATAGATTTCTATTTACCATTCCTCAGAGTTCGCGCGCTGTGGGTCAAAAGCGCCTCACTCGCTCCCCATCATGACGTAAGCATTCGGAATCGGTACAGACGTCAGCGCTCCATTTGTGTCTCTTTTTCGTTACTATTTCCATATTATCACGATTACTCAGCATAATGCACCAACGCAATTGCTTACAATGACGGAAACAAATGAGAAGCCACGTGACTCCATTCCAGTTGTATCAGTAGCGTTGACAAAGCCCATTACTTACGTTATTTTGTCGCAATGCCAAAGGTTACCACTGTGGCTTCCCTCCTGGCAACAATAATGCCTTCTATACGACCTACATGCATTTCATAACCACTGGTTATGGGGGCGCGCCCCGCCTATAGCACAGTCCTCTCCCGTGCAGATTATGCTGCCACCAACGTGAGACCTACGTAAACTTATGTACTGTCAGTCAAGAACGCATGAGACCATTCATTGCTAATTCCATAGTGGCAGAATTAATGCGGCTGCGCTGGGAACAGTTAAATCATTCCTGTGGGCGTGCAAATGCACTCTTTTCCTTCGTTAGCAGTGCATACTATACCGCCGCTGCTGGGCCATTATGGTATTAGTAACCGCCCGTATTCAAGGACCATGGTTCCAACGACGGCGATTATGCTGGGTCCGATAACGACACCAATGCTCTGCGACCAATATAGCACTACTAATAAGAAGCCATCAAGTCATGTGCAGCAAGTATTTGAGGCTTCCCTAGAGCCCATATGGATGCAAATATCATGGAACCCAATTAGCATGAGTGAAGGCCGTTCATGTAGGCTCACGGCACCGATAACTTAACTGTCGCTGTAGACCATAATTAGGCTACCCTGTGGAACATACACAGGCTTACTAAGCGCCGTTACTTTAACACAGTTAAGTCAAAATTGTCTACCTGTATAATGATCTTTATGACACTGCTGCTATAGAACACATGATACTTTTCCGTGCATCGCTCGTGCAACCAATCGCGGCCAACACTGGAGGGCGGTTCAGTGAACAAACAAACGCCACCCGTGAGGCAATCATATGGCCTTACTATGTACCCCTCACGTACGCATTAACATAAACCTACCTTTAGTCTTGCGTATAGTTTGGGCTACTTGTATGAAAACATCGAAAAACGTTCATTGATTTTTTCCTTCGTTTTGCCACCCTATTATTCCCTATGCTTCCTATAACCTCCGCATATACTGGGTGTGCTAAATTTCCCTTAGTATTATTCATAAAAAGGTAGTAGCTTAGTAATGATATGTGTAACCTATTTACATTACTCCTGACACCTTGATAGGCACCTTTATAGATACCGGTTAAACTCCATGAAAACTGCCAGCCACGTACTTAATTATTTACTCATTTACTTACGGATAAGGGCATTTCTATCTCTCTAATGAAAAGAATGTATACGTTGGTCCACTGACGTCCAGTTGCGGGGATTTGCATTAGGTAATCATAGCGGGGACTAATAATGTGACGTCCCATTAAATGGCATAGAACTGAGGATCAATGTTACCGTAACACGCATACAAATGTATTTCTACATAAGGATATAAGCATAGTTAGATTGGAGGAGCAATACTACTTCTAATCACGTTGAAGTTGCAACATAAGAAATGCATATATTTGTGATTAAATATATGCATTCCCTTTCAGACAGCATTATGTATACATAAATGTACGCCTTATTAACCTATATCCATATATATATATATATATATATATATATGGATTGAGGTTAATAATGCGTACCTTTATGGATACATAATGCAGTCTGAAAGGGAATGCATATATTTAATTAAAAATTTATGCATACTAATTTTGAAACCTTTATATATATGTACATATATATAAATATATAAGGTTTCACCAACCATTTATGCACCCTATGAAAGCTCATTCCGCCGTTATGAGCATTTACCCACCACATATTGACCAGGGACCGACATGCATTTTCACTTCTTCTTCATTTTAGACCACTTAACTTACTGCTCCTCAGGCATTCATATATGCAACTGACGCTTTCGCGTTACTTTTCCTTTATAAATACGTATTCCGTAACAGGTCGCATATGTAAATAGGTATGCGCATATCGCATGATTATTTGCCTATTCGTACCACATCCGTTTACCCCGTTATTTACATATTAGTCTGACAGCCATTTCTGTTCTTTTCCACCTATTTCTCGAAGTACGCCAGCCATTCTGCCTAGTTGTTTTCCAAAAAAGAAATCAAATAGGAGCATATGAGGTAAGCTAATTATTCATTTTCCCTTCAATTTAAGTGTATCACTCTTCATATACTCCCTTAAAGTCTCTATTCTTCATTTTCTGACTAACCGAGTGCACTATTTACTTATCCAATAACACAGGTCCAATTTCGACCTATTTATGCAATTGGAAAATCCGGGCACCTGCTACCAAGGTTACAGTAAACTATGGTGCTATAAAAGCTACAGGAACCTAATTCCTTTATACAGCCGCTACTGGTTTATTTATAATATTTACAAATTATTTAACTACATGTCAGTATCCTACGCCACCATTATACTCCCAGCTGTGCCGGTTGATGTTGGCCCGCAAACCCGTTACCGGAAGATGTGAGAGTCCTGGTCCCACACTTCTAACCTGCAAACTTTGGACTGCGCGCCGTAAATCAGAGAACGGCAGGCATTAAACAACATTATTCTGATGCGGATTTCCGATTAACGGCGAAGTATACGAGCAATTTTATGTCTTATGCGATAACCAAACCTCCCGTTAAACGACATAAACCGGAAGATGCGGGAAATTATGTGATTATTCCTTGTGAGCCATCATATTGATTAAAGGCCAATTAAGCAATGTGACAGCTTGCTAATGACATACGAGCACAAAATGAATGAAAAATGGCACACAAATTAATCTCCTAAGCTATGTTGCGCAAACGTTCGCATTGGTGATACATCCTTACCTAGAATACTGTGCAAGCATGATGTTGGAATGCAGGAAGGACTTCCTGTAGCTGTACAAGCGTAAAACCATTTGACAGTATTAAATTTGATGTCATTCTTGCGACTGCAATCGCAATCTTCTCCGCATAGTTCCAATTTTAGTATATTTATCGCCGGAGCGAGTACATAAGGCGGCGCACACAGGTATCGAACTTGGCAGCACGGCTGACGATTCGGCACGCTGTCACTGCGCAATATTCGGGTTATGCCTGCCGCTCATATGTTAGCCGAAACACTGTAAAGCAAATATTACAAAAACCAAACTTACTCGCATTATTAAAGAGGTTTCAGGTTAAGAAAGCTGTATAACATGACTTCAGCATCTAGTTCGCCAGTACTTACATAATTCGGTCGCTACAGGCGGTACAAGATTTGCACACTATCGTCCATACGCTCAGGATCCCCGACGTGCAGTCTGGACCTAAGCTTGTAACGATTGTAAATAATTTGCTTATTTTTCATTTTCACGCTTACTTATTTCGCTGAAGTTGTTGTACAGCTGTTTTAATTAACTATATATACGTACACTTGGTTTCGAGCTCGACTCCCGTGGTTCTCCCTTGGTTGCCACTGGATTGTTATGATTGTGCGCAGCGTTGCCTGCTCTATACACCATCGGATTCTACGTCATCATCATCATCATCGTTATACACGTCAGCTAGAGGTGGGAAAACACCTCCGCTATTGTGCCGCAATACATGAAGGAAATACATACATACATACATATAATACAATAACAAGGAAAAATAGATACAACAGTTGCATGCCAGCTGAGCTACCAGCAACGGATAGGCATCGTTCCGGTAAGCTACCAGCCAGCTACTAGGCAAAAAGAAAAATTATTATGTTTTACCCTACGAAATGAGATCGTAGATGGAGGGGAGGCTAAAAGGGATGGGGAGGGACAAAGAAACTCACGCACGAACTCCACTGATTTCGACTCCTTGCTATGTCAGCAAGTGTATCCAAACAAACGTGTTCACCGTCTTTTGGACCCCAACCAGGGGGACGTGACGCTCCAACCGAGGCCAGCTCCGAAGTGTGGTCCTTCATTCCTATGGACCAAGCCGTCGCTTGGACACCCCTGCACTTTTTCCATTCACATCTCCGGTGAGAAAAGAAGGCACGTCGTGGAGGTCAGTGGGCTGGCATGCGCTACACGTGGCCCAGCCATCGGAGACTGGTGCGTGAAATGACGGTGCTGAGCGGTTCATTTCCTTTTCCTGTGCCGTAAACAAGGGGTCGAACACGCCCGTTACTCACGCGGTGTTCCCAGCGATGTCAGCCAAACTGCGAAGGCACCGATGGTCGAAAGTAACTAGCCTCTCCAGGTCCGCCTATATAAGGGGCCAGGATTCGCAACCGTACAGTAGGGTCGAACGTACCGTTGCATTGTACACTCTACCCTTCAGGGCGCGAGTGGTGCCGCGCCGCCGCCATAGGTAGCGTAGGTGAGAGAAAGCACCTCGAGCCTTTGCTATATGGTTCGCGACCTTGTCTTCGATCTAAAGGCTTTGATACAACTTCCCATGTAGTAGAATTTCCGAACGACTTTTAGCTGATCCCCACCAAAGTTCAGCGCAGGAGGCGCTCCCTGCCAATCTTGCAGGAACGCTTTGCACTTCGATGGTGCAAAGCAAAGCCCGAAGCGGCTGACAGCCAGTGCTAATCTGTCCAGCGCGGCTTGGCACGTCTGGGAGCTGTCACAGATGAGGGCAATGTCGTCTGCATACTCCAAGTCAAGAAGTCGTTCTCCTGGGAGTAGCTCCACACCTTCCAAGTCATGTCCTGTAAATGCAAACTCCATGGCTTCGTCAATAGCGAAGTTGAAGAGGAAAGGTGACAGCGGGCATCCTTGTCTCACACCGCTGGAGATATTGAAGGGTGGCGACAGCTTGCCGTAAGCCCTCACTCTGCCCGTGCTACGCGCGTATAATGCTTGGATAATATTTACATATTTCTCGGGCACACCTTTCCTGAGTAAACAATTCCAAAGGGCACATCGATCAACCGAATCGAAGGCACCTTTGATGTCGAGGAACACGACTACGGTGGGCCGGCAATATGTGTGACGGTGACTATACGTACAAATACACTAGGGCATACCTCGCATTTTACGGACGTCCGACGCAAAAGCGCATCAGGATATTTTATGTGTGAGGTAAACCTGACTGACTGGGTATTCTCCTTTACCGGTTCCTCCATAAGCTGTACAGTCAACCAGCATTTGATGTCTATTCAAGGAGCAAACGGTCCTGTTATCAAAGATGAAAGTGAAGTGTTCTAAAAGAAACCCCACGATA
>OX104068.1:77894368-77919266 GCA_944474145.2 Dicrocoelium dendriticum | reverse complement strand
TACTGTGGTGTTGGCTGGCGATCTGAACGCCCTAGTCAGAAAATTGTCCTCTGATGAGCTTCATCTGCGGAAACAATATGGTGTAGTCTCCAGTAAGGATATCGGTGAGCGATTGCTACATCTCTGTTAACATGCTCGTCCCTCGCTTGAACCAACTTTCGACACAGCATCCGCAGAAGCGTGACATAGTGGCCATCAGCCTCGGGCCAGCCATGGATGCAAAACGATCATGTCGCGATCATTTACCACTGGAGAGGCTGTGTCCAGAACTGTTGCTCGATTTGGAGCAGGAATGTGGATTGACCACGCTCTTGTGTGTGCCGACCTCCAGGTGCGTTTCGGTGGACGTACGCCATGTCGATATGAACGGTTGACACCAGCCAGCTGGCGAAGCCAGATGTTCTGAATGCGTATCAAAGCGCGCTGACATCTGGGCTGAGTAAGCGTCCACTAAGCACCTACGAAGATCAATGGTCACATATTCGTCACACGTTACTGTTAGCAGGCATGTCTTCATGTGGTAAATCAAATTGCCAATGTAGACATTGGGTCTCTACACTATTTCTGGATGCTCGCCGACGTATTCCGGCAGGAAGCGAATACAATGAGACTCGCAGAAATCTCAGGGCAAAACTACGTGCTAGCCTGAAGAAAGTCCGCGAAACCTATTGGTCTCGTCGTGCATCGGAAATGGAAACAGCCGCTGCCGTTGCTGATCACCATAAGTTATTCCGTCTGATACGGGAAACAGGCAGCAGGATACCTGATATTAGCGAGACAATACGCGGCGAGAGTGGACAGCCAATCCAAAGCTTGTCAAAACGCTTGGAGTGTTGGGCTGAACACGGTATAATCAATCTGTTATCGTTTTCTTTTTCGGGCATTGAGCGCCCTTCTCCCTGATCCGTCTCCTTTTATGCGCCCTCACGTGCAGAAGTCAAACGTGAGATCAGACTATTAAAGTCGCGTAAGGCCGCAGGGGGGATATAATTCCCTCAGCTCTCTTGAAATTCTGAGGACCTGCTCTTGTGGATGACTTACGTAAGTCACTGGTGGAACTTTGGGAGCAGGAGACAGTCCCGATAGACTGGAGCCGCTCCATCGTTGTCCCAATTTTTAGTGGTGGCTTTCGTGTGGAATGCGGCAACCATAGAGGGTTCAGTCTGATTTCGATTGCCTCATTGTCCACAGAGTGAATGGCGATCGTGAAGGCCAGATTCGGGTAGAGCAAGCCGAATTTCGTCGAGGTCGGGGCTGCATCGACCACATCTTCACTTTGCGTCAATTGTTGGAGCACCGCCATGTTTATTGGCGATCCACCGTTGTCGTGTTTCTCGACATCAAAAGTGCCTTCGATTCGGTGGATCGATGTGCCGTTTGGGACTGTCTGCTGAAAAAATGTGTGCCTGATAAATATGTAAACATTATCAAAGCGCTTTGCGCGCATGGTTTGGGCACAGTGGGGGTCTATGGCAAGCTGTCGCTACCCTTGAGTGTCACCCACGGTGTGAAACAGATTCTTGAAGGGTGAGCCGGATTTATTCGTGGTGGGGGATGCGTCGACCACGTCTTCACTTTGCGTCCGCTGTTGGAGTACCGTCACATTTATTGGTGACCCACCGTTGTCGTGTTCCTCTATATCAAAGGTGCCATCGATTCATTCGATCGACGTGCTCTTTGGTACTGTCTGCTAAGGAATGTTGTGCCCGAGAAGTATGTAAATATTATACGAGCACATTACGCGCGTAGCTCAGGCAGAGTGAGGGTTTATCGCAAAGTGTCGCTGCCCTTCAATATCTCCATCGGTGTGACATGGATGCCCGCTGTCACCTTTCCTCTTCAACTTCGATATTGATGAACTCATCCAAATCGCGTTCACAAGACACGAGTTAGTAGGTGTGGGACTGCTCTCAGCTGAACAACGTCTTGACTTGGAGTATGCAAGATATCCAGCTGTTTGTGATGGTATGTTGTCTACAGAAGGTGTTGGCGCCTTGACCCTGAATGTTTGCTTAGAGCAATAAGGTTTTCAGGTAAGTCCCTGTTCTCTCCCTCTCATTCTTTATTTCATAGGTCCTCATGGTTGTATGGCAGCGAAGCATCATTTCAAATGGCTGATGTACTGCTGTTGATGATGATGCTTACGGTATTGCCCTCATCTGTGTCGTGGCAAGCGGTACTGGACAGATTATCACTGACTGTCACCCGTTTCGGGCTGTGCTTTGCACCTTTCAAGTGCAAAGCTTTCCTTCAAAATTGGTGTGGGCCGCCTGCTCTTCTGACTTTTGGTGGGGATCAGCTAGAAGTCTCTCAGATGTCCAGCTACCTAACTAATTGTATCAGCGCCCTTGGAATTGAAGATGAGGTTACAAACCGTATAGCAAAAGCTCGAGGCGCTTCTGCTAACTTTCGTCATTTATGACGCCAACGCGACTTCATTCTCTCTGAAGGGTAGAGTATACAGTGCAGCTGTGCCTTGGACCCTACTGTACGGTTGTGAAACCTGTCTCCTTAGATCAGCGGACATATAGGGACTAATTACGTTCGAGCACTGGTGCCTTCGCAGTTTGGTTCATATCTGGTGGAAACACCGTGTGAGCAATGAACGTGTTTGGCGCGTTGTCTACGGTGCAGGAAGAAAAAGCGAACCGCTCAGCACCGTTATCTCGCCCACCAGGCTCCGATGGCTGGGTCTCGTGTTGCTCATGCCTGCTAACCGACTTCCGCGACGTGCGTTGTTTGCTCGCCGGGGTGCGGGTGGAAGAAGAGGAGAGGTGGCAAAGCGATAGTTTGCTGAAGGGGAATGTGGGCCCTTACTTTGAAGTTGACTTCGGTTGGAGCCTCTCGGCTCTCTGGTTGGGGTCTGAAGGACGATAAACACGTTTGGTTGGATACACTTGTTGGCACGGCTAGGAGCAGACCACAGTGGCGTTTGTGTTGTGACTTCTTTTGTCCTTCCCCTCCGCTTCCCCTCCCGCTCCAACCACGATCTCATTTACTAGGCATAATATGACTTCTTGTGGCCGATTAGCCGGGTGTTAGCTTCCGGAAGGATGTCCATCATTTACTGGTGACTCAGCTGGCGTGCTTCTGTTTCACTTTTTCTGTTTTTTATATGTTGCGGCACCATAGCTGAGGTGTTTTCCATCTGCAGCTAGCGTGTATAGTGAATGAATGAATGAATGATGGACCACTAGTGGAGACGGGATTGCAGTGCAGAATTCCTCGGGGTCTTTCTCTTTTCATTGCACTGACCAGCATGTGATTTAGGTATGCTCGTGGCTAGCAATGCCAGAATGTTGCCAACGAAGCGCAACAGAAATTGTATTGCCTCAAGATGACAGTATGTAACATCAAACCAGAAGTTTTCCTACCATTGTACAGAGCAGTGGTTGGGCAACATCTGGACTACTGGGTCCAAGCTTGGTCGCATAAATGGGATTCAAAAACTGGCAACCGGGGTGTTTGAAGATCAACGAGGGAAGTTGTGTGCAGATCGCCTAAAGAGCTTGGGGCTGTTTTCCATTTATTGACGCAGACTAATAAGTGATCTGATAGTGACGTTTAAGATAATGAAGGGCCTCAGTGTCATCCAGTCTACTGATTTGTTTAGGCTGGCTGCTTCCCGTCACTTGCGCGATCATCGTTTGAAGCTCAAGCGACAGAGGGCTAGACTGTAGATCAGGGAGAAGTTTTTCACGAACTGTATGGTGCGCAGGTGAAATAACTTACTTTCTGATTGGATTGCGAGACTGTGGTAGCGTTCAAAAGTGGTCTAGACAAGTGTTGGTTGTCTTTTTCCAGAACGAATGTAATTTCATTACATTTAATGGCAGAGCCTATTGCAGTCGATCCATGAAAATGCAAAGATTCCTGTCTTTCCTGCTTCGTGTCTTTTTGCAGAAGCATGGAGAGGCCATCAAATGTTGGAGTTCCGGGAGCTCTGGTTCGCATATCGGTACAAGATGCCGGACGCTCGTTAGACAGAAGCCTTTTTCGTCCTTGGATCTTGACCGTATCTGACCTGATCACCACCCAGGGTCAGCGCAGGGATTGGTCCCTGCCAATCTTGGAGAAGGATTTTGCATTTCGAGGGAGCAAAGCACAGTAGAAAATCATTGATAGCCAGTGCTAATTGGTCCAGTTCTGTTTGGCACGTTTAGGACCTTTTACAGATTAGGGCAGTGTCATCATAATACTCCATGTGAAGAAGTCGCTCACCAAGAAGAAGCTCCACACCTTGTAGATCGTGTGCAGCAAACGCTACTTCCATGATTTCCTCAATGGCGTAGTTTAAGAGGAGAGGTGACTGCGCGCATCTTTTCTCACACCGCTGGATTTACTGAAGGGCGGCGACAGTTTGGCATAAGCCCTCACTCTGTCCGAATTGCGCGTACAGTGCTCTGGCTCAACTTTCCTGAGCAGACAGTCCAAAAGGGCACATTGATCCACTGAATCCAAGGCCTCTTTGATATCGACAAATAAGACTACGGTGGGTCGCCAATAAATATGGCGATGCTCGGTGTAGCAGCCACGACTTCGACGAAACCCGACCTGATCTTCGCGAATCTGACTTTCACCAGTGCTAGTCAGCTTGTGGAGAACGACAGACGCAAGCAAGTTGGAGGCAGTTGTGATCAGACTGATCCCTCTATTGTTACGGAGAGTCAGCGTTCAGGCTGAGAGCAGTGCCGCAACAGTGGATCGCTCCACAATTAGAGATCGAACGCGAATATAGCAAAATGCACATCTATGAGGAATCAACGGCAAGTCGAACCATGAACTTGAACCGTTTGAGTTGTGTTTATTAATATTAATTAGCATCTCCAATTTTGTTGTGTTAGTGGTTTCCTACAACCTATTTATTGCACCATGCTCTCACAGAATCAGAACATGATCTCTCGGACCGGCTGGTCTCGGTATTCTCATTTCGTGGCGGGTTGAACTGATTGGGGGCGGTACAGCAGATTCAAGCGGTTATCCGTAGTCAGCGGAAACCACAACACATTTCTGGCAACGGTCAGCTGCACGGTAGCAGCAGGTTAGCCGTACAATTGGCGGCATCACAACAGATTTCTGGCGACAGAGTTAGGATACCGATTCAAGATGGCTTTCTCAACAGAAGAGCACTCCTAACGGGGCCACTCCTGAAAATTAGGACCATGACGGAGCAGCTCCAGTCTCTTGGGGCAGTTTCTTGCTCCTATGGTTTCACTAGTAATTCGTGTAAATCATCTACAGGAGCATGTCCGCCGAATTTGAAGAAAGCTGGAAGAATTCTATCTGGCCCTGTGACATTCTTCAGTCTGATCTCAAATTCGGTTTCCGTGCGTGAGGCCGGATCCAGGGGGACGGCCCAGGGAGTCGTGCAATCAATGGTCAGTGGAGAAGCCGACAATGACTAATTGGAACTGCCCAACGCTCCAAGCGTTTTGACAAGCTGTGGCTCGGCTGTCCACTGTCGTCGCGTATGGTCTCGCTAATACCAGGTCTCCTGCTGCCTGTTTCCCGTATCAGACGGAATAAATTCTCATGGTTATCAAGGACAGCGGCCATTTCCAACTTGAGCGTTCAGATCGCCCTCCAACACCAGTGTGTCCGTATTACTTCTGTAACACAGGAGCTTGTTCAGTTGCTGATAGCCTTTTTTTTCAGAATCAGCGCCACTGTTTGTATGCGCATGAACCGCAATAGCAAGCAGGCGCCGTTTGTCTGTGCGCCACTTTGGAGCTCTGAACAATTCAGCCAATCTGACGCTGCACATCCGGCTATTCATTGGGATTCACTTAACCAAGGCGGCTTCAGTCCGGAGCTCAGAAGAATGCCAACAACCGCGTGACTAGTAATCGAAACTGTGTCATATTCAGACAAAAGCAATTAGAAAATACCACCAGTGTCACATGATGGGGATCATGGAGTTATCACGAAACTCGAATCTTGCAGTCGGGCTCCTGATAAACAGCACACACACACACACACACTATACACGTAAGCTAGAGGTGGGAAACACCTCAGCTACTGTGCCGCAATACCAAAAGAAAAAACGGAATAAAATGCAACAGATACAAGCCAGCTGAGCTACCGGTAACGGATGGGCATCGTTCCGGTAAGCTACCTGCCGGCTATTATACAGCAGAAAAAAATTTACTATGCAAAGTTATAAAATACAAAATGATGAGATCGGGGTTGGAGGAGGAGGCTAAGAGGGATAGGGTGGGACAAAGAAGCTCACAGCACGAACGCCACTGAGGTCGGCTCCTAGCCATATCAGCAAGTGTGTCCAACCAAAAGTGTTTATCGTTTTTCATACCCCAACTAAGGAGCCGAGAAGCTCCAACTGAGGACAGCTTCGAAGTGAGGGCCTTCATTCTTCTCGATCAGGTCATCGCTTGACCACTTCTTCTCTTCTTCCATCCACACTCCTAGCGCGCAAACAACGCACGTCGCGGAAGTTGGTGGGCTGGCATGTGTAACACGTGGCCGAGCCATCGGAGCCATAGTGCGTGAAATAACGGTGCTGAGCGGTTCATTTCCTTTTCCTTTGCCGTAAACAAGGCGTTGAACACGCTCGTTGTTCACGCGGTGTTCCCGCCAGATAGGAGCTAAATTGCGAAGTCACTGGTGGTCGAACGTAACTAGCCTCTTTATGTCCGTTGATCTAAGGGGCCAGGTTGCGCAACCGTACAGTAAGGTCGAACGTACCGCTGCATTGTAGACTCTACCCTTGAGGACAAGAGTGGTGTCGCGCCGGTGGCGAAAGTTAGCAGAAGCGCCTCGAACTTTTGCTATACGGTTCATGATCTCATTTTCGATCCCACGGGCGCTGATACAACTTCTCAGGTGGTTGAATTTTTGAACGTCTTCTAGCTGATCACCACCAAGGATCCGCGAAGGTAGCGGTCCAGACCAATCTTGGAGGAATGCTTTGCCCTTCGATGGTGCAAACAAAGCCCGAAGCGGCTGACAGCCAGTGCTAATCTGTCCAATGCCGCATCGCACGTCTGGGAACTGTCACAGGTTCGGGCAATATCGTCAGCATACTCCAAGTCAAGAAGTGGTTCACCTGGGAGCAGATCCACACCTTCTAAGTCGTGTCACGTAAGCGCGATTTTCATGACTTTGACAATAATTAAAGAAAGGTTACAGCGGGCATCCTTGTCTCACACCGCTGGAAATATTAAAGGGCGAAGACAGCTTGCCGTAAGCCCTCACTCTGCCTGAGCTACGCGCGTAAAGCGCTCGTGTAATATTTACATACTTCTCGGGCACATCTTTCCTGAGTAGAGTTTCAAAGTGCACGTCTATCCACCGAACCGAATGTACCTTCGATGTCGAGGAGCACGACAACGGTGGGCCGCCAATATATGTGACGGTGCTCCAACAACTGACGCAAAGTGAAGATGTGGTCAATGCAGCCACGACCTAGACGAAACCCGGCTCACTCTTCACGAATCTGGCTTTCACAGGTGCTAGTCAGTCTGTGAAGGATGAGAGAGGCAAGCAATTTGGAGGCGATGGAGATCAGACTGATTCCTCTGTGGTTACCGCATTCTGATCGGGAGCCTCCCTTGAAAATTGGGACTTTGACGGCGCGGCTCCAGTCGGTTGAGACATTTTCGCTAGTAACTCGTATAAACAGCCGATGTTTAGCGATAAGGCCACTAGTGTTCGGGCAATTGCTGCCTATCGGCCAATCTGCAACGCATTGAACACGTTGAGGCATGCCATTCTTAGTGCGGGTTGTGGCTCCTAGTGGAAACAGATGAGCTGACGTCTGCATGTTTGAACATTGACTTTTCGGCTGGATTGGAACGACACCTTGCGACTGCATGTGAGTTGAAACTAGAAGACAAGCGCCCATTGAAGCAAGAAATGTGTGGGTCACGAATTAGTGGATTGAAAAAGGAGGACTGTCTGTAGTTGAAATGGGACAATAAGGATGACAACATGTAAGTTGGGGAATAAGTAGAAAGCGAAGAAGACTTTAACAGTGGCATCCTGACCTTATCCACTCCGCTCAGTGCGACAGATACGGTTCCGTTGATTATCCTTTGCGACGGCCATAACATTAAGAAATAATGTGGAGCGAAGTTCATAGGTTTGTATTGTGTGACCTGATGGTGTCAGATTGTCCAAGCCTAGACAGGAGAACAATTAGGGTTCTCAACCGAAGCCTTTGATTTGAAAACCTGACCTCGACGAAGCCGAGTTTTGACACTGGGCTAAATTGTGTCTGTTTTATGAAGTGAGTTTCCACCCTCACTCCAATCCCAACCTAAAGGGCCAGGAGGATGAGTTGGTCTGGCCTCTTGCTGCTGACCAACCTGGTATGAGTCGCTTCGAAGGTGATAGAGCACGATGCATCGCACAACTTTCCAGTCACGTCGTGATAACATTCCTACTTTATCTGATGTAGACTGGACCCCTCTGACATGAGGGTCTGATGCCTCTTCTAGTTTTTGGTCATGGTTGTCCGCGGAGGATTGCTGTTGTCGAATGACACCAGCGATGTTATGCTTTTGGTCTACTTATCAGTGAAAATCCGGCTAGTTCCTTATAACAGCTGATATCACTGATTAAGTTGCGTTGGTCTTGACATGTACCATGTATATCCGGTTGCAGCTTACCGTTGTGTGCCTTGTTTTGCTTACCATACATATGGTGTCTCAAAACTCTAGGTTGGAAAAGTAGACTTGGCTGCGAGAAACGAAGTCACTGATTACAAAATTGGGGACCATCAGCCCATCTCGCCTTCCCTGCTGGATTCCACTTCACCTGCCTGTGCTGGATATGGCAAGCTTTTGGCACCAATGGCGTGTCTGCTGTGATCTCGTAGTAGGGCTGCCTCTTTTAAGTGCGTTTCTGCCCAGTTTCTATGCTCGGTTAATGGTTGACTATGACGAATGGCAGTGAACACTGCAAGGAAACTGTCACGTTCACGCCAGCTTATCTTTGCACTATAGCTGTTGTTTGTGATTGTAGGTTGTTGATATGGTTCCACATCTCTCCCTTTTTATTCTTCATTCTGTAAGTCGTTATGCTTGTGTGGCAGCGGTGCATCAGTTCAAATGCCGTTTATGATGATGATGGTGATGGGTATCTCAAGCCTGCTTCATGCAGGAGAACTGATGTGTGTAAGGTGTGCAGAGGTATCCAAAAGGTTGCTTAGAATGCTTTTCACAGAATTATTGATCAGTCAAAAGTCCGAATAAGGTAATGGTTTATGATGTTCTCGGTCGCCTCAGAGTAGGGTCACCCGGAGTAAATGGGTGTACGGAGAGAATACAACCTGTATCAACTAATGGGTTGTAATTGTATTAACACTGGTAGGTTTTTATTAAAGTTGGATGTTTTCTGTAGCTAATTTGCATAATCCGACAGTATTTTGCTTTGTTACTACATATGATTTATGACTGAAATGTGTCTACAATAGCTGGTAAAACTTCTCTGGAAAGTAACTAAATATTATACTTAGACTGGTATGCGCCACACATTATTGATGGATAACGGTTTTTCTTTCAGTCAAAATCTACTTTACTGTATTTTAAAGATGGCTACTGTTTAACTTAGACAGGGTAAAGTAGATGGTCTGTATTTTATAGGAAAACAACTCCATTTCCTTTTGCTGTTATCTGTAACTCTCATACTGCGTCAGCTTATATTGTCACGTGAGTTAATAGTTATAGACTATAGTACATACAAATTGCGCCTATAAAGAATTTCTTATTTTAGGGAGCTAATGGCGAATAGTGCCATTCAGCACTGAATCATAACTTTTGTGGATACTACTCAGGCCGTTATTCCAGTCACAGCAGCAGTGGAACCAGAAGGAAAAAGAAATGCAATTGATTATATTCAACCAAGCATTTCTTATAAGCCACAGGCTGCTTCGAATGATGTTGGACTATCACCGTTGGAAGTTTTACTGCAATCAATAATAAAGACGGTTTCACCGAGGTGTTCGCCCATAAACCTTTAAGCCATGTGTAATGCTCACAAAAAGCGTTTAGGCCATGCATGTAGAAGTAGTAACAACTGATGAGGTATCAGCCATGTTTCTTAATAAAGTGAAAGAAAGAAAAACTGATCGTCGAAGAAGACAAGTTCAAAGAATGCCAATTCCATCCTTTACTTTTTGACATATATGTATCAGACTGGAGGAAGTACACAGTCGAGCAGAGACGAAGATGCATCATTGGGAACTGCATTCAGTTAACTATGAAGGTAAAAAGACAGTGCACAAGTGCCAGACGAAGGCTTGTGCACGGTGAAATTTTTGACTAAATCGCTTGTTGGATCTACTTTTTCAGAAAAGGATGACAATGATGATGTTTCAGCCAAAGTATACTTGAAAGATGCCACAAACCGCTTGCAATAGCCGTGAACAATATAAATTTGACTAGTAATATGCTGTCATTGAAATGTTTATGCCACAGACACCATTGACAAACACCGTAGTTTCAAGATTACATGTAGTTGCAAGAACATTGTTTCCAAAAAATTATCATGGTATCATAGCTTTCGTCAAGATCATGATTTTGTATAGAACTTGCTGACACCCGCCTCATTATTTTACTGTAAGATGACCTCATTACTGCTGGAAGGCGATATACCCACTTTATCCCGGGGTATACCCATTTTCCCTGTCCATGGGGTAAAATAGGTATACTATAGGGGGAAATGCATATAGGGCTTAAAACAATATTTTAGTGACGAAAATGAATTCGCTGATTTGCTTATGCTTGGTTATAAGCCGAAGGTAAAATCTATGGGGTAAAACTTTAATAAAATTTATTAACCATTTGCTCAGAGGTATCGCATAAAAAGAGGCGTAATTTATACCCATTTTACTCCGGATGACCCTATTCACAATATAAGAAATCCTGATGACCTAATGGCTTAGAGCACTGTATTATCGGTTTCGTTAGCTTACTGAAAAGCACTATGGAGAGCTGATGTCATCTACTTCAATTCGATTCCGTGAGCTATTTATTCTCAGGAATTTCTGTCTTACCAAGACGAGTTTCAATCCCGGACAATTTTCATTAACTTAAAGCTTGCATGAGCAAGGACTACCTTTCAGCGCTGCTGTGACAAATTATCCGCGGTCACCGTTACGAGCTGTTGGATATTTTCTGACAGTTGCGTCCGCAAAGTTTCCAAGCAATGTGGATTTAGGTATCTCAGCTGATGAGAGATCACGTTTATGACGTTGATCTACTGTCCCGTAGCAAAATTTCTAGAACTGCTGGTTAATAACGTTTGAACGCCACAGCATTATCTGAGTCAACTAGCTATGAAGGGGTTGTTGTGTTCTCAGAGCTACGCAATTTTGTTGCACGCCCCGAGCTACAGATATTCTCAATAATTTCAACCAGCTATCTTGAAAGGAATCATGAGATTTCTTTGTCTAATCCCAATTACTCAAATATTGATATCATCATCATTAATACACTTTAACTGATGGTGTGAAACACACAGGTGATGTACCGCAATACGAAGAGATACGATACTGAAAATTTACACTGCAAAGCAAGTACTATAATGTTAGATAGTATTTTATGCATTTCGCATGAGATCGCTCCGATAAACTGAAAGGGCAGTTTCTGAAGATGTCACTGACACCAGGAACATCGAACTGCAGGGTTTATGTTTTCAACTTGATATAAAGCCTGCAGGGGAACTTGCAGCCACCGTTCTGAACCCAGAACCATGCAACAATATTATCAACGGCAGTGGCACTCCGGTTGAAGCAAAAACCTCTAATTGTTAGGAATCAGGGGAAGGATAGAGTCCACAGCGCCCTTGTATTTTACATTCCAGATTATGTACCCGTTGAGATCTTCAAGCACGAAATCGTATTGCACCAAATTCTGTGCAGATTGAATAGCTGAATAAAACAACCAACAAATTCTCGGCCCTAATCAGACTAGGCACTAAGGACGCGACAGTTTCGCACACTGCTATAGCTAATTGCGAACAGGTCCTTGATGGGGCCATTTTATGTCGCTGAAAGGTAGTACAATTTGGAACCCATCAATCTTAGAGACTGCAAATCAGTCAGAGTAATTCTATCTATCTGTTCCCACCCAGGGACCGGAGTCATGGAAGCCCACAGCCAACGTCGTGTCTTTAGGTATGGCATGTCTAGAGCTAACAGGCCTCACGTTTTAACGACGCTGCGCAATTCAGCTGAAGCAGTCATGTCTCTCACAGCTATGCTAAAGTCATCAAAAGCAAGGTCTTCGCGCCACTGAACTGTGGCATATACGATGGGATAAGTAGCACGTTTGATTTTAATGTTCTAGATAATATTTCCGTAGGTGCGTTTGAGCGCACAATTATAATAGTCAATGGTATTGACCCAAGTTCAGCATATATTGATCGGCTGAATAAAGGGATCAATTTGCCAGCCCGTGAAACAGTTTTACACTGTTCTATATACTTACGAACAACTTCTTAGTGCAAACACTTGTATCTCGGAGTACTAATGCGCGAACTTCCGTATTCTGCTCTTGTTAACTGTGAAACCATTTCATGTGCCCTAACTACATCGACGCGCCTGTAGTGGGCACGTTGCCTAGGTGTGTTCAAAGCGTTCTTCATAGACGTCCCAAACTTTGCCTATAATTCTTCTGCTCCATCTCACATCGATGCAACGGAGAGGAACTTCAAGCCGGGCTAGTCACTGCTTCTCACCCCGCAATCCCTCGTTTTTTATGCCACTTGGGATTGAGCCACGACGAGTTCATGTTGGAACCGGGGGTATCATTGCCGAGCAAATAACTTGTATATTGCTGATGCGTAGTGAGGATTTTCGTATAATTCAACTAATTCATCATGGTCACTCTCCATCAGCAGGCTTAGGCTAGTCTGTAAAAGCACCAGACGTTGGCGTTTCGACTTTCTGGGTCTCGTCAGTGGTGCGCCTCCCAGTGGACCCCTGCCGGCTTCCGCCCCCATTGACTTCTGCATGCCGCCAGCTAGTGCCACTTCGCTATGCTTGACAGCCGCGGATCTGCTTGATTGACAGTTAACTATGATATAGCCCGGCTCATCTTCCACTGCCATGACAGTTACGATGTGTGCAGAGGACAGTAACTAGTCTCAGAAGCTAGGACTTTCCGCATAGCGCCCCGGCACTGCACGAGGACTTAGCTGGATTATACAAAAATCCTCACTACTCAGTAATATATGAAATATCTGACCGTATAGCTACGTTGTTTAAGCGGTATCCTAGATTGCCCCTTTATGGATTTAACGATTGTTCACTAGTGTATGATAGAATACAAGTATAACTTCACAAGACCCATAGTATGGATAATGCACAAGAAAATTGAAATCAAAAGCTTTCCAACGTGGAACGTGAATCATCAGTATTAAAGACATCGCACTTTATCACACTGTTGTGTAGTGCATAGCACTAAGATGAAAGTCTAGAAGTCTCACAAATATCGCAATGTCAGGTGCGTTCACCAAATGTGTTGGTAGTGCACTCCAGTGGAAACAGATTCTAGGAGATCAAAAATACTTTCTACAATCCAAATGGGAGTGTTGCGTTACTAGTTTCAGGTGATGACCTCGATATTGTTTGTAAAGGGCTACGGTCAGCAGTAATGTATATAGGTGCTCCCTTTCAGTTAGTATCCGGTTTGTGAGAACGAGTTCTCCGCGAAGCCGTTGGTATTCTGAGATGAACACACCGAGCAGATGAAGGCGTCCTTTGGAACTGAGACCGGGTAGTCCACGTGTTGCCTCGGTGGTTTTTTTGGGTTACTGCAAGAGACCTTGAGCACCAGGTCTGAATCGCATATTCAACTTGCGGACGATGGTAAGTGTTAATCAACAGTGGTACTAGCTGTCGCTCATAAGTGTCGAAAGCTCACCACCAAACCCTCAAGTTCAAGTTCGTCACATTCGTTGCTTTCGAACATTGTAGCGAATTGCCAAGACTTGAACGATGATACCTAAGTCTTGTTTACTAGTCACCTGTTGCAACACGTGCTGTCTCAGAAACTGTGTTGATGAAGCTGCTACGCACCGTCAGCAGGTGGCACTTTGCAAGGTTCAGTAGGAGCTGGTTCCTTTATGCCCATTCTTAAACCCCTTAATGCCGTATGTGGCGAAAACGCCTCCGACCATTTCACAAAGGCAATCTACAGTGCACATATTTTCCTTCAGTGCCCGTGTTGATATTTCCGGGGCGTACAGTGGATTCTATCTGTATACCAGTTCACCGCACTTTATGTTTGATTTGAAGTTATAGCTATTTAAAGGTGGGTTTGGCGTGAATTTCGGTTCATAATTTCCAGGACTTTTAGAAAATTAGAAGTAACTTATGTGGAATCAAAAAAATATTTACTAGCTTGTTATTCACTCCTACTGCTAATTTACCAGAATGAGTTATCTTAGATGGAAGGTTATTGACAATAGTGCGTGGTATGTGGCTTTTTCGCTACACTTGGCACTATTGATAGCTCATGAAAGACCTTGTTTAAGCTCATTGTCCTCTGAATGGATAGATTTCAAAGTTTCAGAGTCTCTATCAAGACCAAATGTTAGCGGTTTACGGGCAAATGGTCCCATTAAAGTGAGGTCCAGCCTGAAACAATATATTTCAAAGAAAATATACAAATCGGGATACAAGATTCCTGTGCTTTGCGATACGAAAAGACTTGTGTATTCATTCAATATATTCACAGGAATAATTGATCCTGCTCCTGATGAACCTGTCATCGGTGCAAGTGGAAAAATTGCACAAGTTATTCGGTCCCATGTCAACACTTAAATTTGTTAACTTCTTTTCTTCATTGCGCATGTGGATAATGGATTACCAGCCCTCGGGACAGTACAGCAAGGGTGCATTTTCCGTGAAAACGCCGACATGAAGAAAAAAGGCAGAAGGATATTTAGAGGAAAGATAGTAATTGTTGACGGTGTATAACCAAAGTTACCAAATGGTTTGTCACAGTAGTTTTTGTTGCCAGGAGTACCAATACTCAACCAGTTTGTAATATTCAAAGATGGGACAGAAAATTGAAAGCAGAAGTATCTGTGAAGTGTCCCAGCGTCATCGCTCTGTATAATAAGTTCATGTTCGGCGTTGGTACTCTGGTTGCTTATTGTCGGATCCATACCAAGTCCCGAAAATAATAGCAAAGGTTTTCCCATTTTGTCAACATAGTATTAGTCAACAGCTAGTTACTATGTCAACACGATTACGACTCGCTGGCTGTGCCTCTCCAGAAACAGAAAGACTTGCTTGCTTTCGGATTATCTATTGCGGAGGCATTCCTCATGCAAGGCAAAGCAATGTCGGGGAGAAACTGGGGACCATTTGAAACGGTGTTCAATATAACAAAACACCCGGGTCCAACTAGGTCTATTCAATCATTGGAAATCCGGTCAGATTCTGTGGGTCTCTGGCCAGTGGTTGGTAGTGCACGGCAACAATGCAGACGCCCAACTTGTCAGGGCCAGACATTGATCAAGTGCACAAATTGCAAAGCTCACCTATGCTCGAGCAAGAAGAAGAACTGCTTTATGGACTTTCACGTGTAACACTGATTTTCCTTGATTCCTCCGAAATATTTATTGTAATTTGGATGGTGGACAGAAGGGATTGGCCAATTGCCGTATCAATAAAACAATTATATGGCTGAAACGAGAAAATTTGTCCGGTAGCTATTTTGCATATTTGTGCCGGGTGTTGCGATTTTGCATCATGCCTTAATTTCTAACCAACATGTTTTACAATCAAATAACCTATCCCCATCTAATTTAACACCTGCATGTTTGTGAAATAACAAATAAATAATTTTATAAACACGGTGAAACATAAGTTCGATTAGAAGAGGTTAGTCCCGTCCAGAGCGATCTGACGATAGGCACCTTTGGATGCTGAGCAAATTGCTCTCCATATTTTAACATCATCCACAAATATCAGCATCGGGGACAAAATGTTTTTTGGGAGGTCATTTATGTAAACTAAAAACAGTAGCGGACCGAGAACGGGACCCTGCAATACATCACTGGATACGCACAGGCTTTCGGAGTGAGTGTTGACTTCTTACCTTAATGGTTCTGTCTTGCAGGTAAACTTCTGACTAGGTGAGCACGAAAACGTTGATACAGTAGGCCTTTGAAAGAAAACGAAGTGATTGACCCTGTCGAATGCGTCAGCAAAATCTAAGTAAACCACTTCCATGGGGACTCCTTCATCAGCTACAAGCACGAATGCTGCATGCGGGAACGTGGTTAATCTAGAGCTTGCGTATGATGCCTCTGCCGCTTGACATCAAATATGAATAAACTCTCGGTTAATCTTTTGTCATGCTATTCGCACCTTGAAAATGCACGTTTATTGTGTTGTCAACAACCACTTGACAACCCATCGCTTTTCATCAATGAGGCAATGGAGAGGATCGATCAATTCAACCAACTTGACAACTACATGATAATAATGAGCGAGTACCTACTGAAGTTTGTATACTTGGTACGGGCGCTAGTACTGTCTTTTTTGTATCCGCAACATTTCTGGCACGAAAGAAATTTTTCACTCTAGGATGGGCATGGTGACGGCCTCTTTCCATGTACAGCATAATCATCGCCAACAATAGTGCCTCAGTGATTCGAACTGATCGCTTGCTGCCATACGGCTATAGTGACCTTAGGAATGAGGAGTGCTAATAAAAGAGGTGTGGTCGACTTGGTAGAAAACTTAATGCCCTAAACAAACACTAAAGTGCAAGGCACGTGCACCTTGTCGGCAACATATTTACTAGTGGCTTACACCACTCTACGTCATTATAGACCTTTCGTCCCGGGGGCGAAAGCATGCGCCTCCCTGGTACTGACCGCGAGCTGTATCCTAGAATAACTCGAGCCATCATCATCATTACGCATCAGCTGAAGGTGAGAAACACACCTCAACTGTTGTGCCGCAACACAAAGATAAGACATAATACAAAGTAGCATACTGAAAATTATCGAATGTAAAAAAACATATTATGCGTTAACAGGGAGATGGTGTTTGAAGGTGGAAGGTAAGCGGGATGGGGAGGGACAAAGAAACTTACAAAAAACGCGATTGAGGTCGGCTTCTTGCCATGGCAACTAATGTATCCAACGAGACGTGTTCATCGTCCTTCGGACTCCAGCCAGGCAGTCGGGACACCAACCAACACCACCTTGGAAGTGAGGGATTTCATTTCTTTTACCCAACTCCGCTTGGCCACTTCTGCCGTTTTTTCATCCGTTCCCGGCGCGCAAACAACGCACGACGCGGGAGTCGGTGGGCTAGCATGCGCAACAATGAGCTAAACAGAACGCGGGTCACGTGGACTCCAGTTTGGACGACAAGATGGGTCCAGTTTAATCATCAGCGATTTTGTTTCCCAACATCAAGTTAGTTTCTACCCTCTCGAGCTCTACGCCACCCTACTTCCAGCATTCAAAACGAAGTAAACGGTGACCGAGCATACGCAGAACCTGCCCATGTCACTGTGGAATTTTAATGATTTCAGTGTGGTTTATTGTTCTAAACGACTATCCTCTAAGAACTTTGTACTGTATAGTGAGACTTGACTGTTTCAATTTTAAGCGCCCTCACGCCATCATTACCTTCAGGTCATCGCTTGTCCCTGACGATGGGGTGCACAATGTTAGTTTGGTTCATGTACTCAACTAATGGAACTGTGCACGTTCGACTACCTTTTTCTGTTTTGACTGTTTCATGTAGGATGGCGTAAGGTTAAAGGGAGGCGAGATTGACCATGGTGACAGGAGATAAAATTGTGGATAACTGCACTGGATACCATTAACCAATCTCATTTATCCGACTTGAGTTTGCTGGACCCACCTTGTTCTTGCCTGGTGACTTTTTGCGGAATGGCTCGCAATCTCACCATTGGTACGTGTGTTGTCGTCTCCTTGCTGACTTACTTATTTAAAATGTATCTGTTATTAGAGTAAATACCAAATTAAATTAATCATTATGCAAGTTAATAAAGGTTACAACTCAGAGAACTTACCGGTGTTTCCTTATAGCTACACGATAGTCACACGATATTTGTCGACCAGATATGGGGACCTTGCCCCTCAAAGTCGTTGTTAGACCATTTGGTCTTAAATTGAGTCCATCTTCTTTCTCTTATTACTTCTTGCTATGGTCATCCTGGTCGTGTGACAGTGAAGTATCCTTTTACAGTACTGTCTGTTTTCATCGTGCTCGTAGGACTTTGTTTCATTCCAGTCGCATTCTCATAACTGAGAAATAAACCGACACGTATTTAAGCTTAAACCAGGTGCCTCGAATCGTTGTCACAGTTGTAAGCTGTTTAAAACCATGTAGAATCACAGCTCCTTCCAATGGCTCATTGTCCACTCGTACTTTACCAACCCTGGGGCCAGTTGTTGATACACAGATGGAAGAATGTTTCAGACTGTTGTTGGTCTCTCACTTGCTGACAATGTTTTGACATTGCTGTTCTCGTTGCGGCTGTAACTGTCTTATATGGTCTAAGTGATCTCTGCTGTTAACAGAAATTGGTGAAACGGACATGAGGACTCTCATCTGTTTCCTGCAGCTTAATGAAGCCCACTTTCTCACTCATTAGCTGGCACTATTGTTTCAGTGCAAGTGACATTAATTTGTCCGCTGCGATTGGCGCTTGATTTACGGTTACTCAACTTAATGTATGTGACCGCTGAGTAATTTCCCTTCTTTCGGTAACTTTAACTTCAGTGTTTTTGTCCCATTTGCTAGTACAGATCTAGACAATTTTGCATCATTTTCCGTTAGCGTATTATTCAATGGGCTGACATTTAATTTTTTGCATAATTAGGGATGCTTTTTTAAGCACACTACTACGCTTCGTTTTTGCGAACAAAATTAACGGAATTTTCTCTTATTTTCAGCGTTTTCTCACTAATCACCCACTGGATCAGAAATCGCCTTTTTCAGCAATGGAACTATTTCCCAGTCCGTTTGGTGTCCTTCCAATTCAACTGATTTTTTGCCACCTAGCCCCGTTTTCCCTGGGAACCAGTTTAGCCAAAATATCGGATATTTTACCTGCTGTCGTCCATATCGACCCCCGCAATCCGGATAAGGCTACCGTGGTATTTTGCTAACTTACCCTATCAAGTTGTTCCCGATGTCTTAGGGTTGTCAAATCGGTCCCGTATATTATAGCAATACTAACTGTTCTTCGTTGAAAGACACCAAGTGAGATTGAATTCTTTATAAGCTATTCACTAATTCAATGCTTAGTAGCTTGCCTACCTATGTGCCATAGCTACTGTATGAAAATACCTTTTTCATACTGAATTGTTAGTAATTAGTCTGTCTAATACAATCCACCTTTGCCTGAAAAGCGCATACTGCGGAATCTACTTAGCTAACGTCCTTTTGCCTACCCTTTCACAACATGGGTTCTGCCATTGCTTCAGCCTTGTTCCTCTCTAGCGGTCCATTTCACTACACATTTCGTGCTGATGTGATAGTTGTCGTGCATTATATCACTTTTCGGTGATATCTTCCGCATGCCTGCGGAACCACGCGGTTCATTGGTCAGATTTCAACGAAACTGTCCGGGTAATGTAAGTTCAACCATAACCGATTTTTTCGGAAACCGGGGTCTGAAATGCGCTGGTATACCTCAATCGTTTTCGCGTTGCTGGTCCAGCATTTCTCCGGTCACTATTTAAGAATGACCAACTTGTTTGAGCAGTTATGAAAGGGAGAGACCATACCAGCCAACTAATGTGAATCGTTTACACTAGCGACCTGCAAGAATCGGAGTCACACCATTTATGCTAGCCACTTGCCTGCCAACCTAACGCTTGTGGTGTTACATGCCACCACCTTATCCGAAATGATGGTGAACGCTGAGGAGTACTGAGCAGTACCGGTCACACAGTTTGTTAGGTGGTGTAGCGTTGGGCACATATTACGTACGCTCTCATCGCTTGTCGAGGTTGTTGGCATTGATTTATTTATCGACTGTGGATGATACAAGGCTCAAAAGGTCGTTTACGTGGCTACAGGAAAGAATGCGACCAAACAGCGCGCTGTCTGCCCGTTTCACTGTCTATGCTGAAGTTCATACAGCATTACGATTGACTTGAGCATTTGGCTCGCAGTCTACACCACTGACGCGTTTCCTGTTCTGTGCTGCTCAGATTGCTTATTCGGAGTATCTATTGCGTAGTCATTTCTAGGATGAGACGGGGCAATGAACGCTTCAAGGCAGCTACCTCGCTGATGCGAACTTACATTCGCACCATAGCCAGCGGCTTGTTACCACACGTTGTTGACAAGATGCAGACACCCTTCCATGATTTTTTTTACTTGGGACATTTAGTTGGCGGTTGAACTATTCGCTGAGCTTGGCAATTTTGTAAAGAACTTTTCGTCACCAATCGAGGAGACATCATCAGTGCATAGTTGAGTGGCGTGCAGTAGCGTAGAGGAGCCTCAGTGAGAGTGCACTAGGCTCCCTTTTCCCCAGTTTTTATTTCATTGGTCATCAAAATTGTACGACATGATAGCCGCATTTCAAATCACTGATGTGCAGCTGTCGATGACGGACATATGGTGAATCGCACAAACCACAGTAGTTCACCGTCTTATCAACATCTTCGTTTAATATGCAAGCGGTTATTGATCCGAGCTTCACACCGTCCTATTCCTATCAAATACAAAGGGATCTTCGTCACTCGGCGACTGAACATGTCGCAAGGATTCAAAACAGGACAACCGGTCTAGTATTATCCATTGATCACCGCCACCTATAACGCATCTGTGGGGTCTTTGCTGGTGCCATTAATCACACGATGCCATGTAGGTAACGTGATATCTATGACTATGAGTTTTTCGGATCGAAATGACTACCTTTCATTGTCGGTGGCCTGGCGACGAACACGTTGGCCCTGCATACACCGCCTTATAACCATTAGAAATCCCCTTATGCCTACGAAGATGTAACCAAGACACGAGAGCGTTCCTACGATGAGCATATTTGAATTGACCTCATCAGTCACGCACCTCTTGTTCCCATGACTGCCAATAGATTCCAATTGATCAACCAATTCTAGCTCATAGCCATTAGGGACCAACGCAATAAGAAAAGATTGACGATCAGTTTAAAGTAGTTTGTCATTTCAAATTACAGTGCAGCATAAAGGAAGTCGTGGGAATTGAACGTTACCTTTCCCACTCAAAGTTGCCAAATAGCAAGCCGTTCCGTCTACCGGCTGTACTGAGCATCAGGCTTATTGATTTTGCTCGTCATTGTTCTCTGACGTTGGCATTCATGATTTCACAGTTTCAACAAATTTTATACACACAAAGTGACTTCAAAGCTGATTTCCACACTTTTGCTAATGGCTAAATCCTCTGTGGGCGTGCTTGCTCCGAATCGAGATAGGTGCAGTGACTGGACTATTGCACATGGATTGACCCTCACTCTATGCATCCGTTGGCGATGTGCAGTACAGCCTGTTGCTCTGTGGACCTTAACTCATCGATGCTTGTGCCTATAGGATGTGCCGTTTACGCTAATTTTGTGTTCCTCTGTGTGGCAAGCACGAAGATGCACTTTAAAGTGCTTTTCGGGTACCGACTATTGTTACTTAATGATTTTGTTTGTTCTCAACAACCATCATATCCGTTCGAATTGGCGACTAAAATTGTGGATGGAGTGTGTTTCGGGCGAATTCACGCCGCGGTAGTTGGAAGCATGCTTATCGGGACTGATGACTACTTATTCCTCTGCCACTACTTGTTGCCTCAGATTGAGCCTCAAAGCATATTCGCGTTTGCAATCTTTCTTCCTCAACCCCTATTGTTCGCGGAAACTTCCATGTTGTCCACATTGATGGGAATGGAAAAGCTCTTTGGTTACTCCTTACGTTCAGTGGCTTCCAAAGCATCCCGCAACGTGAGTACAGTTTGTTCCTTTTGCGTGCTTAAACATTCGTCAAGTTCCAAGCGCCGCAGAAACCCCATTTTTACCGGTGTCTGGACCGTTTGGACATCTAGCAGTTCTCCGTTAGGTACAAATTTGCTTCAGAATGCCTGCCTTTTGGCTGAGTTACATTTACATTCTGTTAATGCACATTTCTGATAATTTGAAATTCCGAAGGAATCTCCTTTCGGAATCTTTTTCGCGTGCCACTCTGACACCATTAACAGAGACAGGAAAGATGAGAAGGCTTCTGACCGTCACTACTAACCGCGGTTAAAGCCTTGTTTATTTTGGGGGTGCTACTTTGTAAGCGGTGATGCAGTTAAAGCGCTGCTGCGGAATGCCGTATTACTGCCAACGTTGTCCGCCTTCTCTTTTGCTTAGCATACGCCATCTTTTGTTTCCGAGCTTTTATACGATGATACCTAGTTAGTATTTCGCTTTACTTGTTATGTCATCTACGGCATATTTCAACATGCCAGCTTATCTTCCATTTGTAGTTTCGCAACCATCATTTTCAACAAAAAGACCGAAGAGATCCACGTGGTTCATAAGAAACCAGAATTTCTCTCTCCATGTTTCAAAGGTGGGCTTCACCCGAACATTTTGACTCATTCCTTTGCCGCTAGACACCGAACCCTCCGCCACCAGCGACTCTTTGGCCGTTGATGTAAGTTATCATTTCCCAATTTATCCTATTTTTCATAACGTTCTTCCCCAGATTTCTCGGGCACTTGCTTTTTCCATGCTAGTCGTTTGATACTTACAGAGGGGGATTGCGCGCCTGCGTTACAATCCAGAGATCACGGGGTCGAATCCGCGTGAGCTCGCTGTGATGTTGGTCACGTGGCAGCGCACGTCGGTACGATATGCCGGCATACTGCTGACTCCTCTCTTGATGTGATAGTCATCACACATAAACATCCCAGACGACTGTTTTATCCCCTCGGGATTCTCAGCTGTTTACCTCCCGTCTAAGGAGTATGACCGCGGATTGTAGACTCATTTGGAGGCATCAGCGGTATGCCGGTACATAGTACCGACGCTTCACTGCCGCGCAACAACCGCTAGTCGAACGTGGGCTGAAGATACTACGTGGGTCGCCTGCTCGCTACACAGGCTCGAACCCGCGCCCTCAGATTACAAGGCATGCTCGTGATCCTTAAGGCTCCCGAAAGCCCATATAGAGCAGCTGAACTACGCACTGCTGATTGTTGTATCAGGATCCGTATATCTCACAGAAGTACATTGTAGGAGGCACGTAGGCGATACAACTGTCCAGAAAAAGGGCACTCAACTTGTTACTCCGTTAATCGATCAATCAGTGTTGAGCGAAGTTCAACCAATCCGGATGGGCCTAGGATAGCGAATCACAACACCACTCCCCCCGCCGGAAAACTTCATTTGTGTTGGTATCGATCAACTGGCTTTGATGTACCACTGGACCTGCGTTGTTCACGGGACTTGACTGCAAGGTCGGTTCAGTTGCTCTATAAAACCGACGGGCATTACTATCAAGCCATTTTTCAATCGGCATGTGTTAGGCCCACATGGATGTGTGATTCTCACCCGTGCAGACAGAGTTGGGTGATCCTTTACGGTACTTCTATTTTTGATCTGAGCGAATGATCCCGGCTGCAATGGAATTGAGGTTTTAGCGTAGGATTGTTGATATGTTGCTATGCGGTTTGACACTTCGGGATTTACAAAAAGGGACACGTTGTGTGCAACATTAGGTTTGGTGCTTAAGGGTCTTCCTAGGATCAGCTTGGCAGGCGGTTTTCTTGTGTCTCTCTGTTAACAGCGCCCTTAAGGCAGCTTCTTCCCACTCTAACCTTCCTAGTTGGATGGCCCGTATTGCCTCCTTGAGAGACCGATTGAGGCGCTCCACCATGCCGTTGGCTGCAGTGCGAAAATGTTTCACCTTATTTCGTTTCAGGAAAGTTTCGAATCCGTAACTACAAAATTGGGGAGCATTATCAGTAACCACTTCCTCTGGTAATCCGAAGCGACTAAACAGATGTCTAAACCATCGCAGCGCTACGGAAGAAGTTACTTGGTCACATATATGAACCTCAGGCCATTTGCTGTAAAGGCAGGTTGAAACAAGTCGATTTTTCTTATTCCCCAGAGCAGTGACGAAAGGGCCCCTAGCATCAATTGCAACTTTGGCCAACGGCCCCATCGGGTATGGTATCGGTTGTATGGGAGCCTCGACAGGCAGGTAACTTTTGTCCGCTACTCGGCAACTTTGACAGTTTCTCACAAATGCTTCAATATTTGATGCCATTTCTCGCCACCAAAAGTAATGTAGAATTTTATTTTTAGTTCGGGCCATACCCGGATGACCCTCATTCGCACACACAGTTATCTTGTTGACCAGCACAGATGGAGCTGCAAATACTGCATTTCGCATTAGACAACCATCTACGACTGAAAGTTCCTGTCGAGTTGCATAGTACGGAAGGAACTCACAGGAAATTTTATTGTTGTTCGTCTGTCCCTACTGATCCTAAGCCACAAACTGCTGCAGCCTCGCATCTCTCGCATTCTCGGTTTCTAATTCATTAATCGTTAGGGTCTACAAATCAAATCCAAAACTAGACACCATTGCCGCTTCTCTGTATGCTTCTATTCTATCCTCCAGTCCCAAAATAAGCGGACTAATCCATCCGTGATCTGATTCTGCCATCTTGGCCGTTAAACGATTTGGATATCGTAACTGAGAAGTCTGGCCTACGAACGATTTATTCGCATTGGGCGGCACCATTTAGATCCATTCGTGGGGAGGGTGTTGCGAACAGAGTGGTGGTCAGCTCGTTAAGTGAAACGGCAGCCAGAGGTAAGGATGTCATTTATCGTAAGCCCACACACAAGCGAGAGCTTCCTTTTTGCCGAAGGAGTAGTCACCTTCATAGTTTGATAAC
>OX104068.1:77805893-77894363 GCA_944474145.2 Dicrocoelium dendriticum | reverse complement strand
CTTGGTGGCTATAGCCTAATTCAGTTAATTTAGATTTTAGATAAACTCGTTAAGTATATAAGAACGCGACTTTACTAACCAAACAAATAGACAGAAATGGATAGAATAGGTGAGATTGGAGAGATATGAAGTGAATATGCAGGCCAATATCGGGGAGGCAACACAAAAGTATTTTTACCGAGTTGGGCTTCTCTACTTGAATACTGCCCTGAATAATCCCGATTACAGATGATTATCTCTATATGACTATAATATAGATCAAGCTGTGAGTAAGAAGAATGAACACAATGAAAAGTGAAACGGTTTACGCAACATACAGAAGAAAAAATTAATATCAAAATTGGACAAATGAACTTGTTTGTCATGTAAATAACATCAGAGAAGAAACTAGAATTCACAAAGATTTGAGGGTAATAAGTGCTCACAGGACAACGCAGGTATTTTAGAGTGATTCATTTAAAAAATCGATATCGAGAAAATACCAGCGATGATGCGAATCGCTTGTGTCAACTGGAATGGTAATAATTGTCTCACTCAGCCTTGCTAAGTATGGTCAGAATATGTCTAGCGAATTTATCCAAAGAAACATCCGGGTTTTTCTACTGCCCATATAAAAAGGTAAGGTCGTCCATCTACGGCTGCATGGCTATGTTGCATCCAGTTGATGTCTTCACAATGCAAACATAAATTTATCCGATTCTCGTTAAAGCGCGTTGAGTTGTTTAATAATTGCATTTGAAATCATCGTCAATAGAAATCTTACGATTTTTGTTATATATAAACTGAGTGTGTAAATTTAACACACTTTTGTTTTTGGGAACCTCGTGCCCAACATCACATAGCGACACCAACTACTTCACATTATCTTACCAACGACATACGATGTATTTTAACCATTCACACATAATTTGATATAGGTTTGGGCTGAATATCAAAATATAAAGGTATATTCTTTGATGGTCTAAAAAAGGAGAACAAACTTAGATTTATTCTTGTGTAACCGAAAGGTGATTTGTAAAAGATTCACTGCCGCAGTGAAAAGCAGCATACATTAAGGGAACTATCTTTGTATGACGTCGAAAGTTGCAATATTGTATCTCACTGCTTGCTTCTTCAAATAGTTCTCTTCGTTTCAGCTTCGATTGCCGAATGGGTGTCAGTGCTGTGCACCGTCCAATCACCGCTTGAATAAGTTCTTTTTAAATACTAGTTTCATATCTAGAATACGAAGGGCAATGTTATTTTGGACTGCGAATTTCGATAAGATAAACGATAGTAGATTCGGTATTCTGACCGCGCCATACAACAGCAACGTTTCCTTAACATCTTGTAAAATAGTTAGAACCAATCAAGAACTCATTATTTCACAAAGGTTTGAAAACAACCGGTTTGTATAGTTGTGAGCGTCATTGTGCTTTTGACACAAAAGCTTCCTTAGGCCCAATGAACGAGTCGAGGTTTGGTATAACACTTATTGCGAACTGGGATTATAATCGCTTACATCCCATTCGTCACGATTATCATCCCAGTTCGTTATAAATGTTATGCCCACACTCGACTGGTACAATCTGCCTGAGGAAACTCTTATCTCAAAAAAACAACATTGCCTATTATCTATACCAACCGGTTGTTTTCAATCCTTTCTGCAATGTTTTCTCTGTTGCTTCACTCTAGGAAGCCATTTTATAAAATGCCACCCATTCTCGTGTGTAAGTTCATTCCAACAAGCTCGATGAGCGCTAGCCAATGTTTACCATTTATTGAATCTCAATTGTATTAATGATATCCTTGATCCAGTTCGCTGTCCTGGCATATTCTTTACCGTATCCTACGAGCAAGCACACAACCGCGAGACGACTAAACTCTGAATCCATCAGTCAGCGCGCAACCCCGAGAGATATATGTAGTTTGCGATAGCCAGTTGTAGCTGCGGCCGAATAGCCAGCTATGGTTCAGGGGTAGGCTCAACTTCCACGCCAGTTTCACGTGACCTGATGGTTAGAAGCTACTGACGGTTGTGAGAAATTTGGTCCGTAGAACAGAAAATAAGAATGTCAACATAAGACGTCCGCGTTCTAATTGTTCAATCACGTTCCGCACCAAATGAGTTAAGACGAATCTGAAGTTTAATTGATGAGCACCAGACCAGACACATTTTGGTGCCGCTTGAAGTGTAGTACCGCTAAATTAATTCTGACTGGAGTTGCACTATCCTTATAGTATGAAAGGCTGGCAATATTTGATAAACATAGTTAGGCAAAAAGTAGCTTCAGTAGAAGCGAACATAGCCGCGTACTTGACCCGGGCCTCTCCACCGAAATCGACTGCAAGCTTAATCCACAATGCCGTGTGTTGCATTAAAAAAGTGTCGCTTGAGAACACGGTAATCAATCGTTTTGCTACCACTTCAGATGGCCAGCCATTCTTACCCTAAATACAAATGTGAGAGGCGATGCTGCTCTGTGGCCAACCAGGTCCTCAAATCCCAACAACCACCCATACTCTTCTAAAGTGCACTAAAAGGACTAAAAGCACTAAAAATACGACTAAGCAAGTTTCACGGTCGACTTCGGGTGTAGTGTAAGAACGTAAATGAACTACTTGAAGTAATAAAATACCATAAAAAGCATGCCAGCCTGACGATTGTCACACGTCACCCAAATTCCTAGCACTATCTTCAGGTGAGGACTTCTCGATGTTGGGCTAAATCCTGCCAATAAGGTGAATGCCACCATTCTTTCTACAGCTCGTCTCTAGAAGGGATCATGTTTGTTCCGTATCTTTACATACGTTTCACAGAGTATTCAGCTTAGTAGCACACATGCTGATGCTAAAAATGCTCACGAAGGTTTTTATACGAAGCCTAGGGAATGACTCACAGTCTTGTGGGTATCCTCTCTCTTGTGCCAATACGACAGCCACGTGGGTGCTGGTTCGGTGGACGAGAGAACTACACTCAGAACTGGGAGTCATTCATCAGGCGCGGAGGATAACCTGGAACATTTTAGCATATCCTGCCTCCGTGCATCGAATTTCTTTTACATCGGTGCAAAATCGTCTGGTAAAGATTAGGAAACTAAGAATGATCCTTATTCGAGGACGAGCTGTAAGTGAATGGAATCCGGGGGCCATGATACTCGTTGGCAGGATTGAGCACAAAAACAATCGAGATGAGGCGCCCTCACCTGGTAAGTGATGTGCTCAGGAATTTGGGTGACGGCCTGTGACACTTCGAGGTGCCAAGCGCTGGATGCAGGGGTTGGGGTTTTTGCTGTCTAGGCATAGTTGTTCATTTACGTTCTGTTAAATCAACAAGCACGAAGTCGAAAAAGGTGAGGAAACTGGTAGTAGTATTGTGGTGTTCGTGCGGGATGGAAGCCCCGTTAGAGGGCACCTTTCTGTTGGAGTCAGGCGGCTCCGCGCCTGCGTGGGCGGGGATCGGGTGGACGCTGGTCGGGCACTCACACCGACTGCTAGATGAGATAGCCCATAACATGGGGTGGTGACGCCCCCCCCGCCGGGGTACGTAAGATTGGCACAGACCCCAGGGAATGATTGTCACTCTGGGGCCCGAGCAATATAGAATTGGCTGGTAACAGGCCCACCCACGTTAGATAGAGACATCTGTTTTTAATGAATACTATCTCGTAATTCGGGGATTAAGTAACCGGAACGCTAGCATGCTACCCAGGTGGTGAGGCCCCGGGTCGACCTAAGTCTACGAGGAGTTCGGGGCCCCCCCCTCACCAGCATCGACGTAGGTAGATTCCTTGGTGAGTAATCAAGACAGTCTTGATAAGATTTGCCTGACATCGGCTTAATGACTATGGAATTGTGCTTCATACCCACCTAAGTACTGAATGTGAATTTTAGCGGTTCCAATACACTGCAAGCCCCGGCACCAAATCCTGTGTCCATGGTAGGCGTGCTCATCTCTCTGCTAAAAGTCAGATTACAGTCATCTATTATCTCATTTGCAGCGTGCGCCGAAAAGTGACTTGAACCAATTACCCGAATCGCGGATCCCCCCCCCCCCCCCCCCCCCGTATATGTTGGTCCACTTATTAGTTTATGTTCTACGGACCATATGTCTCACAACCGTCAGTTGAGATTCTAACCATCAGCGGTCACGTGGTTGAATAACAGGCACGTCTGCCGTCGCGTAGTTGAGCACTTCCACACCCCCACCCATGAAACCATAGCTGGCCTTATTCGGACCCCCCTCAGCCACGCCAGCTCCCGATTCATAACTGCGCCTGTTCCGCAAAAACCTACATATATCTCTCAGCGCCCCCAGGGTTGCGCGCCCACCAGAATGATGGAGTTCACAGCGTTTACCGTCCGTCTCAGCGGCCCGGTTGTGGCCTTGCTAGTAGGATACGGTACACTGAACTATGACAGGACCTGCGAACTGGACCTCAAGGATATTCAATTAATACACATTTGGTGTTCAATAAATGGTAAACATTCGGGCTAGCGCTCATCGCGCTTGTTGGAATGAAATTTACACACCCGAGAAACTGGGTCCGGCATTTTATAAACATGGCTTTTCCCCTCTAGAGGGAAGCCAACAGAGATAAACATTGCAAGACAGCCCAGAAAGGGATTGAAACAACAAACACGCGTTGGTTTTACGATAATAGGCCAATGTTGTTTTTTTTGACAGGAATCAAGAGTGCGATCCTCAGGCAGATTGTCACCTGTCGAGTGGCGGGAATATAACTTTTCTATCCACGCAATGGGCACGATAATCGTGACGCATGGGATGTAAGCGATGATAAATCCACACTGCTTACGCAAAACTCACAGTGGCCCTATACCAAACCTCGACTGTTCATGGGGCCTTAAGGAAGGCTTTTGTGTCAAAAAGCACCATTGACGATCAAATCTATACAAACCAGGGTTGTTTTCAATTAACTCTTTGTGACAGATATGTAGTTCCTGGATTGGTTCGCTTAAACTATTTTTCAGAGTCGTTTTGGATTAACGTTGCTGTTGCCTTTGGAGCGGTCTGTCCTGTTACAGAATATAGCACAGTTGAGGTGATGATGTGACGTTGTTCGAAGTAACTATTGTTCAAAGTGCACTTCGTTCTCTTTTCTGAGATTTGTATAATTGTATTTATTTATTGTCACTTATTCTTGCAACCCCGGTGATCTGGTCCGGTGACAATGAACTTGACACAACATGCCCGGCTATACGCACCCCGAATGCCTCGGAATATCGTTCCACGTGAACTATGGGAAGTTGCATGCAGTGAGTGGTAACGATGGGCTTCGGGAGTCCGGATGGTAACTAAGTTTGGTCCTGTATTGTGAGTGCTGCCTGGTCGAAACTGCGGGACAGGGAAGCGGGGTCAAATCTCAGGTGCTAGCGGTATCTCAAGTTGGACAGCGAAGCGAGGGAGCCGTGGTGTCGTGTAATCGATTCTGTAGTGTAGGTGTCGCAGTGTGAGTAGTATGCCATTTTCACGCTGGGAATTGAGGTGTGGGTATGGGGTGGTGTAAAATTCATCGCGTATTCGGCGTTGGTTTAGATAGTAGTGAAGTATGTGGCCTCCCCGCGCCTCCCCCTGTCCCTGCCTCCTGTCAGAGTGGGTGAGGTGGCGGGCAAGGGGCGTAGGTGAACTATACTATACTGATACACGTCGTTGCCTAAACTCTTTATCGACCCTCCAGTGTTGTTATATAGATAAACTTTCTTATTGAGTGTATGCTAGTGGTCGTTCGATTTGAAATGACAATAGTTCTTAACTTCTCTACCGCGCTCGTTCCAGTGTTTCGGACCCATAATTTTTATGTGGGGCTTTGTGATAGATCAATTAAACCCTCAGGACTGCATCCATTAGCTATGACCTAGCCGCTTGGGGTCGGACATGTCAGTGGCTTATGGCAGGGGCAGTAGTACAAACCGGTCGGGCTTGATGTGGTTGACTTGGTCTAGTTAGTTCGTATCGGTGTACATGACTGAGCATGGCTAATCATGTAGGAGCCCCCCTACTGCTCCCCAATTTGGTGAATTTAGAAAATTCCCCCGTCCCCCGTCTGTACCCCACCCGACTCATTGTCTCACTTACACTTCAATTTTGACTTGCTAGCCAGGGGCTACCAAACGCAATCAAACGGTGTCTTGCCAAACGATTAACCAATGGGTTTATGGATTTATAAGCTTAATACGCGAACATTTCTGCTATTACACATAAATCTATGTTGAGTCCACCACAACGCTTTTTACAGACGCAGTGAAAGTGAAGGCCATCAAACAGATGCCTCCTCCTACTGACGTGAAGGATGTTAGCAGGCTGGATGGAATGGGAAATTATCTAAGTCGTTTCTTGCCCAGATTGGCAGATGTAATGGTACCAATTCGAAAACTGATGCATAAGAGTTAGAAGTGGCTTTGGGACGTGGAGCAGGAGTGAGCATTTCAGTAAATAAATGAATTCATCACGAGCGCCCTGTTCTTGCTTACTATAACCCAGCACTGCCGTTCGAGATCCAGTGTGACAGCAGTCATAATGGTATCGGAGCCATACTCATGCAGAACGGTACTCCTGTCGGCTTTTGCAGCTGTCACCGGACGCTGACAAAGACCGAGCGTCGTTACGCGCAAATAGAGAAAGAAATGCTTGCACTGGTTTACGCCGTGGACCGTTTCTGTGGCTATACATTTGGCCACAAATCCACCGCCTTTACTGACCACAAGTCCCTGGTGTCGATCGCCAGCAAGCCGCTCCATGTTGTTCCACCCCGCCCACCCTGCTTGTTCGTTTTCAGAAGTATGATCTAGAGATTGTCTACCGGTCAGGATCCCAGACGCACATTGAGGACACGCTGTCAAGAGCGCACCTCCCAGCCACGCCAGGAAAGGAAGAAGACCCAGTTTTTGTCCTTGCAACACAGCTGAGCGCCGTCATTGAGGAACGCTTGCAGCATCTCCAACAATACACTGAGGAGGACGAATTGTGTAGACTACTGAAGCGCACGATCATGAACGGATGGCCCGAAGACAAGAACAAGGTACCAAAGGAGCTGACTCCATTCTTCCATTTTCGTCACGAACTCATTACTCAGAGTAGATTAATATCCAAAAGCAACAAGATAGTGGTTCCAAAGGCACTGCAGCGTTCGATGCTGGAGCTGATACCTTGTGCACATTTAGGAACAAACTACTGCGAAGCAAGAGCTAGAGTGCTGTTGTTCTGGCCCGGAATGACCAGCCAAATACGAGATTACGTCTCCAATGGTGTGGCATACACAGCTTACGACGTACACCAGCCAAAAGTACCGATGATGCTACGTGACGTTCCTGACAGACCCTGACAGATGGTCGCACTAGACATTTTTCTCACGATGGAAGAAACTATTTGATTGTGGTATATTATTTTAGTGACTACTTCGAGATCGAATCGCTTGCGACGACTAGTACGCAATCCGTGGTAAACAAGTTGCGGTGCCGATTCGCTCGATATGGAAGATCCGAGGTGATGATTTCATACAACGGGCCACAATTTAATAGTGCAGAGTTTCGTATATTCAGTAAGAAGTGGGACTTTTGTCATCGGCTAATCAGCCCGTACCATAGCCTATCAAACAGTAAGGCTGAGTTCGCAGTGAAGGAGGCGACGAAAATGCTTACAAAAGCCAAGGAGACCCTGCAATATCTGTGCATAATGCTACTGAACCAAAGGAACACACCATCTATTGATATCGGAGCGAGTCCTACACAGCGTCTATTCATTCGCCCAACAAGAACGCAATACCGACCGTTACTAGTCTACTGCAGCCCGAGATAGCGCCATCCGATGTCCTACACGAGCGACTACGGAACAGAATGTGAAGGCAAAAATGTATTATGATCGCGGATCGAAAAGCCTCCCACCACTAGTACCAGAGAAGACGTTTGGGTGCAGCGATTGCCGGAATCCGGTGGTTGCTGGCGGAAAGGAGTGCTCGGAGGCTGGAAGGGAGAGAGGAGCTGTGAAATGAAGGTGGGTGCAATCTCATTCGACTGAATCGGATGCAACTAAGAAGAGTGCGTCAGAAATGGCCACCGCAGAGAGAGGGTCAGCAACAACAACAACTGGAGAGGAACACAGCTAACGAAGCCCAGGACATTAAACGCACACGAAGTGGTAGACGATACGGAACATATTGTAACGTCCTGTTAAATAACGAAAAAGGAAAGGATGTGATGGGGACTGAAAATGCTGGCGATTGGAAGTGTTAAAATGCTGATCGAACGTCACAGGCCAGACCGATAGGGAGTGAGTATGTTGCCGGAAACAGATTGGCCAGCAAATCAGGAAACAGTTGGCCCGTAATCGCGACCAATATGCAACCCTCCACTGAACGTGCAAGTGACCACTCAAGCGCCAGCAGACGAAGGAGCGCATACTCGTGCACCTTTGAGCCAAGGCTTGTGGCATTGGACCAAGGGAAGAAGCTCGCGGACCCAATCCCGTTAATCGTACATAGACTAAGAAAGTCAAGGTGATCTAGATAGTGTGAACGTCGCGAGCAAGCATAAACCAATGGAAAGGGAGCCAGCAACACAGTGCAAATAACAGGGATGAGCCATTGAAACGGATTGTTGTAAATAGTGTATATACACTATAAGTAATCAAGCGTAATCCTAATAAATGACTTCGTGATCGCGGCCAAGTCTTCTTGCTTCCCGGAGGGCTACACAGTACTGCCAATCGAAACTACCGAAATGTGTTTTCGGTAATTCTTCATCAGGCTTGTACAATTACATGAAATGCAAACTTTTTGTATACAGACCCAATGAGTCGTCAATCAACGAAATTGATTTTAGTGCGCTGTGACACAACTTCGGTTAGGTTACAGTTTTAGTCGTACGTGCGTACAGGTCAACTGCAGTCCGTCCTGGCCAAGGTAGGCTCAACGCGTGAGTGAACCGTTTCTGCGTGCACAGTGCTGGTTCGTACAGTCGAATGGCGAAGGCTTCTGCGGCGTCTAATATCCGCTTACGGAAATACCTTGATCGATTTTCTGGAGCCTGATAGATTACTTTGAACGAGTCAGCCGACATGGTGGCGTGACCCGTATCCGCAAAATGCGTGGTGATGGCAGAGTTGGTGACCTTCCGGCCTCCATTTCCGAGCCAGGCCGGATGGTGTTCCTTCACACTTTCGGATAAGCGTCTTGTCGTACGACCAACGTATCCTGCTCCACAGGAACAGGTAAATGAGTATACACACATTGATTTGGTGTGGACACGCAGCTTATCCTTGAGGTTTAGTCTCACCATTGGGCTTCTGGTGAACCGGATTTGCAACCTCGCCACTCGGAAGGTATTCCTGAGAGTGGACGTGAGATGGCGGGATAGAATCTCGGATACTATTTCCCCTTTGTAAGACAGTTGTATTACACCTGCGATGTCAAATGTTGTAGCAGAAGAACGCAGATATAACAGAACTCTATTGTAGGAGGCACGCGGAACGTACAACTGCCTAGAACGAAGACACTTAACTTAGTAGTCCGCTACTCGATCAATCAGCGGTGAGCGAAGTTCAACCAATCAGGATAAGCCTATGGTGGCGAATCACAACACAGATGATTGCCGAATGGTTGAATGTCTTTTAGTGTTTCCTTGGATTTTTGATGACCACTGGACTGAATCAACTTGCAATGAATATTCCCTATACCGTCGACGTTCACCTACTACTTGTTTCTACTCTGTTCTCTGTTTTGACTACTTCTGTCCCAAAGTTGTATCAACTGTTAACATTTGTGAAGCCGTTACTATTATCTGTTATGCAGGACATTGGCGTTCATCTTAGTAATCAATAAGCCGCACTGCACTATAACTACTAATATCACCGTGTCGTTCACTGTGATCTCCCGTGGTCTATTGACTATCCACGGACCTACAGGATTAAGACCTTGTATTTTGGCCTCACAGCGGTCGGATGGAATGCGCACAAGCTGCTAATTAAAAGTCGATGCAAGCGGATATATGTTTTCATTAATTCTCTTGAGACGTGTACAATTATTTGTGGAAAATATCAAACTGTTTAACACAACGTAATGGTTAACAAGTTCGCTTCCCAATCACTGATCAAGCACAATCACTATCCGTTAAGTCACAAGTGCGATATACACACTATTCCGTAAGCCGGATGTCGCAGTTCGAGTGGGTCAAGGCAGTTTTAACGTCTGAACGAGCCGTTTCTGAACAGCAAACTGCAGCTCGTACAGTCGAATCACGATAGCCACCGCGGATTCAAGCAAACGTCTACGAGCGTGCTTTGATTGTCCGGTGCCTGATAGATCACTTTAAATGACAGCTAAATTGGTGCCGTGTCCAGTGTCAGCGAGATGCGTGGCTATGAATGAGTTGATTGGTTTTCGACAGGCAGTCGTGAGTCAAGTCCCATGGTATTCCTTTAACCTGTCATACAGGTGCCTCGTCGTTCGGCCAATATAACCTGCTCCGCAGTAACAGGAAAACGAGTGCATACATCTTGATTTGTCGTGGAAGGGCCACATGTCTTTGGGGCTAGTTCTAACCTTTGGGCTACCAGCGAATTGGATTTAAATTTTAGCTGCTGGGAAGTTTGTGAGGGCATGTAAAAGGCGATGGGTTATGGTTTCAATAGCGATTTCTCCCTTATATTGTAGCTGGAGAAATATAGGTTTCCTCCGGACTGTAAGGGTAACGGTAGCCTTTTTCTTTTGCCCCATGTTGACTTTCAGGAAACTGTCAGCGTAACCACTTTCTTTCAGCGTCGGACGTATGCACTTCAGTTCTTTGGGATACGTTCGAGCAAATTCTTTCTACTCGACTCATTAGACTGAAGATCAGGTTCCGTTTTTATTTGACTGGGACGCAACTGTGGAATTTCAGGTACTGTCTATTCCACGTTTGTTTCATATATACCTGACGTAACATGCCACTCTCTAGTCGCTTCATTGCCACATCGAGAGAGTGAAAAGTACCATTTACTGAACTTCAGCGCTGAACTTCAGCGCTTCGTGCCTCTGGCTGAATTCATTGGTAAGATTCCTAATGGTTCGAGAGGATTGGAGCAGTACAAAATTCTCGTCGACGTAATGATGGTAAGGACTGAGGTCCGTGATGACCGATTTTAACTTGCGCCTTTCAAACATACCCATGAATAGGGGAAACGGTCCAAGTGGAGAGCCCACAGCAACTCCATCGTGATGTCAATACAATTCGCCATTAAGCAGCTACTGGATGTCGAAAGTGCACGGAAGCATCGGTTCCTCTAGGACCACCGTAGGTATAACAATAGCTACCGGTTTTTCGACATTATCACAGATGTAATTTATAGTTTCAAATAACGAACATTTGTAAAAAGTGAGGGCACATCGATAGGGCACATGGTCAGATCCGTGATATTTAGATCGCACACGCTATCCACCAAATCGTAACTGTCCTTAAGGCTGTGCACAGCAACTCGTTTTCGAACAGGTTCCAGAAACTCGACCGACCACCGCGCAGTAGGGTGGTACGGTGCGCTCTTCATATCTAAGGCTGGTCGTAAGGAGACGTCAGACTTATGCGTTTTAGGAAGATCATATAGTCTAGGAATTATGCTGCCTGTGGGGCGTAGATTTTCACATTTATTCTCACTGATATAACCAGCTTCCCCAAAAATTTTGAGACAGTTGCGGATTTGACTTTCGATGTGCTTTTGTCTTGTCCTTCTCATTAAGCATCTTCGACAACTTGGTATCGCCTGCCAATAGCTCGTTCATTTTCCGGATGTAGTCTGCTTTGTTCATAACAACTATACCCGCGCCTTTATCCGGCCTAGTAAGCAAAATATCTTTATTGCTAACTAGGTGCTTTAAAGCCTGGATGTGCTATGTTTCACTGAAGTATTATGCTTTATCCCAGCTCGGTGACGGAGAATTGACCGTCCAGTGCCTTTTCAGGCATGTGGTATGCGGTTGATTTGTGCACACTCTTCTTCCATTTCCTCCTCAGACGTCGCGTCATTTTGTATTGCACTCATAAACATCGGTTACTGACCTGGCTTGCAATTTGCCTATTTTCAATGACCATCATTTGTCGGGCTACATCTTATTGTTTCACTTTCATGTTACACCTCATAGTACTTCATCACTTATCGCTCTCTACGGGATGAACACCAGTCTCTTGTTGATGGCACACTTACTTACGTGGGTGTAGTTGTGTTTTTCACTGATGGTGCAGATAGCCTGCTGCTAGTACGCCAGCTGACCGGCTCACTTTCCGGGTTACAAGACAAAGACCTCAGGCGAAAACTGTATTGAACACCCGACAAGCAGTATAAGTGATCAACTAATCAGATCTAATCAAAAGTTAATAAGGAAATGGCCTAACGCTCACTGTCTGGCTTCAAAGCAGACCATCCTCATTTTTAACGTTGAAGATAAAACGTCATCATTGGCCGGCTCTCGTTGGTTAGCCAATCCGCTTCGGGATGCGTCATGTTCAACTGTTCCGGGCTGCTGGTAAAGAGTGCCGGATCCCTCAAGTGGTGTGCTTCCGGCACCTGCAGTAGCATGGGCCTCTAGTGTGGTTGACCTTCGACTTTCGTGCTGCGACCTAGTGTATGTATTGATTTGATATTTACTACTCTTTAATCTGCATATATTAGTGTTGTCTCAACGGGTCTTTTACCTGCTCCACTTTGTTATGATTTTGTCACATTTTCTTGTCTCCGATCCCATCAACTTTAACATTTATTGTACTCGGTAGAATGGCTGAAGTCACTCCTATCCAATAAGTTCTTGTTGCTTCTTGGAAATCGTTAATGGAGGACTCCCTCGCCTGCTTTCACCCTTGTTTCGTAATCACGACTGTGAGCGTTGTTGGTGACGCGATTGTTTATGCAGACCACTTGTCCGAGGCGGAATGACACCGCATGAGCGTCATGCGGTGTGCTCATGAGCACCAACATCGTGATGAGGCTGGACCTTACCGTGGTGCGATGGTTTGCGTGCTTCAGTGATCCAATGAGCTTTGCTGGGTAGTGCTTTTCGTATCTTCAGAGCCGCTCATACCATATTAGTCAGTGGCCAGAGGCTAAACAAACAGCTCCCTGGTCCTACAGGTTGCGGCTTGGAACGAGGGTTGCTCCTTATTCTTTAAAACAGACCCCTTGTAACCACTGCCAAACCCGCTGCCTTGCGGTCAATTTTTTGAACCAAAGGCCTTGGTTGAGAACCCTAATCACTCACCTGTCTAGGCCTGGACAGCCTGACAGTGTGCTGTCCGCGTAATACTACTCTCTTCTTGTTACTCTGGCCGTCTCATAGGCTAATCAACGGCGCCCTATCTGCTGCATCAAGCGGGGTGTATAGGGGTTTGAATGCTACTGCTCAAGGCTCTTCCCTTTTCACCCTTATCATCGCGTTCCAACTTCACTTTTATCACCGCTCCATTTTCAACCCCTAATTTCTTGGCCCTTCCCCATTTTGTTTTGATAGTCGTGTATGCAGCACAATAGCTTAGGTGTTTTCTACCTCTAGGTAACCTGTACAATGATGATGACGATGATGATTCTTGAGCACGAACACCTTTCGGCATTTTCGTTTTACTCACGTTACTTGTTGCTCGCTGATCGTAGCTGTGCACTTTTCTCCAGACCGACGATGTTCTCATCATCTATGAATATGGAACGTCGGGTTAAATTCCAGTGCTGTTTAAAATCCCGACCATTCGTTCCCTTGTGCATAACCCTTGCTATTTTTGCACAAACGAAGCGCATGGTTTTAAGCTTGTGTGCTCCTCACATGTCGATAAAGTTCGCGCCAAACGAGCACGTCATCCCTACTGAAAATATCAATAGCATCGAATGAATGAATGAAATTTGCAACCTAGGGACTGCCATCAACTTCATTCGATCCCCATGAATGATTCATCTGGATGGAAGATGAATTTCCAAAAAGTTTGTCGAATGGACTTGTACACTGGTGTGGTTCCATTGGGTAATCTTAACTTCACGCTGTCCACAACACGTTTGGAGGGGTGCTCAGAGTTGTCGGTCCTTATAGTCCATTTCCAATTCAACCACTTGAATATGCTACTTGTCTTACATTTGAGTTGCTAAGATTGTGCCATTTTTATGGCCGGTTAACTTACCCTGTTTTGCTAGCCATTGTAATTTTGCTAGGGCTGCCTTATTCTTCCTTTCTATTAAATCTTCTCGTAGTCTTTATCACGTTGCGTTTCTTCTAGAAGGTCTATCAATACAGCTATTATTTCCCTTGTCGGGATCCACGCTAAATGGGATCCCCCCATTGTACGCTCTCCGATAACCGAGTTCGAATCGCTGCTGACTGGCCATGAGTTACTTGCCGATTACCTGACCTAACTGCCGATATTTAATCGATTCATCCATCTCATCCGTTGAAGTCATATTTGCCTATCTTTATCTGAAAATATTAGTGCACATCTTGCGGTAACCGTGCTCATGAATCTAGCGCATTTTCGACGCAAGAGTAAGTGGTTTAGTTCCACAGAATTGGATTCTGGCCTCCACTCTGACGCCGTCATGCTCAAAGGGTGAACATTACGCGAAGTTTTCTGTCGAGCATGATTAATGACAGTTGGGGGCAGCGAAATCCATAGGGGAATTTGTTTCGCGGGGCCCCTTAGCGCAAAGTGACTATGATTATATGGTGTTCTGGATGTGTGGCCCTCCTGAATCATTGCTTTTGCTCTGTACGCTCCGCTGTTGTTGGCGCACTCAGATCCGCCTGGATTTTCACTTGAGCTCCCATATGGTCTGAGACTGGTGCTTCAGTATACTACGCTTGGCCTCTCGACCTTTTCAGATCGACCATTGTGGTACACTTGTTTTGCTTTTATCTCTGCGGGGCACTGTAATCGTGCCTCTGGGTTGACGGTGGTCCACATTCATCCCCACGGAGTGTTGCGCGATTATCATCCGAACATCAACCCACTTCTATTTTATCCGAACTACTCCCTAGTAGTCCGACGGTTCACTGGTAGTTTAGATATTCGAACCTTTTGCTGTCCTGTCCTAAAGCTCTTCTGTCACCTACCTCGTCAAACCTCATGAACTGCGCACTGCTACCCGATTCATTGCTCTTCACACGCTGCAATCAAAGGTCACTTTATCCATCCTAGTTTGTCTCCCATCCATCCGTCATTGATGTGTGTGTGTTATTCGATGAACCACCTCCACGGTTGTCCGCGAACATTCAAGTTAAGTATTTAGTATGCTTTATGTTCCCATGACGAATGGGACCACCGCACTGGACTTTCTTTAACAACTGCGTCCGCTACACTGGATTAGTCATTTCTCACATGTGCCATCCTTACAGATGGTTTGCGGATGTGTTGGATTACTCATGTGTCCGGTTGGGGGCGACAAAACAAACTTGCTACATTGCCGTCAACCTTAGCAGAGAACCATCTGTACTATGGGTGTTTATTTGCCTTTGAACGTTTCATGGTTTGCCTCACCCTGCCGGTATCGATATGGATAAACTCAAACATTGTTTATGGTTTAAAATGTTCCAGAATACTCTTAACTTGGGTTACTTATTCAATTGGTTATTTGTTCACAGAGCTTGAAACTTTGCTTGCATATATTTTGCTACCATGCAAGGTGGCATCGTCAGTGCGGTGCTATACAAGTTGCAGTCCTGCCGATCCTCAAAATATATGCAATCAAATTTGCAAGCTCGGCGGATAGATGAACAAATGAATCGTATATGGTTATCACCGTACACTTTTGAGATACTTACCCTTTGGCGCACCCTTCACGAGCACAAAGTCAGTCCCTTCTTATGCTATTTGTGATACGGTTCGTGGTATACTTGGTTCGAAGTTCTATCCTGCACTACCCTTTTCACGGTCCACTGTTGTGTACTATTGGTCAAAACTACGAACAGCAGACTACCAATATCCTAGCGTAGCGTTAATCCCACGCCGCTTCATTCCGTGCCCTCTCAGCGGAAAGCTTTAACGGAAGCGTTTGGCTCCGTCAAGCGACAACGTGTGCTGAAGGAAATAGAACGTCATGCGGATCACCGAGCAGCCATGACAGACGCGGCTGTCATCACGCGAACCATGCATGGGCAAAAGCGCCTAAAGTCCGACGTCGCAGACGCCGAAGCTGCATCTTCAGGTAGGCATGCATGAGGTGGTTTCTCCCCTGTGTTTGCTACTCACTCATTTCAGTTTTTCCAATTACCAATTTACTGGTCAGCTTGCAGTTAGTTGGGACATTTCCGCCATCATCTCTGATAAGCTCGTCATTTCTTATAATTCTTTGTTATAGTTATGGCAGCCCCGTTTCATATGAGAAAAACACTGGTTTCTGCTATCAGGTGAAATGTCTGAGTAAGGGGCAAAAGCGTGAGATCCGATAGCATTTCCCTCTCGCTCTTTATGCTCGCTCAATACGTCTGAAATCAGTGCTGCCATACCTTAGTTCGATTTTTTCCTCCACCCTGTCCACATTTGCAGTCTTCTCTTAGCCGTAGCTATTCCTATTCTTTCATTAATTTTTCGCTGGGCATGGTATCATCTTCTGCTACGTTCTACTCATCCCATCTGTTACACACTTCAGGTGACACGCAACCCACTGATGAACGGACGCGTCTACTGCCTCCTTTCAACCCTAACGCGGCTATTCCACAAGATGTTTATATGTTTGATCGGCTCATACCCTCACGAATATTGGAAGCCCTGGGTAGTGAAGCGGAGACTTTAGCGACTGCTCCAATAAGGTCCTACGAGACGTGGTCCCAAGAGGGATTGTACCAAAAATGTGTGATTGATCGTCTTCTTCGGACTGCAGCCCTTGGCGGTTCAAATGAGCAACAGAAGAATTTTGGGAGTCGTATGCGAAATGCTCAGTGTCTAGCCTATCTCAGTCATATGCTGACATTGTACAATTTGCCTGCCCGGGCTATTCAACGTAAGCAACCCCTACCCAATACCCCAGCTCCCGTGGCCAAGCACTTACTGAGCGAATTCACTGTGATGATCAATCATGGAAGTGTAGGAAAAACCAAGCTTCGGTGAGTCTTCATTCCACCTCTCATTAGTATCAAATGTGTGCTTCGTTTCCTAACTACTTTTGGTTGTTTTCAGTCCTTTAGCTTCATCTGTGTCTTTAGGTGGATTTATTTGCAAAAATACATTAGTTATGTCAAAAACTGTCAAAAGCGAAACGTTTTGCCCACAAACTATATCAACCGGGTCTTTTCCAATTTTTTTTGAAAACACGAGCTAAGTCTTTTCTCCTTTGTTCTGATACGATATCAGTTTATTAAGAGATGTTGCCCTGCTGTAAGCTAATTGCATGCAGTACACATGCTCAGTGGATAGCGCATTATCCCAGTTCCATCAGTTAGACATCAAGATGCACAATTGGAACCTCGTGAATTCGACTATAAGAGCCAGTCGGATTGGTAAGCGTTGTGATTCTGAGCGGGCACAGGATAGACTGCGTCCGTAGTTAAGACATCTTGTCGAAACGGCATAATCATAGAGTCAGTTGTCTACTAAACTTCGCTCTGTTCGTTACTTCTAGCCATTACCTTTTGCCTTATCTGGCTCGTATTTATCTTCACATTTGTATACCTTGGCTAGTGGCCGAAAGGTGTGTTCACTTGCCGTGTAATCCGGAGGTCGCCGGTTCGCATCTAGGTATGTGCAGGCGACTCGCAGTATGCCCAGCGCACGCGCGACTGATGGTGGTTGCATAGCAGCTAAGTGACGCCACAGTGTGCTGATGTACTGCTGATACCTACTTTTGTTTGCCTATTTTTATCTGCTCGTCGTTATGGTCGTCCTGACAAGAACCACGGAACATAGAGCAACCGTGCTTCCGCCCCCGATCATAAGGGTTCAAATAGGCTGGACCTAACATCCTTGATGTGTACGCGCCAACATTTTCCATCTGCGCAGTTGCTGTGCACTGTGATCTGTGTCCATCTAGTTCTTGCTGCACATGTTTCCCATGTGATACATTCAGTAGTTTTAAAATTAAATGCTCACGTTTCGACGAGTGCACCAAGTTGTTGTTGTTGTTCTTGTTGTTGTGGTTGTTGTTGTTGTTCAAGCGTGCACAACTTTTGTTGACACTTCTGTCCGTTACTAGATGCTTTCTGTGCGATTGTCAGAGGTATGAACGATAGACTCGCAGTGCAGTGCTGCAGCCTCAACTCTCCCACTTTCATCATGTTGACCATTTTGTCTTCCAGCTTCATTTCTCCAGTTACTCGAGATCGACTTATTTATCATATGCTCGCCCTTATTCTACACTGTGACAACTTCGCCACCATCGTAGACGAACTTACCGTCGATTTCCGCTTGAGTTGTGACGCGTGAGTCCTAACTTATCTCAAAAATTGTTACTCATTTAGTGATGAGTTTTCACGTCGTTTTTGAGCAGTTAACGTAGTATGAATGTCTTCCCGGTGCTGATAAAGCCCAATCATTGTTCGGTTGTCTTATCGTTCACGGTCATTGCCATCTTGCATTCCTTCCACAATTTCCATTTCACCCCCAACGACAGCACTAGTAATAATAATACCAGTAGTTATAATAGTAATGTACCGAACGGAACTGAACGCAGTATTTATGTCTTCAGCTGTCACTGGGAATGAAAAACGCAACCTGCTTGGCTGTTATGGCAACGGCGTGTTAATTCCCCTCCTTTTTACTCAAAGCTTTGTCAAAGTCATCGCCACCACGTTCAAAGGGATTCCTGGGTCTCCATTTTAAGCATGTTTCCAAGGCGCGTGATAAATCTCGGGTCATGAAAATACCGGCATTCGATCGGCCATCGAACGAGCACGTCTGCGTGTCGTCGGTGTACAATGAAATGTCTCTGGATCTTCTTAGTTTTTCTTGATTTCACTAATAACCAGCTTAGTTTCGAAATGATATAGTTGGTTGATTGATCCTAGTCACTTTTTTGTTCTATTTTCCACGCTGCATTAGTATTTTACTGATAACAGACGACCACTCCCGATTTTGTGAAAAGTGTCCTAATTACCTCACTCGGATTTAAATGATGCAAGTTCATTCTCGTACCAGCATAGCCTATGCCGTCAGTGACCACGTAGTGTCATACAAAGAACGTTCTTCGATAGACGTCGTTCGATTCCCCTTTCCCCGCCACTCATCTCGGGGTGTACAACTAGTGCACCTGTTATTTGTAATCATAAATTGTGCTTCATCATCATCTGCTTGCGATTCATAACATTCCACTCCCGCCTATCATCACAGTCATCACGGTTACAGTCTTGGGCGGATCCCATTTGCCCCGCTTAAAATGGACGCGCACTTTCTGTGTCCATCCTATTTCTGTTGGGGCGTGTCCGCTTCACACCCTATCTTCAAACCTCCCATCTAAGCTTACCACTTTTTACACGCACAGGTTACGGCGTTACCTTCTGTACATGGGTTGTCGTGTGCACAAGGAAGAGACGAACGAAAGCGAGGGGACTGTTCATCGAACGAAGGCCGTGCTCGTCACTCCGGTTAAATTTCCCCATGGAAGTTTACATCGAACCAAATCAAAAAACATGCTTCTATGAGCAACAAACCTCCCCCGCCCCACCGTGTACATGTGTATGCATATGCAGTGCATTCTCCTTCGACTTTTTGAATCTACAACTCATTTCCAGGGAAATTTGCTCTCGCCAATTTTCCCATAAACTCCATACAGAGGATTGTATAAACCTGTTGCTTCTTGTCATATTTCACTTTCTTAACGTGTCTTGAAAAGCACTGTCGTATTCGATAGCCATGAGTGTTACACGCTGTTCTCCTTACCAACCCGATTCCAACATCAAGCCAGATTCTCATGTCATTGGTCTACCAACTGAATGATCGCTCATCTCCGCGCTAAAGCATCGCTGGTGTCGCAGCGCTACGTAATTAGAATTTCATTATCTGCTTACCCCAATATGTAATCTCAACGGTCTATCAACTAGACACAGAGCCAAATTAAAACCATGGAGATCAGCTGCTACGCAAGATTCATCGCGTCATAATCATCGTGGCATGCTAGTTGAAGGTGAGCAACACACTTCAACTAAAATGCCGCAGGAAGAATGGAACATTTTGACAAAAAGTAGAACAAAACATTTTTAGTTTGTTTGTCACACGTCGAGTTTTTCTCTTTTTGTCATTTTCAATGCTGATAGTATTAAACATGTGAATCAATACAATATTGTACACAATTCTTTCACTGATTCCGGTTGCGGGCCATATCTTCAAGAGTGCTAAGCTATTGGCACTCCTCATCTTTGGGTCCCCATCCTGGGAGACGTACAGATCCAACAGCGGCTAGATACGACGTCAGCGATGTGCTGCCGCCAAGTGAAAGGCTGACCACCACGCGGTCGCATCCAGTCAGGTCCTTGACGAGCGAATAGAGCGCGACGCAGTAGACGCTCAGGTGCTATGCGTAGGACATGACCGAGCCATCTCAACTGGCGCAACAAAATCAGTTTGTTGAAGGGAATACTCGCATTCACCAAAATGCGACGTCGAACGTCATTACTATTTACTCGGTGTTGCCACCAAACATGACCGATCCTCCTTAAGCAACCGTTATCGAAGCCAGAAAGACGACGCATGTCTTCCACTCGAACCGGCCAGGACTCGCACCCATACAACAATACAGAGCGAACTGATGCGCTGTAAACGCGGCCCTTTAGGGAGAATGGGACGTCGGGACGACGCCCCAAGTGCCTCAGATTGATAAATGCTGATCGAGTCTTAGCGATACGAAGCGAAACTTCTTTGTTGATAGTGCCGTCAGCGGAAACACAGCTCCCAAGGTAAACGAAACTATCTACCTGTTCAAGTTGTGCACCTTCCAGAGTGAGTACGGGAGCAGATGAAAGCCAATCCTTGACCAGTACTTTACACTTCGATGGGGCGAAGCTCATGCCATACTTAGATGCTTCAACCGCCAAACGATCCAGAATGAGTTGCATACTCTGAGGATCGTCACCAAGTAAGACGATATCATCAACATAATCTAAGTCGGTCGCGCGCTCACCCGGTAGAAGCTCTAAGCCAAAATCTTGGAAACCTTCTAGAGCATTCGACAGAACATCTTCGATTGCGAAGTTGAAGAGGAATGGGGACATAGGACAGCCCTGTCGCACACCGCTATTGACAGCGAATTGCGAGGAAAGTTTGCCATAGACCCTCACTCTGCCGGGTGTATGAAGGTAAAGTGCTCGTAAGATGGCGGTATATTTCTATGGCACCCCGTTCTTTAGTAAGCAACGCCATAATGCAGGTCAATCAACGGAGTCAAAAGCGGCACGTATGTCTAGGAATGCAACGATAGTGGGCCTGTGATAAATGTGGCGATGTTCAAAGAGTTGGCGGAGCGTGGAGATTTGATCCACGCATCCGCGGCCAGGACGAAAACCAGCTTGTTCTTCACGGTAGTATGATTCACGTACTGGGGATAGTCTGCGAAGTAGAATGGATTCCAACAGCTTAGAGGCAACCGAAATAAGACTAATCCCGCGATGATTTGCACATGAAGTGCGAGCGCCTTTCTTGGAAATTGGGACAATAACTTATTCGCCCCAAGAGGGAGGCACTTTCTCTTCATGCCAAATTTTTGCGAACAGCGCGGTTAGCTGGTTAATGACTGCCACACCGCCATACTTGAATAGCTCCGGAGGAAGTCCGTCTAAGCCGGCAGCCTTGAAGCGCTTCAAGCGTCGAATCTCGCGGCAGACTTCTGCTTCGCTGGGTGGATTCAATGGGACTAGCCAAGGTGGACAGCAAGGTGTACTGCATGTACTGATGGATGGTGGAGGCCAATTGAACTGCGAGTGAAAGTGCTCGGCCCAGCGGTCCATACGCCTCTGTTGGTTGGTGATCGGAAACTCATCCAGCTCACAAATGACCTCACTGACACCAGGCTTCCTGAGGCCAGTGGACCTAATGAGTTGGAAAGGCCTGCTAGTGTTGCCAGAGAGGGCAGCAGTCTCCATCTCTAAAGCACGCTCAGACCACCATGTCTCGCGATCCTTGCGTAGGCTTTGCTTGAGCAGCCGGTTGGCAGAACTGCGTCACTCTTTGCAACCTGATTTCCCGGGGAAATCTGCAGCGTTCGAACAGCGCCAGAGAATGAGCAGAGATCCAAGCCTTCAAGGGGCGTCGAATCAGGCCGCAGCATAACTGTCTGGAAATGGTCATTGCCTTCCGTATACAAGTTCAATGTTGTTCTACTTCTTGCGGTGGATTGCAACTGAGTGCATATGCCAGAGAAGACTGCTGGCTCGCCTGGACAGAGGAGTCAGTTAATCTGTTTACATCAATTTTGCGGCGCTTCGGCGGCGCTGCAAAACACATACAGATTTTCGCGCGGACCAGAGCATGATCTGAGTCAAGGAAGGTGGACCAAAATGACCTGCAGTCCAGTACGTTGCCGCGCCATCTGAAGCTAATTGCAATGTGATGAATTTGAGACCACGATTATGTTGAAGAAGTGGGACGCCACGTTGCGGAACGCTTCTTCGTACGCCTGAAGTTAGTGCTGGAAAGAAACAGACGATTGTCTTCGCACAATGTGAGAAGTCTCTCCGTTATCAGAGCGGTTCTCATCGAGCGCGTGTTAACCACCAAGATGGCGTTCGTATGGTACCAGGCGGCAAACCCTTGCATTAAAATCCGCAGCAAGGATAACTACATCCGACTTTTTAGCATTAGTCAAGAGCTGTTGTAGATCCCGGTAGAATTCGTCCTTGACCGAGTCGGCACTGCAGTCAGTTAGAGCGTACAAAGAGGTCACAAACGAGTTATGTCTCTCTTCGCGGTGCCTGTTGATTCTACATGAACCCCGAAGCCGAACTGCACATAGTCGGCTGTTAATCGGGAACCAGTCCAGTAGTGCCGCCTCGGCCTTGTCACTTAGCGCTATACCTACACCAGCCAGACCCGCTGAGGCTGCTTCTGGATCTCCAGAAAGACGCAGGTGATATCTGGCTTCGTGGTCAGTAGGGGATGTCAATGTAAGCACAGTGCTGGAATCTTGCAATCGGGTTTCTGAAAGGCAGCAGACGTCAATGTCTAGGGAATCTAGGGTGCGCGCTAGACCGGCTTGCTGTCCAATCTGCATGAGTGTCCGAACGTTGAAGCACGCCAGACGGAACGAGGATTGGGGACGAAGGAGAGCCATAGGTTGAACTCCTTGGTCTGCGGCGCAACCGGAATCGCAGCCAGATTGTTGAACACATGAATCGGGTAACAGAAAGTGAGGATTGTTAACAAACAAACAATTGGCGTGTGATGAAGTCGCGTGAAAGTGACTAGCAGAAACAGCAGGTGATGAGCAAGATGTATTACAGTCCACGGTTTTGCGAGAGGGGGTGTTACTACCCGGTTGCCCAAGCCGAAGTAGGGAGTTGACTTAGGGGACTCCACCCCTAGCATTTGGCTAAATAACCAACCCGCAAGGCAACGGGGGGAATTTAGGGAATCGCGCCCATTGGGAGGCCTTGACTGAACGTTCAGTTTATGCGTCTCTGTTTGGTAGATTACCAAGCAGGGGCCCAATACTCCCCATGAAGTCAGCACACCTGCTGGAACACAATGTCCCACCGAGGTGGAACATTGTTGCCGAACACTTTGCTGGAACGGGGTACACCCTAACCACCCAGCTGGCACCACGAGGAGGTAGTTCGGCAAGCCAACCGAATAACAACTACATTGCGCGTTTGATTGAATGCACGTCGTTTCATTGGTGAAGTGCACTCGTACATACGATATCTTGGAATAAGCTCGTAACCGATCGGGTAGTTATAATTCTAAAATGGCTTGTGAACAACAGTTAATGTATTTTTTGGCGGGTTTCGCTTTTGGCACACGCGCTTATACAGGCGAAGTCTGAAAGGGCACTTTTTATTTATTTCCAGGCCTCTCAGTTCTTACCTTCTACGCCATTCAGGTACGCTTGTCTGCTGTTTACCATAGCGTGCTTTCCCTATGATTGTGCACCGAACTTGAAGATTCGCCCGTTGGCCTGCTTCTCTTCTCCACCGTTTCTCTCTTTTTCATCTTTTAACCTCGTCTTTTGAAAGTAACCAAGAATCACTGCAATCTATCACTGTACGAATCATCCTAAATCCACGTATGCACTTCTCGTTCATATGTCTGTTGCTTATGGACGTATATATATTCTGATACCGGTTTTACTGAAACTGGTTAGTCAGAAGTTGCGATCACAATCTTCCAGGCTACCTCTGACTTTGACGGACCTTTTTATGAATTGGAGATAGTACGCTGCATTTTGTCTGCACAAGAGCAATTCCCATCTGAATGCCCTGGACGCTCAGGTAAAAATATTCCATGCATATGCGTCCGTAGCGCCCTGCTTTCATACAACAACGCGCGCCACTGGCGTTTGTGTCATTTGAATTAGCCCCAACCGTTCGCAGTCGCCTTCCACGGGAAATCGGTCGTATCAAGTGGACTGGAATGTGCTGGCTGCACCCAAATGATTGAAAAAAGCGGTTGATGTGGAACTGAGGTTGGGTTCGGTTTTCTTCAGTTTTGGTCCACACATGCGATGTTGGCCGAATGCAATGGATTGTGGCATCTCACCCCTAACTGTTTTAGTGAGTTACTTCTTTATCTGCATCGTCCCTGATTGGAGTGAACGTGGCTATTGTCCCAGGAACTCTTGAACGGCCAGCGCGAAAGACATTGTATCCAACTGAAAACTAGGAAGTGCTTTTTAGACAAAGTCCTCCGAAGGGTATTATATATAGTTGAACGCACTACTCGGCAACACACACACACACTACCCTAGTCGACTGTTTCTCACTTACTATGTATGTTGATTACCCAGTTGGACTACCTAACGGATAGTAACTAATGGATCTTGTGCTATTCGCTGCCAACTTATTGCACTACTACCTGCACGATCCCTGTACTGGTGCGCTCTGTAGTTTGCCACCCGACTGGCACCGGGTTTAATCACCCGCGCTTCGTGTCCTCTTGTTGCCCAGGTTACAATTCGACACCGATTGCACCACGATGGTCTTTGCTTCCACTTGCGTTACTATACTCATTATTCAATTGAACACCACCAAATCTCTCCATTGATATCGCTGTCTTGACATCAGTAAACTGCTCAGCGAATAATCCAACCCGCTGTACCTCCCTTTCACCCCCTGTTATGTCCCTGTCCGGCTTGCGCATTAGTCCTGTGAGCTTTCCGCTTGATCTAGGGAGCGTTTTTTCTGATCGAAATCCTTCTGACTCAAGCGATCTGCTGGAAGCACCTTGTGTAACTCAGTTTAGTCACCACGAAAGTGTTGCTCTCGCGAGTGTTTTCTGTCACTGCCTATGACCTCTTGGTTAAGACATCCATCACATGCTCTATATGGATAACTATTTGAGACAGTATCGACTTTAGCTTGGCTTCCGTCAACTACCTTTCATGCCCGGTGGCCGAGTGGTCTGCGCTCCTGGTTTGCAAACATAAGGTCCCCAGTTCGAATCCGCGTAGGGGTGGGCGTCCTCGCGGTAGAATCAGCCCGCGCGCGACTGTTGGTGGTCGCGCGGCAGCGAAGTGCCGTTACATCCTGCAGCTGACACGTACCTTTCTTGGAGCACGTTACTTTAGGTATAATCAGAAATTGCACCTGTATGCTGATCTTCCATACGCCGCCCAACTGTTTCCCACTCACCTGTGCGACTCCTCTCCAAGATGTGCAGTGTAACTCACATTTTGGTTCATAAGAATCCGATGGTTTCTGCCACAACGGACGAGTGATTAAACCAGAGTTTGCTTTTGGGACCACCACAGTTGATTATCGTTCGATTTTTCATGAGTAGGCCATCACGGCCAGAGTTCGGTCGACACTCTCTTTTGCATTGCATTTTGTGCCTGTTTGACTAAACCTAGCAACTTACCGTTTTGTTTCAGCTTCAAACTAAGCGGACATTTGAACAGGGCTTGAGATCGGTTTTCCCAAACTTCCTTAGCTTTGGAGGCATATCTGCTACAGCCGCCCTGCATCTGCCCCCAAGTCCTCTTACACATTTATCCCTGAGTCCTTGTAGAGGTGTGATAGTTCTGAACATTGCGGTGGTGTGCGTCGCTTGGAAACTTAGCACCGGTGATATACAGGTATCAGCCCCAGATGCATTCCCTGCTGTATCTTGCTATCAGGATCTGTGAATGCATCTGGATTTGACGTCTCAATTGCGTTTAAAGTTAGCTGCGTTTACGTGTCGACTAGTTTTCACTGACGGACATTGACCCTCAGATCGAAGTGATTCGGCAAATTGGCACCAGGAGTAGCTAAAAATACATCAGCTACTGTAAAACGGCGAACTTTACTTTTAGCCAAGGTTGTTGGTGAAGGAACGTTGAAAAAAATCCCTACGTGCGTTCCGTTAACGGCGCGCTGATCCGCCGCACTCCGCTTAGTCGATGCACCTGGGCGTAGTGGCATCAAGCTGGATTGCGTCCAGGTGTCAACTAGGAACGTGATTAGAAATTCGTGAGAATATTTGTAGCTCGGAATGCGGATGAGAATATGCGGGTGTTCTCCGAGCTGTCTGATTTGGCTGCAAACGTTTAATCATCAGGCTAGATGACAACATCAGTGTGATTTATGCGGGCCACTTACAGATCCACTTGGATCTGAAGCTATAGGCTGTGCTCGGTGCGTCGCATCGGCTGACCGGGCGATGCGCAGATTGGATACTCGTAATACTCCAGTACGCTGTCTAGGAGTTCTGATACTGACTGTAATATAGGGAATCGTAAGTTGGTTTATGCGAATTCAGGTGAACCTTTCGGCGCCTTTTTTATGACGTTCTTCAAGACGTCATAGCGTTTCGTTGCATCACGTCAACTAGCTGGATGATAAAATCCGTGGTAAGAAGTTCTCTCCCTAAAACCGTGAACCATTAAACGGTATCCATTCTCATAAATGGCTGAAATATGAGAAGGACTAACAGAACAGTCTGCTGGTTCTCACAGTAACCGAAAACAGCTCCTGACAAGGTAACCAAATGACAATAACTCCTCTGTCGTTCCGTTGTTGCGAACACACTGTCTTAACAGCAGGTACAGTACTTCACTATTTTGTAACTTCAGTTCATTGCACCTATCGTCCGAATAGTTTTCACCGCTAACTGATACCGTACAGCATTAAATGCATCCATCGTTACTGGCTAGCTTCACTCTCTGCTTTATCTAAAACGTTCTTGAACCATGCACCGATGCGCATACTTCGACGCTGTGTTAGGTTTAAGTCTGACAACACCGGCCTACGTATTTTACACATGGGCGCTGTTAGGTAGCGAACTTTGCCTGCGATGTACGGCACAGTTTCGTCCGGTACGCTTTCAAAAATAGGGTTTCATCGGGCCGCCAGTCTTGCGAGATAGATACGGTGACAGTCAAAATGCTCACTTAAATAATTACGTACCCATGCATATGATAACTCCCATTTCATCTCAATTTGCTGCCATGTGACTTACTTTTATTGGAATGAATTTCGCCCTGGATGCTTTGACTGCCTGGACCATACAGGTGCTGCGGCGCTCTGGATCATGGCCGTGTCGTGCCTCAGATTCAGCAGCGTTTGACACTCATCAACCAGATTCCGGAGTGTGACAGTGGTATCCTACTGTGGCATGGATAGGAGACGCGTCCGGATATCGGTATCATGTGCAGACTGGATACCAGAAACGAAATTCAAGCATTTTAATTGGTCCTGTGTGAGCGAACCAAGTTTAAAACGCTCACAATCACTGTTTGCCATGTCTGCGTACGTGATGAAGTCGTCGGCATCACGCTTAACCAGATGTATACATTGGATATGGGCATTAAACAGAGAAGGCTGCTCGCCACAAATCTGCGACAGCGTTCGGACCGTTGAAATTGACGTCTCTTGGGTTCTTTGGCAAGATGAAACTGGCATAGCCTTAGTGTTGGACCGTACGCAGTTTGCGCAGAAGCAGCAGGACCTTTCAAGCGTCATTCTTGCAGGCCAGATCGATGGTGTATGGGTCCTCGAACCGCTCATACCGAGAATCGAACGTTACTTTAGCCTTGGCTTCCTGCACGAATTCACTGCTACCCCTAATGACATGGTCTGCTGCTTGAGAATTGCCAATCGGACCTGCCTGAAGGGAAGAAACCTTTTCGGTTAGGACAGGCATCAGTTGCTGCTGTAGCATAAATTTCGAGTCGGCGTACTCGTCCGTCATGGTTCGAAAGCTCTACCGTCGCCACTGAAATAAATTTCGCGCTTCCCTGTACGCGATAGCTCAGCCGAGTGACGCTCTCGATTGGTTCCTTGTCAACGCACGGATTCGGCTAACGCAATGTGCCCGCGAAACCAGACAAACGATGCACACACGCTCGAGAGACTGGACGCACATGAAGCCGGCCAACTGTACCTTTTCCCCTCCAATTGAATCCATAGTGCTTTCTAATTCCTCTTTAAGGAAAACATGTTCCTCCATAGACCTCAGATGGTCCTTAACGCTTTGAAGTTGCGTCCAGCGGGCAGGAACCCCCCTAAATGCTACGGTCCATTGAGTGATCAACTCCAAATCAGACGATATCATCGCACTCATCTGTTGTATTATCTGCTTATTTGAGCTTGGTCTCTCAATGAACAGCACTTAATTGTTAGTAGTCTACATTCGTTCGATTCAATTTGAAAACCTTATGGATCATTTTGAATGATCTATGAAGGAACATGAATTCCTTAAGGATTAATTCGAAAACGTTATGGATTCAATTGGCGCACGATCACGTGACCTGCGCAAGTCTCAACCAACCCACTAGCGAAAGGACAGAGGGCGAAGTGGGCCCTTGAGAGTCCTTGTTGGACCCACAAAGGCCGCAAACAGTTGGCACGGCGTTTCTTTCGTGGAGGAAATGAATCACCACGTTTGGCGTTTGGTTTGCAAAAGACCATTATTCACTTTGGCACGGATGTGCACTGTCGGGCTGCCTGGAAGCTGCTGCGTCATGGGTAGGAAATCGACTCCTGGTGGTGCAGCCCGCGTATTGGAGTTCGCGGTGCAGTTGCGTATTTTTGCGGAATCACTTGTCGTTCTCGAAACATTTCTCGTTTTAGTTACCAAACCTGTTCATTGCAGCTTGTCTCAGTGGTCCCTACTTTCCTGACGCTCTAGAGTGTCTATAAATTCCTCAACATTTTCATTGTGCGTCAGCTCAAATGCAACCGAATATTCTGAGCAATACATGCTGTTCTCCAACTTGTAGTCACGATTGGGGATTCTTCCGACTACGTTTCGCTCCTCAGATCCCCTCTATTCGATAAATTTCGGCCATTAAATAACTTGGACTTCGGCGTCTCGGGTTTTCACAACCAACCTGTGCTCATTTAGTAATGGATTAAAAGGTAATGCAGTACATAGCCGCTGTCCATTTTATCCAGTTTCGACATGATGCATTATTTATACAACTAGAGTGCTTGTCATTTTTCCTTCACTGCCGTCCTGCGTATTCACTTCACTGCCTTAGCTGGGGTTTTGTTATGCGCGATGGCATCGTAAAACTTCCTCTTGTCGACACAATCGATACTGGTATTACATATTTAATGACGATCAACCGGTACACTGACTACATCGTACCTATTAGAACGTTCAGAAAATAGGCGGTTTTCACTGAAGCCTAATCGTGAGTGTGAACCTCATGTTGCGGCACTTTTTACGGCCTAATACAAATCAAGCGGAAGCTTTTGCTATGCAAATTCGTTTAAAATCTATATTCGCAATGTGCTAGACTACCACCGGATTATACATACAAATGACAGGAAATGTGGCCTCATGCCTGAAGAATGCTCAGCGTTCTTTCACTGGGGTCTTTTACAACCCTCATTCACACTAGTCTACTTCGACCGTTGTAAGGTGTTTCGGTTGCAGATGTTATGGTCCAAATTTATGGAGCCAGACTCAAGTTTCATGTTTGATTTTATCAACCAACGTGTATTCACATCAAATATTCCGTTCATTTCAATCAGAAGGTCAAATATGCAAATAGGAATAGTGAGTACTCACCACGAGCTCGAAGAAACTTCAACTTGAACAGATGCATCGATATATGGAGCGCATTTTCTGCCTTAGAATGGTAACTAGAATTCGCGAAAACAGTTTCTAGACCCTTGCCAGTACAATGAATGAAACTATGTCTCAGTTAAACGATAATAGATAGAAGCCATATGTGCAATGGATTGAAACACATCTGTATTGGCTGCAAACGAGCATCGTGCCATTACCACTATTTTGGCCGATGCGACTGGAATAGTAACTGCCACGACAATCAGTAAGAATAGAGTCGAATATCAAATATTCGGAATTTTAAGTATAGTCTAACCCAAACCTGCATTGCAGTGACCTGCAAGCAACGCAGTGTAGCTGTGCAAGAGCAGGGAGCAACGTAGCACCGTACTCACCGGGAAACTGTCTTTTGGGGTAATTATAACCAGTAAAACAATTGGACAGTTTACATGTACATTGACCAACAAAATCTAGTGTTTCTTACAGCTGAAAAATCGAATCTTTTAATTTCACCACTTGACCAGACAGTTATGATGAAGTACCCTTGAACGCCTGAAATGTTTGGGGCGATACTCAGATGTTACTCGCAGCTGATGACACGTGAGAGGCGTGCAAAATGAGAATATGGGGAACAGCACGGGCTGCTGGATGCAATGTGTATTGCGAAGACTTACAAAGAATAGGCAGGCAGGAGCAGAGGAGAGTGAAGTGCGCGGCTCCTCTGAGAAGCGCAACTGAACAAGAATTACAGTCAGTCAAACAAATGGACAGGTGCGAAGTACAAGGAACAGTAAAATCAAATGTTGTAAAATGCTGGGAAAGCAAATGTTTCAGATTCACTGCAGATGCAAGTGGAAAGTTGACATAGTTCCGTTCACACTTCTTCACTCAGCGTCGCTTGCACTTCTACTTTGGAAAGCTTGCCAGTGGTATCTTAAGGACTAATAGAAATAGGAATCTAAGTTGAATTTTGAGTGTTCGCCGTGTGGTTGGATTACGACAAGCAGTCTCTATTTAGACCTCGGTTCAATTTGAAGTGGACCTTGATCATTCCGATCACAAGCACGGTATCCGAATTGGCGGTGTTTCGGTGTCGCTCTTCCCAAAACTAACACCCCATAACCGGTTTCGTCCTCGTTTCAACTCATCAGATGGAGATAGTCTGGACTGCGGCCTAGTGCTTAGAGGCTGACACCTTAATGACCGCCTCTATTATCCATGAGCAACGCTTTGCACAACGGTAAGAAATTCAGAGTGGAATATGGACTGCCCACCGCGTGACTATCTCCATCTGATGGGTATAAATGAGGACGAAACCGGTTGGGCGGTGTCTGTTGGGGGGGAGCAACACCGAAACATTTCCATTTCGAATACGTTCTTTGTGTTCGGAATGGGCCATTTCCACTTTAAAGTGAACCGAGGTCTCAATAGAGATTGCTTATCGCAACCCAACCACACAGCGGGTACTCTAAATCCAACTTGAATTCCTTACCGCTGTGCTAAACGTTGCTGACGTATCCTAGTGCCATAGTGATCAAAGCGTCAGCCGTCAACCACCAGACACTGACTTCCATCCCATCTCAGGCTATCTCCGTATGATTACCCCAAACGAGTACGAAACCGGTTATGGAGTGTCATTGTTGAGGGTAGCAACAGTGAGATATCTCCATATTGGAACCGACCCCGTTCGGACTAGTCGGGATTGAAATAGACTTGATTCGGACGCAGAGCTAGCATCAACGCGGCAGTAATGACATGTTGTAAGCGCATTAACCAAATTGAAGTTGCACTGATTAAATAGACGCCTTAAAACAAGTACCTTAAGATATCGTTCTAGAACAATCACTACATCTGCCACAGTTTAAATGAACTTCTGGGCTGCTGTTGTTACGGCATTCTTTGCGCTTCGGCCGCTCAGATATTCGTGTTTGCTCCGGTAGATTTCCTGCAGTTCTTCGCACACATCGTGCTTTTTCGGAAAGGATTCAGACAAAGATGTCTTAGGTACACTTACGAATTCAGGACTGTTAGCCAAGTTACATAACAGCTGATCATAGTGTCTACCGTGTGAGGACTCATCAGATAGATAATGTATTTGACACATCCGGGAACCGAGACGGCAGAATTATTCCACGAGATCATCGGAGATCATTACCACAGTGAAAAATAACTTTGTCAGACTTTAAGCGCAGCATGTTTATCCCAAGCACATGCCTCTTACACAACTTCGTGGGGCTGTCTCTGGTAGTCGACTGTGTAGCATTCCTGTACTGAATAAGGATGTGGTCAACTCCTTTGTCAAGCTCAATAAACGTTGTCGGATTGAGAAAACTAATTTCGTTTTTCAGGATTCGCAAAAATTCTCGGCAGCACCATTGGACTGTGGATGCCTTGGTGTTGTATAAGGGTGGCAGCAACCCACCTCTTTGAGCCATTCGTCAGCACTTTTAACACCGACGTTGGTTCCTTTGTCTATGGCCAAGACACACGGTACTCCTTCGCAACTAATAGTTTTACGAAGAGCCGTGATGGTAAGAGCTGATGGTACAGAAGTAGTTAAACACACTTCTGGCCACTGCGAAATGCTATCAGTTATGATCGGCCCAAAGTATTGGTCTAGAAATGGACCACAGTAGTCTGCATGCACTCGTTGCGACACCATACTTGTCATGGGCCACGGCGTCCAGTTATATGGTCTAGAATAAATCTTATGTGATCAACTGGAGCAATTCTTTGCTGTGTGGAGTATATCGACACTTAATTCTGTTTACTGACAAGTTAAGCGATCCAGGCTTCATTTTTCTTACCGCTAGATGACCAGCATGCAAGTCCTGGAAACCGGCTGATCGCGACACAGGAGGCACGACAATGCGACCTTAAACACAGAATCCCATCAACTCTGACAGAAAGTGCAACACGGAGATTTTAGTAATGCGGAAATCGTCACTTCTGATCAAGGTTCAATTTTTTACGCATTGGTAACAGCACGGCATGATTATATTTGCGCGCATCTGGAATCAGATGAGACCAGTCTAACGGACATAACTACGTTGAGACAGTGAATTTTCGATTTCACTAGACGTACTGTGTCGTAACACATAACAGGATGTGGAATGTGTTTAGTACTACGGTGTTGCATATCATACAGATATGAAGGGAGCGCAACACACCAGCTTTGTACGATTGCGGCAGACGCATTAGCCAAGAATTTCTGAGGTTGGTAAATGGACTTCAACGCTTCCTTATCGATTACAATAGTGAAATGTATTCCAAACTGTTATTTGTGGAAGTACGAGATCGCCCATTACATTGCGAGAGCTTATCATGTTTTGCGCGTAATCGCGTTCCGCTTGACAGACGTCTATGGAGGCATAGCACAGGATGACCACCTTGTACTAATACAGCCCCTATGCCAGCAGATGACACGTCAGTGATAACAGTTGATGGCAATTTAGGCGTAAAAGGTCGTAACTCCGCATTTGTAGATAGCAGTCGGAGCAACGTACGTAAAGCATTTTCATGAACGATGGTCCAAACAAACATTTTTACAGCCTGTAATTCGAATGGATGTTTTAGCGGCAAAGTTGGGAATAAATATTGGGTAATATTGCAGAGACCCCATTTAGGAACGAAGTTATGCGAACTTTCTGGGTACAATGGCATTAGATAACTGAAAGAAACGGGCGGGATCCGGATGGAAACCACTTCCATCGACGATATAGCCAGGATAGGGAAATCTCGATGTAGCGAACACGCACTTTGAAAGGTTTGTGACTGCGTTAAACTCAAACCTTTCTGAAAGTGCTCAAAGTAGATTGTCTTGAAGTGTTTTTGAAGGAGTCTGAACGATAACCTCGTCCTGGTACACTGTAGTAACTGCTAAATTCTCGGTGGCGGAGTTTATGAGGTCTTAAAAAGTTAATGTTGGTACAGTGAGACTAAATGTTAGATACTTGAAAAGAAATAACCCGAATGGCATGTTTATAGCTGTAAGCGCACTCGTGTTCATCAAGGGTATTTCTTTATAAGTATCCTTCAAATCAAACTTAGAAAACCATTTAGACTCGCTCAGCTGCTGATAAACGTCTTCCGGTTCTGCAGTGGTGCGAGTTTTTGTAATAAGCATTTGTTCAATCTAGGCCGATAGTCCTCACAATTCCTTGGCGTTTTGCCGTCACGCTTGAATGGAATGACTATTGGAGTGGTCCAAACTGAATTCTTGATCGATTTAATAATGCCCTTATTAACCAAGTCACAAAGGGACATTCTCTCTAGCTTCCGGAGCTCGAAAGTAATTATTGTGAACACGGAAGTGTTTTGAATGTCAAAATTAACGAACGTTACACGCATGCTACCTACAACAAGTAGGCGATGCTTAAGTAAATAAATTCGTCACATCTTGACTCACTCAGGCAGCCATCAAACGCCCGGAAAAGCACTGGACGCGCGTTTCATCCTTTCGGGAATCGTCAGCAGTGCGCATTCCATCTGACCCTGACAGGGCTAGAACCAACAACTCGACTGTTGCCAGTCCATGGCTGAGACCACTGAGCAATGGGGGACGGCAAGGACCATGGTGAATGAGTTACTAGATGTGATATAGGGCCGCTTACTATCCACTGACTTGTATGTTACTGACGTCAGAGGACAGGGTAGCCCCCACACCAAGCGACGAGCTTACAAAACTTAAGGTGACATTTGACTTATGGCATTATAAACGGTTTGGTCTGCTTACCGATTACAGAGGAGTAGTAGGGGGAGTTTAATGTTAAAGTAGTAGCAGCAATCGGGTTGATGTTTCGAGCCCTACCAAAATCAGAAGGAATGCGCACCGCTAACAATTCCCGAAAGGATGAAACGCGCGTTTAGTGCATTTCCGGGTGTGTGATGGCTGTCTGTTTGGGACTAGTTGTGACGAATTTCTACCTAAACTATTCAACTCCCCCTACTACACCTCGGAAATAACTAAATGTTTTATGCTTGACACTGCGAGACACCGCTGCATAGGCATGATCATGAGATACAGCAAGGACTGATAAATGTAAATACGGTAGTTTATAAGTAATATTTGAATCCATGTTTAAAGTGTGTATGAATGCATTTAGGTAAGAATGAGTGTGGTTGAGTTGATTGAATTTGTGAATGTGTCGCCGTATTTGTGATTGATTTCGGGCAGGCATGAGAAGGAGTGTAATGAAGTTTCCGTATTGGATGATCCACGTCTGTGAATTGGGCTAGATCCGGACGCATAAGAAACAGCGTTTTTTATTTATGGGCGAGTCACATTCGTTAAGTCACATTGTTGTTAAAAGGACATTTGCAGCTTTTTGTAAAGAGAAGGCTGGTCAGCCAAAATCCTACCAGGTCCTGGAACACTGTCGCCGAACTATTTTTTGGTATGGTGTAAACCCGAACCACCCAGCTGGCATCACAGGGGGGGGGGTTGTCCGGCTAGCCATCTATGGAATGAAGTAATCAAAAAGTGATAACAAAGTGCAGTGTTTTCATAGCTTTTAGGCCTAGGATGGAAGGGCCAGAATCCAGTACAAAAATTACACTTGATTGGACTAGAAGTGCCCATTGAGAAAAGTATTTCGCATGAGCCAAAACTAGAAAGTGCATGGTCAGTTCTCCCCTTAACACACTGGTTCTGTGCCTGGAGGTAATTACTTCCAAGGGAGTAAAATGGAATTTTACGGGGAGTAACTATAGGTACTTAATCGGTCGCCAAAAAATTGATAACAATGTCGTCCGTATCAAAATGTACAACTAACTGCCTAATCACTATTGATCAGTTAGCAGTGAGACAATCTTCGTTAAGTTACTTTATTACCTTAAATACTAATATAATCCTGCAAAGCAGCGAAGCTACATGTCGCCCCTGTCGGCTAGGAATAGGAGTGGACCAAGTACTGAACCCTGTTGCACTTCGCACTGAATCTCGATATGGTCAGCTATGGCGCTGTGAACTCTCATCTTCAGAAATAGTTGAATCAAAGAGTCACCTATCCACCCGTGAATTGGGCTACCAATTCCACAGCTCTGAAGTTTGTGAATGAGGTTGCGGTGGTTAAGACGGTTGAACGAGTTTGCGAAGTCCAGATTTACTGCGTCAACTCGTACACCACTGTGAGCTATTTCACCCCAGCTGGAGCGAGTAAGCAGCAGGTATGTGATAAAGGACCGATTCCGGCGAAATCCATGCTGTGCTGGTGCTATGATTTTGCATGCCTCCAATTAAGTCATAAGCGCCCGGCAATGACAGACTCCATGCTTTTGAATAGCACCAGCAGAAGAATTATCAGGCGACAGTTGGCTGGATCTGCACGGTGACGCACTTTGTGAATGGCAGTGACGATTCCGTGCCACCACATTCTGGGAACACCTCGTCAAGACATCATCGGAGGAACCTAGAGATCTTTTCGGTCAAAATCAATGCTGCTAGCTTCAGCGACTTTGGGCGGATATTATGAATACCGGGAGGGGTATACTGGCGTAGAGAATTCAGCCTTTTTAGAAGAACTGTAGCCGCAAACCAGATATAACTAATAGCATTGAAGACGGGTAGCTCAAGTTGTTCAGATGGCGGTTGAACTGTTCGCTGAGCTTGGCAATTTTGCTGCAAACTTTTCGTCACCAATCGAGGTAACATCATCAGTGCGTAGTTGAGTGGCATGCAATAGCAAAGAGTAGCGTAGAGGAGCCTCACTGAGCTCGAGGAAACTTGGTTTGTTCCCTGTCCTGAATCCTGTGAGCAGGCAACCTGGTTGTATAGTAGCAATCCAATGATTAACTCCTGCAATTCCATCTTGGAATTCTATTCGATACAGTCTGAGGATTCTAGGGTGTGAATATTAAAGTCACTTATCAGGAGGATGTGACTATGTGCTTGTGCGATACTTGTTTTCATAGTGGAAGATAGGCGATTTTCCATTTCTGAAGTGGACGATGGAGGGGTACACGATGCCTACGAATCATGTGTCAGCACCTCTTAGGTGAATGCGACCACAAAGCGCACTGACAAGCTGGCATCTTGTTCGTCGTTTGGATCAAGATGCAGCTTATTGCATTAATAATGTGGTGCACCGCGTACGCAATTCGTCTGATCCGTGCACAGCATGAAAATTCCGGGTAGTACGATTTTGGTGTCCTTGATTACTTCACTCAACCATGTCTCGGTTACCAAAATGAGGTCCAACAACCTCATAGGACGACGTAGCCGAAGCTCTGTCAGCGGTTTGAGAAGGCATTATGCGTCAACATAAAAACAACTGGGTGTTTTGTATGTTAGAAGTGTGCTGGTAGAGGTCAAATTTGTGTTTACTTTTAAGCGATCGTTTATTGGTCTGACACTGGTGGCATTTGCGTGAATCATTGGTTTTTGACTTTCGGCTGTGTGGTAGCAGAGAGCGTTTCAGATCGCGATGTTCGGTCGTACGTCTCTCTGTCCTGTCAGCCGTTAAGATGCAGCCCCCTAGAGGTAAAAGTCTTACTGAGGTTTCGTGTTCTAAAAATTCCTGCCCGCTCGTGGCTGTGCGCCTGATATATTCAGCCTAACCTCGGTTGATAACCCGGAGCGATGCTTCAAGCAACCAACTGCAGGACTTCCGTCATTTTTCCGGAGTGTAGTACCACTTTCATCAGTTTTGGACAACAGCCCTTGTAGTTTGGAGCTGAAGGAATTCTCGTTAGTGATTTTGCCATAACGCCATCCTGAGATAGTGCCTCGCGGATGTGTCGCTACGGCTCTCAGTCATTTGTTTGCGCTTCTTATTCAGGCGAATCCGACAGCTTAAGTTTACCATGAACAAATACGGTTTCCTTTTTTCCTTCGTGGAAGGACCGCCATGGCTTTCTTTTCCTTTAGCCGCCCATTCCAAGGAATATCTGGTAGTATGCGTACCCCGCTCGATGAGTGGCGAAGGCGAACTGCTGAGTTGAGTTTAATGTTACTCGAGGTTCGCCTACTGCATTGAAGTTGGGTGACGCGTTACCGCCTTAGCATATGGGCTCAACCAGAATACCAATTGCATCGCATATGGAATTCCACTGGTTGCGACATTCTACCAACTTGCCCTTTTTATGTCAGATAGGGACTCAGGGACGACAGTTAACACACCATGGTTCTGTGTATCGAATATCGGTTGAAGTGTTGTGACTTGAACATTGGATTAGTTAGCGGGCACTAAACAACCTCGTGAAAACAGCGTCGCATCGCTCGTGCTTGTTCCAGGATATGGACGTATGGCTGTGGCTACGAGCGACTTTATCGAGGTGATCGATGTATACCTTACCCGGCTCTGGACTGCCGGTCTTGTGACCAACTCGTCAGGTTTGGCATCTAGGGATGAGTTAATAGCAGTCACGCCGGATGTGGCTTGCCCACCTAAAGGATTAGTAAGTGTCAGAATATGTGGCACAAATGCCGTGGGGCGCTCAGCAAGACTGACTTTACGCTTTGATCTGGTGATAGTGCTCTTAGGATTTTGCTAACAAGCATGATCGGTTTTGTTAGATTCGAATGGTAAAGCCATGAAGCTCGTCAGCGGCTGGACAGGTTCAGTCAGTTTTCAGCTTGCTTGAGCACCGTTATAAAATTAACCATTGGGATTACTCTGCATGTTTGACGAAACCAGAACGCACTAGCCATATTGACTTTCTCTCGGATGCTAGTTGACTAGCACCATCCCACTTGGGGTGGAACGTAATGACGTAATTTGCATAAGTGATTTTTCTTCGGACCGCTCGTTGACATTTTGGCCCACCACATTTGCTGTTTAGTGGAATCATGTCCATTGAGGGCATTTGTTGAACTAGAACGCTGTGGGCTCGGGTCACGTGAGGCAGATAACGAGTGGTCCTCCCGTTATTTGTAAAAGGTCTCACGGCCAACCTCGGTTACTGTAGGTGAGTATGTCACAGCAAGGACACACATGCGGTTTGCTTTGCCTGTTGATCTACGGTCGTTTCTGTAGAGCAGAGGTTACCAATCTAAGGCCGGTAGGCCGGAACCGGCCCGCGAAATTATTTCATCCGGCCAGCTAACGCTAATATATTTTGAATACCAAATAATTCATGTCCAAATCCTAGCCCTAGGTTTAGGTCTTTGCACTAATTCAATTCATCTTAAACCAATTCCCGCGGTATACTTTTGAAACGATATACGTAACAGGTAAGATACTACATTGCATTTAATCGGAGGGGACAACATAAGGATGGGACACGGTTTCGAAACGCATAGTATAGTGAGACGATTGCTACCCGACGGACTGTACCAGGGCTGAGTCACGCCGGAAGCCGATGAAATCCGTTCGTCATCATACGGGTTGCTACACGAACGGCGGTAACACGGCTAAGGCACGCGGGAAGCTGAAGCAAATTAAACCGTCAGCATGAAGAGGTTGCTACGTGACTTGGCGCAAGCATGATTGAAATCTGTCCTTGGCAATTGGCTTGAGTCAGCCCAGGAATTTACAACGGGAGATTGTGACCTATAAAATTAACCGTGTTCTGTGTCTAACATACTTGAGTCTAGCAGGTTTGCGTTTGCTATGTATGTCTCCGGCTGGGCAGAGCAGTTACTCAGAGCATAGGCGAGGTCAGCGTTACAGCAGTGGCGATGCGAGCTTCAATCGAACACAGAAATGGCAGCCAGATTCGAACAATTGCAAACGCTTTTACAGCAGCAGGTCATGATCATTGAGTTGTTGACGCAGAAGCTGTCGATGCAGTCCAGCCCTGGGTTAGGGGCAGATGAAACTCTCCCTTTTCCAGAAACCCTGACCCAGCAGATCAGTGAATTCCATTATGATGCGGATGCTGGCTTGACATTCGCTTCCTGGTTTCACAACTATGAAAACATGGTTAGTGTTGATTTCGCACATGTACCCAAAGAGAATAAAATTCACTTGATGCTCTGGAAGCTGGGTGCGGCTGAACATGAAAAGTTTACAGAGTTCCTCTTGCCAAAGAAGAGCACTGACTTATCGCTGGACGAAGTTGTCTCCGTCCTGTCACAAATTATTGATGAGCAGACATCTTTGTTGAACATCCGTTACAAGTGTCACGATGACCAAGAAAGATGACGAAGATTTGGTCACGTACTCAAGCCGTGTAAATCAAAAGTGCGAACGTTCACAGTTTTACAACAAGATTACCGACCAGTGCAAATGACTTATTTACGTTTGCGGCCTACAAGCAGCCAAAGATGCGGACATACGAACAAGAATACTGAGCGAGATTGAGCAGAATCCTGACATCACGTTGCAGCAAGTGACCGGTGAGTGCCAGAGAATGACGAACCTGAAGCATGATACATCAGTGATTCAGCAGTGGTCCAATACGAACTAGCATGACCTTATTTGTGCAGTCAACCGGACTCCCAAAAAAGCATCAACTCACCTGAGTCTATCACATTCCGAACCTCCCTCTGCTTGTTGGTTTTGTAGAGAATGGCATTTTGCTCCTCACTGTAGATTTAAGCATCACCTTTGCAACCGATGCGGAAGCAAAGGTCACAAAGAGTCATGTTGTTTAGCACGTGGTCCTACTCTGTCCAAAAGGAAGCGCACCAATGCCACACCGTTCAGACAGCAAGGAATTCTTCAGTTGGTACATTAAAACTGCTCGGTGAATTAAACTATCAATTCAATTTCCGAGGCCAACGAATAAAACACAACGGGCTTTGTAACAAACCAACCGGGGTTTAATTTGCTTTGACTCGATTAGGTGCACTAGCTGAAATTAATCCACCAGTCGGTAAACAGTATATGCCAGTAGTTGCATGTCAAGAAAGCTACGCAAATCTCAAAGATGAACTTTGAATTGCTCAACCAAATTGCAGAGCTGAAGCGACGCGAAGAAACCTTGCTCAAACCCGGTGTTGGATGCTGTCGCTTAGGCAGGGCGGAGTTAAGCCGCAAATCAGATGCCAGACCAGTCTTCACAACAAGGCGCTTGGTGCTGTACGCAACTCAATCTCTAGTAGAAATATTTTGCAATCCAAACGTATAATCGAACGGGTCCTCTATTCAGAATGGGTGACACCGATAGTTGTGTAGTAAAGAAAGCGAAAGGTAATGTCCGTATCTGTGCTGATTTTTCAACAGGATTGAATGCTGCGCTGGAGACGCATCGGTACGCATTGCCTGCATCAGAAGACTTGTTCTCCAAACTCAACGGTGGCAAGTGCTTTGCACAATTTCACCTAGCTGACGCATACTTGCAAGTTCCAGTTGCCGAGGAGTGTGGAAGAGTCATCATCAACCGCAGTACATCAGCCATTTGAACTGACGCTTCACTGTCATACAACCATTAGAAGCTATGGAATAAATAATAGGAAGTGAGAGATAAGGAGGACTTACCTGAAAACCTTAATGCCCTAAGCAAACATTCAGAGTCAAGGTGCCTGCACCTTGTATAGACAACATACCGTCACAAACAGCTGGCTATTGTGCAAAGACAAAGCTATGTCGGCGAGACGGCTTCCGTGTGGCTTTCACTTCCACGCGTCATAATCAGCCATTAGACTGCAGATAACTCAGCACCAAACACACTTTAAACCGACAATCGGATTAGAAGACGGCAGCAGACGCGCCACTGGTGTCTACTGCGAGCCATATGCTGTAAAGTCTAGAGCCAAGCAAAAGGCGAGTCACGTGGACACCAGCCCGGTAGGCGAGAAGGACCAACGGCTACCAGTTTGGTCCTCAGTGACTTTATTTCCCTCTGCCAAGTCAGCTTCTGTCCACCTCGAGCCTTGCGCCACCCTATACCTGGTGGACTGAACAAGGCCCTCCTAGGTAAGCAGTGACCAGGCATGCGTAGCACGTGCCTGAGCCAACGCAACTTATTCAGTGCTATCTGTTGTTCTAGGGAGCTAGCATGATTATCACTACCTAATACTCGCCTAGGCACATCATCGTTGCGAGCACGCTGGTGCCAACCGACATCAGCAATGCTTCGCAGACAACGATGATCAAAGATTGGAAGGCGCCTCAGAACTTTAGACCGAACGGGCTGAATCTCACTGCCATAAAGCAGAACGGCCCTCGCTGCGGCCTTGTATACACGGCCTTTCAGACAGAGGGAAATTCCCTTCTGTCGCCAAAGATGCCGCAGGTTCAAGACGTCAGCTCTGGACTTTGCAATGCGTGAGCTGACGTCAGTTTCTATGCGCCTATCGGTGCTGTTGCAGCTGCCAAGATAAGTGAATTGATCAACCATCTCGAGTTCCTTGTTAACAAGCGTCAAGGGTCACAAACTGGCTAGTGGTTTTGCAGCAACACTTTGCAATTCGAAGGTGTGAAGTGCATACCAAATAATGGGACCACTCTGAACAGGTTATTCAGGGTTGATTGTGCCGTCGCAACATGTTCGAAAACCAAGACGATATCGTCCGCATAATCAAGATAAACTAACCTTTCACCAGGCAGCACGTCAACGCCTACATCGTGAGATTCCGCAAAGGAACACTCCAAGATACAATCCACGACGAAAATGAACAAAAATGCGGAAATCGGACAACCCTGACGAACACCACGTTTGGTCGGAAAGCTATCCGTTAGGACACCGTAGACCCTGACGCGACCTGTAGTGTTCCAGTATATAGCAAGAAGAATGTTCCCATATTTCGTGTGAACAACTTTCCGCGCAAGAAGAGTACTAAACGCTAATAGCCAACTCGGGCTATTGCAGTACGACCGGCTGCCATTTGGGGTGAAAACCGCACCGGTTACTTTCCAGCAAATTATGGATACCCTGCTGAACGATATCCCCAATACCACGGTCTACATGGATGCGGTATTTATTATGGGCGCAAACCCGCATGACTTGATGCACACATTGGAGAGAAAGCTTTCTCGTTTAGAAGAAGCCGGCTTTCCATTAAGGGCTGAGAAATGGGAGTTCCTGTTAGCTAGTGTTAACTTCCTCAGGTTTATCATAGATCAACATGACCGGCGCCCAGATGCCGCCAATATGAAAACCATCAAACAGATGGAGCATCTGAAAGACGTCGCAGATCTTCGCTCATTGCTTGGTCTCGTGAGTCATTACAATGTTTTCATACCAAGCTTGAATAAATCCAGAGGTAGGTGACCCAATTTCTGACAAAAGATAACCTTTGGCAATCGAGGAAGGAATGCCAGCAGCCGTTTGACGTAATTAAAGCAGCAATCACTTCTTATCTACTTTTAACTCAATTTAATCCGTACTTGGAAATCACTGTTGCCTTGGAAGCTTCCAAATACGGTATCGGCGCCGTTTTTCCCCTTTTTCCGCAAGAAGGAGAGAAGTCTATTGTACATGCAGCACGGTCTCTAACGTCAGCTAAGAAGAAGTATAGTCCGATTTAAAAGGAAGCACTCGCAATGGTTTTCACTCTAAAGCGGTTCTACAAGTTGCTGTATGGCAGGCTTTTCACCCTCCTGACTGATAATAAGCCATTGCTGTCGATATTCGGCTCAATGAAAGAAATTCCCGTTTCTACCGCGAATCAGTTACAAAGATGGGCGACTATAATGTTGGTGTACGATATCAGTATACAGTATCGATCTACGCAACAAATCAGCTAAGCGGATGTCCTGTCTCCTCTCAGGAATTCGCACCCAAAGGAGAACGATGACTGTGCGATCGTAGTCATCTAGTTCGCATTAGAATTCCAGCGTATCCTGACCGATAATGTCAGAAGATTACCAGTGACAGCTGACACTATCCGCACGGAGACTTCCCGAGACAGAACCCTAGAGAAAGTTATACATTACGTGCAAACAAGTTGGCCAAAAGTGGTATCCCTGCTGACTTGCGGCCCTTGTTCAACCGACGTGGTTCATTGTCCGTTGTGGACAATGGTTTAATAATTGGAGACCGGGTGGGGATGCCAAAAAATTGAACAGGCAAGTCTTACAGCAATTTCATACCGGGCATCCAGGTACCAACCGTATAAAAGCCTTTGCACGCATTTTTGTTTACTGATCCGGATTGGATGCAGAAACTTAACAATTCTGCCAAAAATATGAAACCTATCAACTGTCAGCGAAGGTCCTTCTCAAGTGTCCCTGGCAACCTTGACCCAAAGCAAAGAAGCTATGACAGCGAATCCATTTAGAGTTTGTAGGACCAGTCGCTGGTCCATCGTATCTTGTTTTCGTGGACTATTTCTCAAAGTGGCCCGATGTTATCCCAATGCCAAGTCCGATTGCCCAGCACACGATCAACGAGCTGGATAAGCTGTTCCAGTATTTCGGCCTGCCAGAGATAATAGTGACAGACAACGGTGCACAATTCACTTCAACTTCTTTTGGCGTGTGGTGCAACGAGAAAGAAATTCAGCAGATGTTCTCACCACGCTATCATCCGCCGTCAAACGGACAAGCGGAACGGTTCGTGGATACCTTTAAACGTATTTTGTAAAGCGGGACCGTACAATATCCTGAAGGGCGCGATCCAGCCTTTCCTGTACATGTATCGGAATGCGCCAAACCTAAACGCCCCAGATGGAAACTACTGCGGCGGAAATTTTGTCCGAAAGAAAGATCCGGACATTGTTCGATAACCCTGTGGGAAGCAGAAAGAAAAGCATTGCAGTTGTCCAGTAGAGGAAAATCTGACAGAGGGGCTCTTCTTGTCAAAATTGGTGACATGGTGTTTGCGCGAGACTTCGGAGGACCGAAGAAGTGGTCAACTGGAAGAGCGATCCGCAGAAAGGGCCGAGTCATTTACCAGCTAATGGTAGGAAATGAGAAATGGGTCAGGCACGCCAATCAGCTGGGGCCGAATCACGGCAAGACTCAAAGTTATTTGGAACCACCTTCCTTACCGTGGGACATCCTGCTAAACAACTTTGGTTTGGAGGATAAAACTGAGCGGCTAAGTGGATCACAACAGAACTTACAAGCATCAGATGATACCCAATGCATGCCGACCCGAAAGCGGAGAAGACCACAATGGCTACAAGTTGATCCCAAAACGAAAGCTATGAACAAAAGCGAGTCCGAACAGTAAGCAAGCAGACTCAATTCGAATAGGGAGATAATCGGAGGCCGCAACATATGGACACGACGCGGTTTCGAGACGCCAAGGATAGGGAGGCGATTGCTACCCGACGGACTGTACCAGGGCTGAGTCACGCCGGAAGGTGATGCAATCCATTCGTCATCACACGGGTTACTACCCAAACGGCAGTAACGCGGCTAAGGCAAGCGGGAATCTGAAGAAAATTAAACCGTCAACATGAAGAGGTTGCTACGTGACATGGTGCAAGCATGATTGAAATCTGTCTTTGGCATTGGCTTGAGTCAGCCCAGGAACTAACAACGGGAGATCGTGACCTATAAAATTAACCGTGTTCCGTGTCTAATATACTTGGGTCTAGCAGGTTTGTGTTTGCTGTGTATGTCTCCGGCTGGGCAGTGCAGTTACTCAGAGCACAGATGAGGTCAGCGTTATGACTTTGAGCGTTACTACAAAAATAATCTATTATGCATAGTTTCTTTGGTTGAAAACTTCGAGGGCATACGAATCCTCGTTATTTTGAAATCACTTTTGTCAGTCCATTTATTTTTGGGAAGAGACTTTTCTCTCTCTTTTATGATCATAAACTGCCAATAAAATGGTACATCCAAAATATTGATTGTACTCCTATTAATTATTCCTTGAAAAGTATTAAATATTTGTCATATTTGTGGTTATATGTCTAAACACATCTAATCATATAAAATGTGCGATACTTGTTGCATAAATGAGCTGGAACCAAATTTACTTTTGAACGACGCCAGCAAGATGCGATACTATGGCGCGTATCTTGGAACTGCCTAGATTTTGTTAACATGAATGACAAAGTTGCGCATATTTTAAATTTCCTCTTGTACAATACGCTAATACTAATACCGCGTGAAACACTGGATTGCATTAACATGCTTTCTCCGTTCTAGTTTCCTTTTCGTTGTTAAAATGCATGTCGAATTTAGTTTACCTGGTGATATCACATGGTAAGGCAGACAATTGAGTGCGCCGGTACAAAAAAGCTGACCTCTCGTTCAGTGTAACCACGGATGCAATGCGTGCTGCTCTCTGCCAACATTGTCGAAAATCCACTTACATATGTGTAATTTGTCACGACTAGGATCATTCATCTTAAGACTTCTTCCTGTAACAATGAATACACGAAACCGATCATTGCCTAAATTGTCGGTGATTGTGTGTTTTGGAAACCTATTTTCAGCGCGATGTCTTCGCGCATAGTAAACATGTTCTACTCTGTCACAGAGTTTCACCTCTCCCACCTCACCTAGCGCAGTCATCATACACTCATTCGACCAGGTTATCTCCTCGTGTTCAACGGGTTAATTTTCACGTTTATTTCGTGTGGAAATTGGTTCGTGCTGCCCAAGTTGTTTTAGCACGCTTCGTGTTTATATCCACACGCACCACCCTGTTGGTTTTTAACAGTTTTCACTACTGCGACACTGCGATCTGTCAAGTACTCTCCGCGCTGTCTGCTGGTCCTTGAATTTCTCCCCCAGGATCATTGCTAACTAAGATATGACTACATTTTTGGGTTCAACTGCATTCACGTGTCATTGGCACTTAGTCGCTGACACCCAATTATCTCAAGGCAACTCGAACGGCTTGACCCCACAGCAGGATCAACAACCTTTCTTCTAGGCAGGCCGGATTGCGAACGAAATGACGGCCGCGCGGCGGATTGGATTTTGTACAATACTCAAAGGCCAAAATATAGATACTTAACGAAACTACTGCAAACTGTGTTGTATATTCCGCGTTAACTATGGGTAAGCGGCATGTAAAGTACCAGGATGAAAGGAATTCTACATATTTATGAAGTGAAACTCATAGTAACAGAGGCGACGGTAACTAATTCATTGGCATCACTCATATGCGCACATCCGGAAATTGCAACGGGCTGAAAAAAAAGTTAGTGAGATCTTTGAAATTGAAGTTTGGCTTTCCCAATATCATCAATGTTTTGGGATGGCTGCAACCGATCAAGAGAAAATCTTCCAAATGTTCATCAGTCAATCTCGTTCGATGAGTTACTTCTACGTACTTCATTTTTGAAAATGTTTGCTCACAGATATAATTTATCCCAACATAGATGTCACAATAGCTGCAAATTTTTCCAGTTCCGGAAATGCAACAGCAGTTAGACAGCGGTAAAACCCGACGAGTTATCCTTCCCTGTGCTTCTGTTTGAGAAAGTTATTTGCTTGCACGCCAATTAACTCTAACTGTAGTTCAGCTGGAACCTCATCAATATTGCAATCATACGAATTCTGGAACAGAAGCATTTCGTTCTCAATTCCGTCGAGCTCTGAAAACCTCTACAAAAAGTGTTTTTTTCCAGTTCAGGAATAATTGCTCTCGGAAACTCGAGCAATGCGTCTTCTGCAATCGTAGCGCAAAAACCATTGAAACAATTAAAATTAAAAGGAGTTTCTCCTTCCATTTTTGTTTTAAACAATGACAACTTTCACCGAAATCCCTTGATAGTTCTGCACAGATCACAGTTGAGGTTGTCGTTTTCCTGCAGTTTCAACTTCATCTCATTTATGTGCGATGTGATGTGGACCATAAATGTCAACTTTGACAGCCAGGTAAGATCTGACAGCTGTAGGTCAGCTTTATGCCTTTCATTCAGGAATGCAGCCATTTTGTTTCATAGCTTGTAAAAACGTAATAGAACTTGACCGCAACTAAGTCATCGCACTGATGTTTGGGAAGGTAAATCACAGAATTCGGAATCAATGTCTTCCAAAAAATGACTGGAACTGCCGGTGTTTGATAGCATGTATCAGATTTAAGTTAATGGCAGAAACGACTGGTTTGAGTACACAAGGAATATCTAAACCATTCCCACAGAGTGCTTGTTGATGTATAATGCAGTGAATTAACAGCTAGACCGGAATTTCCAAATCTCTCAACTACGTTCTGATCTGCCCTACCAGACTCTTCCGCACTCCAGCCATGCTTTTCCCTCTATCAACCGTCACACTTCAAAGCCTATTCCACAGAACGTTACGATTGTGCAAAATCTTGTGTATTTCCACGAAAATGTACTTTGCGCTTGTCTTTCCATGCATACTGCAGACCGACGCCAACTCCTCCGTTATGGGAAAACGCGAATCGACACCATGAATGACCACAAGAACTTGTGATGTACACGACAGATGAGCAGACTCATCCAGTGCCTGAGCAAACCAGAAAATACTTTAACTTTCCGGCGCAGCTACAGCACTACGTTCTCTTCAAGTTCTTCTGTTTTGCACACAGTAGAACTTGCCGAAGGCTGATAGTGGAAAACAAAACCTCCTTCGCAGAACACAAGTTTTTCACTGCTTCCATTATACATTCTTTGAACAGGTTACCATCAATAAACGGTTTTCCTCGTTCAGCCACCTTATGAACTATTTTGTACGAGTGGAAGCTTCATTTTCTGTATCCTTTCTCGTGCAGAGATTTCTCCGTGTTTCAAAACCACTATTCATGGACACATGTCTCTCCGAGCGTTACTTCCCAGTATATTTGGAGTATGATAATAAGTCTTTTGTTTCATAACGCCGCCGAAGACTGCAATCTTTCCAAACCAGTATAGTTTCTCCGCACATGACATAGCTGCATTTCAAGTAATTTGTCTCTACGAAGAAGTACTTCATTCACCATTCGTCGACGAAAACGCTACATTCTACGCCCACTTTTTTCTTGCTAGCCCTAAGAAACGTTGCTGTTCACTTGAGCTGAAAATGTAAGAGACAGTTAATTTAAACCGTAATTGGCAGCCTACTAGAACACTTGTAGAGCAGACAGTTAACGACTGCTAGCGGTTACGGCTCACCAAACATGCATGTGAAGCTTATAACACAACACTTATAGCATACAATACTTATATCACACAATGGCCGTTGCAAAATATATAAATACGGCTCGCTGAATTGAGCAGCTTACGGCATGGTTTTTCAACTGCGGTTCCGAGTGTGGCAACCGGGCGTTCCGCAGAGACCGAAACCGCCCAACGACAACTTTTCCGCCTATCTGATCTATCACAGGCGATTGGCACACTTCGCCGTCTCGACGGTAAGCGGATTCCTGGACTACGTTGAAGGGTATGTAGAATCTTCTCATTGTCTGTACAAGGTACCACATATCTTGGAGGTCATGGGCTCGAAAGGTATCATGAGGATGTGACATGTTCACCTTCACCAGAGGTTTTCGTGCAGTTTCTTAAGCCAAAAGGTGGATTGGTTATGTCACATGGGTCAATGAGAGTGTTGCGCCCTTCTCCAAGCCGGGCATTTCTGTTGCAGACGTTTCGTTACCAAGCTGAGCAAAATCCTCATTGTGGCTATTAAGTCCTGATTCGCGAAGTAAAAACAAAAGCAAGGAACCGGATGAACTTGGAGCACGACACGATATGCATTAGTTAACACCGCAATAAATATACCGGAAATGGTTAGAACTAAGCAATGTCCATTGCCTCACTAACGTACACCACCATTTGCTTTACTAAAATATTGCTAAAAAATAACGTTTCCTTTAGTTACATGTTTACATGTATTTAAAAAATATTCATCTTCCTTAATTTAAAGCGAATAGTGCAGTTTGATGGTAAAGCACTATGGTGCGCCTCGACTACTCCGAGTAACACTACATTCCACGGACGAAACGAAACCCATTCTGCTCTCTGATAATCGATACCACAGAGCATCGAACGGAGTATGTATCTGACCGGATATTCCGTGGAAAGAAAGTTCAAAGGATATGAACAAACAACAGGGAAGTAGAAAACACGAGCTGAGAACCGTCATTATTCATGGCGTCCCCGAGTCTTAAGCTTCATCTCCTGAAGAAGCTCAGGCACATAACCTGGAGCAATGGCGATACATTCGTGAGGCGCTGTCTTTAGAAAATGTCATTACTACCACCCTGACAAGGATTCCTGTGTCACCAGGTTACAGTGGGTGTAGTCTTAGGTTTCTGAAGTTGGTCTTACCGTCTAAGCTAACTTTATAGACAGTTCTAGAGAACTGGGGTAACACCCGGAACATATTACCGACAGAAATTCGAATCAGCGTAGCAGGTTTACGACCAGAGGCTACTGGTTACTCAATGGAGAGAACCAACTTAGTGAAAACACCCGTTGTTGCAGAGTCCACCACAGAGACTGATCTTACAGTCGTCATAGCATTCGGCGAGACACCGTAGGAGCTGAGTGACCATCAGTATCATCATGAACCAGATTGTATGGTGCAGATATTCCAAGTGATTCTGGCGAGCCTAAGACTATTCAAAAAATCTTGTAGCAGCCGACCACAAGAGGGTTGGCCAAGTATCAAACCTGTTGTCTACATCCACAGTCAACCTTCTAACCTATGACTCACTCTCCAGTTTTTTATACCAAAGCACAAGGACTTTTTAGCAAACTGAGGGAGCTTCGTCTGCGTCAGGCCTTGATGTCAAGCGACCTCGTTATGAAAACCGAGAGCTGGTTTAGCGAAACGGTCACTGGTGCAGAGACCGCAATACCCGGGATGTCTATTCTACGCAACGGTCGACCAAGTAGTGGTGGTGGAGTACTACTTCATTATCGCAGCGAAGTACACCTTGATCGCATCGATGACCCAGATTTTCAGATTGTCGATGCTTTTGGTGCCGTCTTCACCTAATTCGTGGGGACGCACGTTTGTTGGGTGTGGTGTATCGCTATCTGTCGGCTACTTTGGAAATGAACAACCACCTAGCCTCCATAATGAAAACCATTCACTCGCAGTCATACAGCTACATTCTCCTGGTTGGTGAGTTCAATATTCATACCATAGATACCCCAGCCTGTATCAACAAACACTATAAAAATGGAAGTACAGGAGATAAGTAGTAAACTAGCCCTCTACAATCACATCACATTTCCCACAAGATTCAGGACGGGAAACAAACCGGGTGTCTTGGATCTCGTATTCACCAATGAAGAGCTTATGATCGAAACGGTATCGATAGAGAGTCCTTTGGGTCGTGGCGACCATGCAACCCTAATGTTCAAATACATCTGCTGTGCACAGTATTCCGCAGCAACCACAGAGGAGTGTCAGCTCATTACGGATTACGGCGCTCTAATCAAACTTATAAATGCTACAAACTGGACATTTTTAGCAGAACGATCCCTCGATGTCGTCTAGTCTGAATTTGCTCACCAATTAAACACTTTAGTAACTAGTGCTTCTAGCAAAAGACCTTCGCGAGTGAAGACAGTAAAATCATTCATACGCAGCAGGACACGCAAATGTATCGTTACGAGGAATTTACTCTGGCGAAGATACAAGGAGTCATCGATTGCCGAAACATGGGAAGCCTACACTTTCCAAAGGAATCATTTCATAAACCTGATACGCGAAGATGAAATACAACACCAAGAGAATCTAGCTGACAAGTTCCTTTCAAACCCCAAGCTCCTGTACAGACACGTTAACGAGCTCCGCAAAGTGCAGTGTGGTATTCCTGCCTTGCACATGTTATATGTACTCGCACAAACCGCAACGGAGGCGGCCAACGCCTTATGTCAGCAATTCGTCCCCAAACTTCCAGAGCACGACATCGACTCATGCACTGTTCCCGCACTTTGTACCACCACCAGGACTTAGCCAACTCACGTTTACGACTGCGGATGTTATGAAAAGGCTAATCGCCCTGCGCAGGCATACCTCTCCCGGCGTTCCTAATATTCGTCCAAAGGCGTTGAAATTGGCTGCAGTAAACCTGGCGGACGCACTCTGCATGTTTTTCGAACGATGTCTCGGTGAGATGCGGGTGCCAAGAATGTGGAAGCAGGACAACGTCATTCCCATTCCTAAGGAGGGAAGTCGTACAGCTCCGGCCAAATATTGCCCGATAACACTACTTTCGGTGCTTTCCAAAATCATGCAAGCGATTGTTGCCGAAGCGCTGATCAACTTACTTGGAAGAGCGCAATATCATAGCACAAGAACAACATAGATTTCGCAAGGACCGGTCTTGCGCTTCAAACTTGCTACTTGCTAGATCCAGTTGAACTGAGATCGTTTACAGCAGCGTAGGTGTTGATGCAGTACATCTGGACTTCTCAAAGTCCTTTGACCGTCTGAACCATAATATCCTACTTCACAAACTGCAGTGTTTTGGACTTGGTGACCCAATCCTAGGTTGGATAGGTAACTTCTTGCTTCAACGACATCTGAATGTAAGAGTTCGCGGCGTCATCTCTTACCAGTCAACGTTAAATGCGGAGTACACCAGGGCTAAGTAATTTGTCCACGACTATTCCTGCTTTACATAAACAATCTCGCGACAGTAATCACCTCCAACTCCTTACTGTTCTCGGATGACCTCAAGCTAGGGCGAGCCAGTAGAACAACCAGCGACAATGCAGCAATTCAGGATGATCTTGACATGGTCTACGAATGGTCGATCCAGAACCTGCTTAAGTCCAACGCCATAAAGTCACTTGGGAATACAGCCTGGGGGATCGAACATTGCAGCACACTTCAAAGGAATGCGATATAGGCGGATAATGCAGGAACATCTGGGATGTTCCCGTCAGGCCGAGAAATCCTCCAAAAATCTAACCAACATCTTTGTCTTTTGCGGGTGGCATTCGGGCGCTTTGGTCCTTCTATCTTCCCTCAGATGCTCAATGCCTCATTTCGAGTATGCCATCCACACCTGGCAGTTATGGCAAAAGCAAGACCTTACAGCTCTTGAAGTGCCACAACGAAGGGCGATCAAGTACATAAATCGCCTATTTCATCTCCCTTGCCGATTGAGGCTGAAAATCCTCGGGCTCTACAGTGGACAATATCGACGCCTGCGTGGCGACTTGATAATGACTTATATGATCCTGTGGAATCCAAATCATTCTTATCATCACCTACTGAAGCTCAATCGTAATACCACACTCAGAGGAGACCAACTAAATCTGGCAACACAATACACCCAGTTGAAATGCCGCCGGAATTTCTTCTTCCATCGTGTGTGCCAACACTGGAACGCTCTTCCAACCTACACTGTTTCTTCCCCCAAGCTAACGGTATTCAAAAGACGTCAGGTTGATTCGCTCATCCACTTTACGCTATATCTTCAGTGATGTCTACGCCAACCAATCGGGACAAAACTGCGCACATTCTCTGCATTTGTGCTTTACTACTTACACGCCGCTGCTGTGGAATATCGTTCGGATTTACTACAATTGCATTCATCAATTACATCAGTCCAAGAAAGCGGCGCAAGAGTAAGCATTGTCGTTCCGTTTGTCTTTAAGAAAAGGCTTCCTTATATTACTCTACAGTAACAATTCAATACGCTTTCTAAACTATTAAAATAAAGTAAGGCATATGAATCGCTAGACGCTCAAGTTGACGATTTACAATTATGTTTGCTTTCACTTCAACCATCCTACGGGACTTGTAAAACAATCCCTTTTGTACCTATAATATAGCATTGTTCATTTTTCATTGATGCAAAATAGCGACACCCGGCGCAAATGGGCAAACTAGCTGCTGAACCAATTTTCCCATCTCAACTATATACTTGTTTTATTGATGCGCCAATTGCTCAATTTATGCCGTCCGCAACCTAACCTATTTCGTTAAAATCAATAAAAAGCTTAAAAGACGAAAGAGATTTACGCATGAAGTCTTAAAGGTAGGTTTTCCTCTTGCTGTGGGATTGTATTTTGAGCATTTGATTACCGTATGACCCTGACAATTTGGGATTTTTATTGTTGGCATTTCTATCCACCACTGGCCAGTGGATCTCGGCTTTCCATCGTTTTGAACTCAATTTCAATTGTGAAGGAAGGCATTCCCCCTTTCCTCATCGATATGCCATTGCCTTGAATGAGGAGTGTCTCTACAACCGATCATTTAAAGGCAACAAGCCTTTGTTTCTGTGGAGTACAACCAGCAGGTCACAGTTCTGTCGATGGAGTAACCCGGTGTCGATTTAAACCATACCAACGAAATGGAAAATCTACGTGCCAGTATTTGCTTGACTTGGTATGCACCTAACGATACGCAATCAGAGCATCCAGAATATCAACATTGCCCCAAGAACTCATTATGCCGAGTGATGATACTTGGGCACTCCATAGATATTTCCGCTTTCAATGTTCGTCCCATCTTTGAATAGTAAAAACTGGTTGCGCACTGGCAAACGTATGGGAAAAAGAACTCATCCATTGGTCTTGGAATTTCACAACAACCACCGGTGCTGTTCGACTTACTGCTGATTGAACTGTGGTTCGAGGCTTAATCCTGGCCTGACATCTGACAGCTGGTTTGCCGTTGGAGGTTCCTAGGTCCAGTTTTCTCTGCCTGGAAATAAAGCACAGTGTTACAATTACGTGAAATATACAGCCAACTTTCTCTTATGCAATAACATAAAAGGTTCGAAACTACAATCTTATTTTAAAATTAATAAATTATGAAAATTTCGTCACTTCATTAGGAACAAAACCACATTACAAGATTTATACGGTAGCACAGGAATCACATTTATAAGGGCATGCTACCAAATTATTTATCTTTCAGATGCCATCAGTTTGGCGCAATGTAGCGAAACAGACACAAGCAATATCAAGTCCGATAACTTTAAAATATTAGTGGCAGTGAACAGTAAACGATTAAGTATTTCTACTTCGGCAAAACTTACCACAACTTTTGAAAAGCCTTCGAAATTATGAGACAGTATTTACATCAAACTTACGTTCAGGCTCATCGCAAACTTAGGTGCCCTCTGATGCCAATAGAATCAAATAAACATCCCGAAATGCCACCACGGGCGCTGAAGAAAAATATAAACATTGTAATTTGAAGTTGTGAATGAAATGGTTTGATACGTTTTGGAGAGCTACGACTTTAAGGGATTAGTAAGTAGTTTATTTTTGAACTAAAAATTTCAGGAGCAATTGTTTATAGTAAAACCGATTTCTGTGTAACGGATTCAAAATGTTGAGAACCACTGCTGTAACAAAGTAACTGTTAATCCCAATGGAACTTTCTGGGTTAAGCTTACGAAATCGGAAATCGGAATAATAAACAATAGGAAATGTTGACATCTGCCAGTGTTCGTCTTCTTACGGCTTTAGTCAAATACTGCCGGTGTCAAGGATAATTGAATCCTATGGTCCACCGTTGACCAAACGTCTCTGTGTCATGTAAGACAAAGAGTCAAAGAAACCTTAACAAGTGCTAGTGAAAGAATTTCGGAGGGTAACTTTTTCGTCTTTCGCTGCTTGGACTAAACAGCCTTCAGGACTACGGCACACGGAATGAAGATGATCTATCTTGCCACATGCATGACACATGTGGTAACGTAACTTGCGCGTCAGTCGCGAATCTTTATTGTCGCATGACTTACAATTATTTTAATGTCTTCCATCAGAAAGATAACGTTTTACCTACTCTCCTTCTATGTAGCCGGCATTTTAAAATGTCGCGATTTCTCGTAACTAGGCTTCAGTTTGCATCTGGACTTGGTTAACAGTAGCGCTTTCTTCCTCAATGTTGCTTTCCCATCTTGGTCCGGTTCATTAACGGCTCTAACGGACTGAAAAGTAGGCGGAAGCAAAACGAAGTAGCATTTACTACAAGTTATTTCTAGCACTCACAAGTTTGCGAAGTTGGGTCCGCAATTAGCAGCTCGCGCTGCTAATTGGAAGATAAAAGCGCGTATATGTTGACACCGTTTAAGGAAACATTTTGTGAGATGTTTCCGAGTTCACTTGTTCGCCGAGCTTCGCAATTGGGATGCAAACTTTTCATCACCAAACGAGGTGACTTCGTCAGTGCACTGCGAATCATGATGACGGAAGCCCACAACCGTATCAGGAAATATGACTGATGCATTAACAAGCATCGAAATAGTTGTCTGAGAATGATGGGACAACAGATAATAGCAACAGCTTAGCAAATTGAAGGCAGAGTGGAGAATACTCCGAGAAAATATGAGGCATCAAAGAATGAGTATTTAAACTGACTCACGACAATGACGAAGCAAACAAACAGAACCATTCGAAATCTATCCAATAGGCCACTTTTCGTAGCAGAAAAACAACTCCTCACTAAAGGGCTCAGCTGCAATTTCAAGGATACTGTGACTACAGAGTTCTAGTCCCAATTTGAAATTACAATCCAGTCTAATGGGATTGGCAATGATACGCAACTAAAATATACAATTATTCCACTCTTAGCAGGTAACAAATACCACAATTTCCTATCTCAACAAGAAAGGGATGCAAAAAGCCCTGATAACCGATGAATCTATTCTCATTTTCTCTGTGGACATGAGGCGCGCGACGGTTATATTGCATAAATAGTATTATGTTAAAAAAGCGAAACAGATTCTGAATGGCACAACAATGTACCACCTTCATCGAAACAATCCAACAACGTAACTGAAAACAGAATGATCAGAACGTTGAAATGGCTCTAGGAAAGGAACCAGATCACAAAGGAAGACCGTGCTGGAATCATGGCCCGCGATCAGAAAATTGCACCATTAGACGGGCTTCCAAAGACACATAAAGACGATGCAACACTAAGATCAATAGTATCGCTCCCAGGCACACCAACTTACAACCTGACACGAGATTTACGGAGACGTCTCAAGCACATAAAAAAGAGTTCACAGCAATCTATACATACTGCACTGCAATTTCTGAAGAAGTTCAAATGTATACGACTAGATAATGAGGTGATAATGTCATTGATCGAGGTGACCGCAATATTCACGCCTGTCAACTTAGAGACTGCAAAGCAAACGATCAACTAACGGCGGAAGAAATGTGAGAAAACAATCGGAAAGATAACGATTGAGAAACCCTGCAAGCTACTTGATCTATGCCAAGCTAACTACAATGATTTTGATGGAGAAAACTATACAAAGGTGAAAGGAGTATCGATGCGATCACCAGTGTCAACGTTCTTTCTGGAGAAAGTAACGCAAAAAATTGAAGTGAACACACAGCCAACAAAAAAGTTGTGGATGGGACATGTTGAAGGTACAAAACAGTTAATGAAAGTAGTCAAGGGGAAACCGCATAAAACTGAATCATTAACAACACTGAAGACATTAATCGAAAGATGTAATTAAAGATAAAAACCAAGAGTCAGCGAACAAGCTCGTTTTCATTGAATCTCGTCAGACTGGTACACCACAAATAATAAGAATAAAATGAGTTAACACATCAGACTGGAGTAAAGTTCAAAGGACAAAATTAAAAGGTCTAGGTAATCTACATGACAAGGTCAATTGCTTGTTTCACAAATGGTCAATGACATGTCAGTTGTGCGTTTCTCAGCAGCAAGGGTTACTGTAATCGGGGACTAGGGAAGACAGAGAATCTGAACGAACTCTTTTTGTGCACATAGGTCTGAGTGCTAGAGAAGGATGGCAATCGCTTCGGCTGTTGTTAATCGGCGACATCTGACCGCTCGTGTGTAGCATCCAGATACGCGGTAAATGAGCTGAAAACTTTGGTGCCCATTGATCTGGTGGATAAAGTCAACTAGATGTGCCAACATGGCGGTTGACACTGGTTTAGTTCCGCCTGCACATAGCCAACACGGGAAATGCTCACGGATTCTCTCAGACAGACTGCTGGTTGTTCTTCTGATATAACATGCTCGACATGAAGTAGTAAAGAGCATACACAGAAACGGAAGCGGACGATGATGGGGTCGGAGTCGATGTCATCTATCTGGACTTCTCCAAAGCTTTCGAGCGCCTTGATCACCACATCCTACTTCAAAGACTACAGAATTACGGAATCAGTGATCCTATACTTGGTTGGATTAGCAACTTCCTTTACCAACGAAAGCTTCAAGTAGGTGTTAGCGGATCACTTTCTAACCCAATTGAGGTGGAATGTGGTGTTCCACAAGGCTCAGTGCTGGGACCGCGTTTATTCCTGGTGTTTATCAACGACTTGGCAAGGGTCATCTCTTCAAATTTCCTGCTTTTCGCCGATGATGTCAAGATATGGCGGGCGATTAGTAACAAGCCAGATCAGGATCCGCTCCAACATGACTTAGATTGCATTTGCGAATGGTCAAAGAGGAACAAGCTTCAAGTGGACATAGCTAAGTGCAAAGTGATGCATCTGCGTCACCAGCCGGTGAGCGCTTACAAGATTGGAGACCACATCCTGGCGGAGGTTTCTCAGCAGCGTGACCTGGGTGTATTGGTACAGGAAGATCTCAGGTGTTCAAAACATTCAGAGAAGGCGACGAGAACCGGAAATCAACACTCCGACCTTCTTCGCAGAGCCTTCGGTCGGTTTGAACCCTCAATCTTTCCCCAAATGCTTAACGCGTACGTGCGACCTCACGTGGAATATGCTATTCAGGTGTGGCAGCCGTGGCAGAAACGGGATCTCGTTGCTCTCGAGACTCCTCAACGAAGGGCAACTGAGAACGTCAGGGGTCTCTTTCATCTGCCCTATCAGCATAGACTGAAATCTCTAAGAATCTACAGCAGTCGATGTCGGCTTTTGCGGGGGATCTCATAATGGTTTACCAGATTCTGATGAACCCAAACCACATTTTCGTCCGCTGCTGGAATGGAACAACAACACAAAACTAAGAGGTCAATCTGAAACTGACAATCCAGTATAGCAGGCTTGAATACCGTAGAAATTTCTTTTCTCTCCGCGTGTGTCAGCTTTGGAACTCCCTCCCTAATTATGTCGTCACTGCTCCCAATCTGGAGATATTTAAAAAACGTGTTGACGATGCATTGTCTCACTTACATTTCATTTTATGACTTGTTAGCCATGGGCTACAAAACGAAATAAAACGGTGTCTTGCTAAACGCCTAACCAATGGAGTTATGGATCTATATGTTTAATACGCGAACATCTCTGCTATTCCACATAGGTCTATAATGACTCCACCACTACGCATTTCACTTTATCATGCAATTGATTTTCACAATAATTTCCATCCTACGGGACTTGTTAAGCAAAGCTTTTTTACCCGTAACAAAACATTGTACCATTGTACCATTGTACCAAGTACTTGACGGAGGAAGTCTGGCATTGAGTTGAAGCATTAGAAATGATGTTGAAAGTTTGTTGTACACGTACATATTTAGGATAAATGGAATTAGATGTACAGTTCGGAAACTTGTATTCTCAAGTGTCTTCACTTACGAGCTTGTTCGCAGACTCTTGTTCTGCTGCCTTCCCCTCTGATATTTGCTCACTTGAAACAGTCCAAAAATCCCGTTTTGCTCAAAGGACTCAATCATTTTGTTATGTTTTACACAAAGCTTGCGGTAGCTGATTCATCGGTGCGGTTGTTTGATAATTGTATTATACGTCGCGAATACCTTAAACAATTTTGGAATATACTCGGACGAAATCGGAGTAATTCGAATAATGTAGTTTTGAATCGACCCACGTTAAACGAGCGTGACACCCACACTTCGAGACTTGATAATCTGGAGAGTAACCGGTGGGCGTTTTTCGTCATGCAGGACAAACTGGACGCAGATGAACGCAAGCGATTCGAGAAGTTTATTCAACAAATAATCACAAAGCAAGAAGAATAACGTCTAGCGTCATTACAGCGACAAGTTGGCACGACTAAGGTAAGCAATTTGTTTCCCCCTGACCCGTAAAATTACGTCCACAATTTTTCCTCTTTGCAGCTGTTAGAGGTACTTTTACTTGGTCCACAGTTTTGCTGTCCCCGTAGTTATTCAGGACAACTAGAATTAGATGTTTAGTTCGAAAATTTGTATTCTCAAGTGTCTTCACTTACGCCCTCGTCAGTATCAGCCTCCGACCATTTTAAATCTATCCTGGTCAATACATGTTATCAGTATCTGAAGCACTAACCGAAACTCAGGTACTTGCTGAAGAAAGGCCACCTAAACACTGCCAAAGCACTCAAACAAAACGAGAGTGTGCTACTCTCTGGGCCGGATAAAGGGCCAGGGATCGTTCTGATGGAGAAAGCTGTCTATATTGACAAGATGCAGGTCATCCTCAGCGATCTCGCAAAGTTTCTTGGAATGGAGAATGAGAGGGACAAAACAGCGGCAATAGAAAAGACAGTTGCTAGACTTCTACGGCACCTGAAACAGGAAACCTCGATTGACGCTACCACGTTCGAACAACTTCGACCCAGGGGGAAGGTAATTTCGAGACTTTACGGCCTACCAAATGTACAGAAGGAGAGGCTTCCACTTAGACCCATAGTGGACATGTGCAGCTCACCTTACCACGCAACAGCCAAGGTTTTAGAACCAGTGAGAAAAGTTTTATCTATTTATATTCTCCGTAATACATTCAGTTTCTTGGGCACTATAAAACATCTTAACTTAACTGGAAGACATATATTTTCGTTAGACGTCGTGTCGATCTTCACGAATTTTCCTTTAGAAAAGACAATAGACTATTTATGCGACACCATTCGAGCACATCGGTTAAACGGCGGCCTTTCGAACAATCGGTTGAAACAGCTACTCATGTTTTGTACTAGCTACATACAATTTCAGTTTAATGGGGTAATCTACAGACGGAAAACGGAGTAGCGATTGGCTCATCGCTAGGACCGCTGCTGACAAATGTATTCATGAGCAAATTAGAAAACAACTACCTGAGCGGAGTCATTAGCGTATTACCACATTACGGCCGATAGGTGGATGATTATATATATATATATATACATATAGTATGATAGACAGTCAGTGCCGCACAGATCAAGTTCTATCCCTTTTTAACTCGGCGCACGACAACGCTAAGTTTACGCTAAAATCTGAAACTCATGGTACGATGTCTTTCCTAGACGTCCAAATTAGCAGGATCAGATGAGTCGATCCAACGCAGGGTGCACAGAAACGCCACGTGGAATAGACAATACATACATTTTGCCAGCTTTCTCCCACTAAGTCAGAAGCAGAACTTGATTAGATGTTTAACCGAAAGGGCAAGTAGTATATGTAGTGAGGACACGCTTTCGGAAGAGCTGAATTTCTTGGCTGTCCTTTTTGGTAGAAATGGCTATCCCGAAAAGTGTGTTCGGAGAAATATGGAGTGCCGAGAACCGAGGGCTAAAACAGATACGGCTGAAAAATTGGTTTATCTGTCGTTGCCGTTCAAGGGGGATGGAATAGCACAGGCAACGTCTAGAAGATTACCTGACGCCATAAAGCATACGTACCACGCGACAAGCTTACGGCTAACATTTACTCCAACGTCAATCGTGAGGTTTCAACTCAAGGCCAGACTTCCCCGGTCAAATACTTGTTTCTGTGTATGCTCGTTACTTCTTCAAGTCGAGCATGTTATATCAGAAGAACAACCAGCAGTCTGTCTGAGAGAATCCGTGAGCATTTCCCGAGTTGGCTGTGCACAGGTGGAACTAAAACAGTGACAGCCGCCGTGTTGGCACATCTAGTTGACTTTAACCACCAGATCAATAGGGACTAAAGTTTTCAGCCCATTTACCGCGTTTCTGGATGCTACACACGAGCGGTCAGATGTCGCCGATTAACAACAGCCGAAGCGATTGCCATCCTTCTCTAGCACTCAGACCTATGTGCACAAAACAATTCATTCAGATTCTCTGTCTTCCCTAGTCCCCGATTACAGTAACCCTTGCTGCTGAGAAACGCACAACTGACATGTCATTGACCATTTGTGAAACAAGCAATTGACCTTGTCATGTAGATTACCTAGACCTTTTAATTTTGTCCTTTGAACTTTACTCCAGTCTGATGTGTTAACTCATTTTATTCTTATTATTTGTGGTGTACCAGTCTGACGAGATTCAATGAAAACGAGCTTGTTCGCTGACTCTTGTTCTGATGTCTACCCGTCTGATATTTGCTCACTTGTAGCAGTGGGATAAGACCTGCTGTTATTCTTGCATTTGATATTTTTCATAACGTTTATCTGAGAGCACCTACATGGGTTTACAGGAAAGGAACATACATATTCCTGACTCTTAACTACTCCGGCAATCATGTGAAACTTCACAAAATAATTGACGTGCCAACTCTCTTTCTTTGCTGCACCCTTGATACAAAACAAAAAGGCGATATATCTTTTCAGATTGTTTTATATAAATTGATTTTTAATTATCTTCGTGCTTCCATATCTAAACAACTGATGTATCACCCCTTATGCTAATCAGATGCAAACAAATAGAAAATTTCTACCCTATGCAAAGAATATCTCCGAGATAACAGCGAAATTATTTAAACAGCATCGTCTTACTTTGGCCCCAACTAATTGCCACATTCAGTAGAACTCTGTCGAACGCCAATGCTTGACCCGGAGCAAACAAAAGATGAAATGTTGTTTACAAGAAAAGATCTCAAGATTGTGATAAAAAGTTTGTGAGTCAGACAGAAAGATGACTGTCAACAAAAAACAAGTGCAGGAATGAGCTTGTAATTAACACTACTCCCTCTCACCTGTATCAATACCTACGGACGAAGAAGGACATCGCTTCGATTGGAAGAACGCAGAGGTTCTAGCAAAGGAAAGACAGGATGTTGCGGGCCCGTCAAAAATCCCCGAAAACTCGCACCGGAAACTCCGGCATAGTGGCTGTGGTAAGCGTGGTCCAACTCCTCCCCACAACGTAGCAGCGTTCAGCCACTCTGAGACTCGGCCCAATTGCGCACATGTTGACAATGTTCTTTCGCAAACTACCACCCAGTCGTGGTATCAAATACCCCTAATGTAATCACCCATTTCATTGGCTGTGCTTCGTCCTCTGTTGGTCGTAAAAGAACCTTTAGAGGATCACATGTCTTGCTTTCTCTTCGCCTTAGTTTGGGGTCGGTCGGTCACTTGCTTTTGTGTGCGTCCATAACCGGGCAGCGTTCGTTTTGAACTCACTAACGCGCGTCTACCGTAACCCCCTCTCGTGTTCGTCCGTTCTGAGGGCTCAGTGCCTACCCGAATAGGTGTGACTAGGGTCATTCTCACGCTCGCTAAATTTCGGTCTCACCAACGCGTACCCCGGGCTAAGCTAACACCATCAGGTCAGCGCAAATCCGTTCGATTGGTCAGCATTCCGAGCCGTTACTGTGGGCGTGCTCCAACCGTGCCAGTGACAATGTTGTCAGGCATCTACGCAATCATAACAGGGGCCTTCCCACAATTATAACACAAGGAAGGAAGAGGGTTCCTCGAAGCATGGTACTCGACGCGACATTCGATAAACATGCACGTAGATGTCGATCCAGTCTACCAAACGTTAAGACGGAGGGAACTAAAACACCTAGTAAATAACCGTCGTGGTCAGCTAAACTAGCCATCAACAATATATCAGCAATAGCCGAGGCAAAACTATCCCACGGATCGCCCGTATCCGTTAGAGTTGGGCAGACCGGTGAAGGCCACGGGACACAGACCGAGGAGGTCAGTTCCAAATTCACTTGCTGATTGATTATAAATCGACGAACAAGTCAGCGGATTAGATTGAACCCAGCAACGCATTGACGAATTCACCTGGTTTGGTGATGAAACTTTTGCATCCCAATCACGAAGCTAGCGGAATAAGTGAACTCAGAAACGATCAACCCGAGCTCCCAGTGCATCAAGTCCAGTTATGTGAAATGCTTCCCTTAATGCTACTTCTAAAATTGCCGGTTGAAAGTGGGTACGCAGCAAGGCTTTCAACACATCATTTTACAATAAAATTAGTGGATCAAAAAAAGCCAACTGTTTCACGATGCTATAAACATCCCGTCCGATAGTAGTAAGGAAATGAGCCGATTTATTCTCAGACATTTGGTCCTCAATATCGTGAGGGCTGGAATGAATATTCAGATTACCTAGATTACATAAACCCCTGGTAAAAGATTCGTCCACAACGCTAATTGTGGCGTTGTAAGAAATGACAAAAAGTGGAAATGACCTAGTTCGAACTAGTCAGAATTGAAATAAGTTTGGATGAAGTAATAACGAACCGTATGTGCACATGGAACGCGTGGTAACTAAATCGAAATTTCATTAACTGAATAGGCACATTAAAGAAAGTATAATAAGATATCGTTCAAGAACAATCACCAAATTACTTTATCGTCACATCAAATGTATGGGTTGCAGAAAAATAGTGGACCTAGACTGGATTCTCTATTGTTACCCTGCTCTCCGTGCAGTTTACTCAGCTATGCGTACCTCACTGTTATATCAAAAAGTACATGTAAAAGGAATTACTGGTTAACTACGTCACTCGTCTTCATCGCATTTTTCATCTTGTATTTTCCATCCACCTTCGGCCTGGTTCTCATCCAAAATGATAAATGATAACGAAAAGGTAACGGGTTTTCCTCCGGGCATCTTCAGACCAACTGTGCATTTTTTCTTTTACTCGGCCACGTCCGCCGTGACTATCTGAGCTGGTTTGGTGATTCCAGCGTAGTCCATCTCCTCCAGCATATGTCAATGTCGCGCAACACACAAGTTTATTGCCCAGCAGACGGAGTGGCAATAACTGATGTTTAAAGATAACGATATTGTTTGCCTTCTTCAAATTGCCCGACATCTAATGTAATTTCTAACATCGGACTCAGATATTGCACTGCAATTCAGCTTAGCGCAGTTTTGTTTTAAGCTTGCTTATTTGGGGAAAGTTAATAACCCTCCAAAGTTTGCTTCTGCCACTTGATGCCGATTCCAGGTAAAACATTCTTTTCAATTGCTTGCCCCCACAATGTAGATGATAATGTATTTTCAACTGAGGCATAGGCGAACATCAAAAAGAAAATTCATGCTTTCATGACGGTGTCGATCCTGCAACTACAGTTACCGCCCCCTATATGCTGGCATCTCCGACAACTCGCGTGACAACTCATAGGACTTTAGGTAAACCTGGACTGAAGACATACTCGATATGCTGATCCCATTCAAGTGGCGGACCTGCTGGCGATACAGTGTCCTAGTTGTACGCACTTGGCCGTTTCCCACATAATTGTAATCTTTGTAAGTCTGACGATTCTCCGGTGAAGTGGTTGGAAAGTGTGCGATCCACAATAAACCGCAAGTGCTTATCTGCTGACTTTTGCAAACACACTTTGACGAGTGCGATTACGGACACCTTTGGTATTCCCGTGCAATAATGTTCTTACACTTTTGTCCATCAAATATGATGTTCCCACAAATCCACTGAGTGGAATTGATTCATCGCATCTAAAATCAATGTCATGTTTTCTATCCTTCAGTAAGCTTCAACTTGAAGATCAGTCTCTTTTATTGCTTTTAATTTACTAGCGCTTCATAAGCAACACTGTAAAAGATTTCAAGTGTCATGTTCATGATCAAATTTAATTCCCTATGATCGACACCGTCCATTTGTTTGTACCCAGCTGCGCGAACACAACAAAAATCCCGCGGAGTTTGTGACACATGTCTAGTGAAAGGTTTGCTGATTCACTTAGGTTCTCGGTGGATTGTGTGTCGTATTTGTGCAGTCTCACAGCGGGCCCCGTTCCAACCTGCTCCATCCCAGCACGCTCAAACCGCAGACCAAGCTACCTCTTGGGTGTCCCGGCCTGATTATGGTACCCCCGCTCCATCAACCCCAAAGCACCAAGCCGCCCCCACGCCTCCCCCGCCCCAAACCCCTCCCCCCACCTTTCGCCCTCAATAAACAAAAACCACCGCTCGTCTGATGATTCACATCACACCTCCCCCCCCCCCCCCCCCCCCCCGGGCGCGTCGCCTCCTTGACATCTCGCTCCCCCCCCGCCAAGATTCGTTCCGCAACCCATTTGCTCAGTAGTTGTGTGGTAAAGTGGCGTGCTGCGAGGTCGTCAATTATCAAGGTGAATCAGGCTTTTTTACCAAGTCATGCTGACACCAGAAATGGTCATGTTAGCGTGCATGAGGATCATTTTGGACGATCCCGCTGTGAGACTGCACAAATACGACACACAATCTATCGAGGACCTAATTGAATCAGCAAAACGTTCACTAGACATGTGTCACAAACTCCGCGGGATTTTTGTAGTGTTCGGGCAGCTGGGTACAAACAAATGGACGATGTCGATCATGGCGTACTAAATTTGATGACGGACATGGCACTTGAAATGTTTTACAGTGTTGCTTACGAAGTGCTGGTAAATTAAAAGTAATAAAAGGGACTGTTCCTCAAGTTGAAGCTTACTGTAGGATAGAAAACATGACATTGATTTTAGATGCGATGAATCAATTCCACTCAGTGGATTTGTGGGAACATCATATTTGATGTACAAAAGTGTAAGAACATGATTGCACGGGAATACTAAAGGTGTCCATAATCGCACTCGTGAAAGTGTGTTTGCAAAAGTCAGCAGATAAGCACTTGCCGTTTACTGTGGATCGCACACTTTCTAACCACTTCACCGGAGAATCGTCAGACTTACGAAGATTACAAGCATGTGGGAAACGGCCAATTACGTACAACTAAGACACTGTATCGCCAGCATGTGCGCCACTTGAATTAGCTCAGCGTATCGAGTATGTCTTCAGTCCAGGCTTACTTAAAGGCCTGTGAGCTGTCACGCGAGTTGTCGGATGCGCCAGCATATATGGGACGGTAACTGTACCTGCAGGCTAGACACCATCATGAATGCATGAATTTAGTTTGTGATGTTCGTCTACGCCTCAGCCGAAATTACATTATCATCTACGTTCTGGGGGCCAGCAACTGAGAAGAATGTTTTACCTGGAATCGTCAACAAGCCCCAGAAGCAAAATTTGGAGTGTTATTACCTTTACCCATATAAGCAAACTCATAACTAAACGGCGCTAAGCTGAATTGCATTGTAGTCTCTGAGTCCTATAGTAGAAATTATATTAGATATCGGTCAATTTGAAGAAGGCAAACAATATCGCTGTCTTTAAACATCAGTTAGTGCCACTCCGTCTGCTCACACTAAACCTTGTGCGTTGCGCTACGATGACATATGCTGGAGGAGTTGGACTTTGCTGAAATCACCAAACCAGCTCAGTTAGTCACTGCGGCCGTGGCCGAGTGAAAGAAAAATGACAAATTTGGGATGAAGGTGCCCGGAGGAAAACCCGTTACCTTTTCATTGTCATTTCTCACTTTGATGAAAATCACGCCGAACGTGGATGGAATATACGAAGTGAAAAATGCGGATGAAGACGAGTGATGTAGGGTTAGCCAGCAATTCCTTTTAAATGTAATTTTCGATATAACTATGAGGTACGCATAGCTGAGTAAACGGACCGGAGAGCAGGGTGACAATAGAGAATCCAGTCTCGGTTTACTATTCTTTTGCAATCCATACATTTGATTTGACGACAAAATAATGTCAGGATTGTTCTTGAACAATATCTTATTGTACTTTCTTTAATGTACCTAATCAGTTAATGCAATTTCGATTTAGTTAATACGAGTTCCATATGCACACAGGGTTCGTTATTACTTCATCCAAACTTATTTCATGTCCGACCAGTTCGAACTAGGTCAATTCCAATTTTTGTCATTTCTTACAACGCCACAACTAGCGTCGTGGACGAATATTTTACCAGGGGTCTGTGTAATCTAGGTAATCTGAATATTCATTCCAGCCCTCACGATATTGAGGACCAAATGTCTGAGAATAAATCGGCTCATTTCCTTACTACTATCGGACGGGATGTTTATAGCATCGTGAAACAGTTGGCTTTTTTTGATCCACTAATTTTATTGCAAAATGATGTGTTGAAAGCCTTGCTGCGTACCATTATTCAACCGGCAATTATCGAAGTAGCAGTAAGGGAAACATTTCACATAACTTGACTTGATGCACTGGGAGCTCGGGTTGATCGTTTCTGAGTTCACTTATTCCGCTAGCTTCGTGATTGGGATGCAAATGTTTCATCACCAAACCAGGTGAATTCGTCAATGCGCTGCTGGGTTCAATCTAATCCGCTGACTTGTTCGTCGGTTTATAATCAATCAGCAAGTGAATTTGGAACTGACCTCCTCGGTCTGTGTCCTGTGGCCTTCACCGGTCTGCTCAACTCTAACGGATACGGGCGATCCGTGGGATAATTTGGCCTCGGCTGTTGCTGATATGTTGTTGATGGCTCGTTTAGCTGACCACGAGGGTTATTTAAAAGGTGCTTTAGTTCCCTCCGTATTAACGTTTGGTAGACTGGATCGATATCTATGTGCATGTTTATCGAATGCCGCGTCGAGTACCATGCTTAGAGGAACCCTCTTCCTTTTCCTGTTTTATAATTGAGGGAAGGCCTCTGGTATGATTGCGTAGGTGCCTAACAACATTGTCACTGGCACGGTTGGAGCACGTCTACGGTAACGGCTTGGAATGCTGGCCAATCGAACGGATTTGCGCTGACCTGATGGTGTTAGCTTAGCCCGGGGTACGCGTTGGTGAGACCGAAATTTAGCGAGCGTGAGAACGACCCTAGTCACACGTATTCGGGTAGGCGCTGAGCCCTCGGAACGGACGAACACGAGAGGGGGTTACGGTAGACGCGCGTTAGTGACTTCAAAACGAACGCTGCCCGGTTATCGACGCACACAAAAGCAAGTGAACGACCGACTCCCAACTAAGGCGAAGAGAAAGCAAGACATGTGATCCTCTAAAAGTTCTTTTACGACCAACAGAGGACGAAGCAAAGCCAATGAAATGGGTGATTACGTTAGGGGTATTTGATACCACAACTGGGTGGTAGTTTGCGAAAGAACATTGTCAACATGTGCGCAGTTGGGCCGAGTCTCAGAGTGGCTGAACGCTGCTACGTTGTGGGGAGGAATTGGACCACGCTTACCACAGCCACTATGCCGGAGTTTCCGGTGCGAGTTTTCGGGGATTTTTGACGGGCCCGCAACATCCTGTCTTTCCTTTGCTAGAACCTCTGCGTTGTTCCAATCGAAGCGATGTCCTTCTTCATCCGTAGGTATTGATACAGGTGAGAGGGTGCAGTGTTAATTACATGCTCATTCCTGCGCTTGTATTTTTGTTGACTGTCACCTTTCTGTCTGACCCACAAACGTTTTATCACAACCTTGAGATCTTTTCTTGTAAACGACATTTCATCTTTTGTTTGCTCCGGGTCAAGCATTGGCGTTCGACAGAGTTCTACTGAATGTGGCAATTAGTTGGGGCCAAAGTAAGACGATGCTGTTTAAATAATTTTGCTGTTATCTCGGAGATATTCTTTGCATAGGGTAGAAATTTTCTATTTGTTTGCGTCTGATTAGCATAAGGGGTGATACATCAGTTGTTTAGATATGGAAGCACGAAGATAATTAAAAATCAATTTATATAAAACAATATGAAAAGATATTTCGCCTTTTTGTTTCGTATCAAGGGTGCAGCAAAGAAAGAGAGTTGGTACGTCAATTATTTTGTGAAGTTTCACATGATTGCCGGAGCAGTTAAGAGTCAGGAATATGTATGTTCCTTTCCTGTAAACCCATGTAGGTGCTCTCAGATAAACGTTATGAAAATATCAAATGCAAGAATAACAGCAGGTCTTATCCCACTGCTACAAGTGAGCAAATATCAGACGGGTAGACATCACAACAAGAATCAGCGAACAAGCTCGTTTTCATTGGATCTCGTCAGGCTGGTACAGTAAAATTACAAGAATAAAATGAGCTAAAACATCAGACGGGAGTAAACTTCAAAGGGCAACATTAAAAGGTCTAGGTAATCTACCTGACAAGGTCAAGTGCTTGGTTCAAAATGGTTAATGACATGTCAGTTGCGTGTTTCTCAGCAGCGGTTACTGTAATCGGGGACCAAGTAAGATAGAGAATCTGAACGAATTGCTTGGTGCACATAGATCTGGGTTCTGGAGAAGGATGGCGATCGCTTTGGCCGTTGTTAATAGGCGACATCTGACCGCTCATGTATAGCATCCAGATACGCGGTAAATGGGCTGAATATTTTGGTGCCTATCGATCTGGTGGTTAAAGTCAACTAGATGTGCCAACTTGGCGGTTGTCACGGTTTTAGTTTCACCTGCACACAGCCAACTGGGGAAATGCTCGCGGATTCTCCCAGACAGACTCCTGGTGTTGTTTCTGATATAACATGCTCGACATGAATAAGTAAATAGTATACACAGAAACAAGTACTTGACCAAGGAAGTCTGGCCTTGAGTTGAAGTCTTAAGATTGATGTTAGAATAAATCTTCGCCGTAAGCTTGTCGCGTAGTACGTATGACTTATGGCGTCAGGTAGCCTTCAAGATGTTGCCCATGCTATTTCATCCCCCTTGAAGGCAACGACAGATAAACCAATTTTTTCAGCCGGATCGGTTTTAGCCCTCGATTCTCGGCACTCCATATTTCTCCGAACACACATTTCGGGACAGCCATTTTCATCAAAAAGGCCAGCTAAGAAATTCAGCTCTTCCGAAAGCGTGTCCTCACTATATATACTTCATGCTCTTTCGGTTAAACATCTAATCAAGTTCCGCTTCTGACTTAGTGGGACAAAGCTGGCAAAATGTATGTATTGTCCATTCCACGTGGCTTTTCTGTGCACCCTGCGTTGGATCGACTCATCTGATCCTGCTAATTTGGACGTCTAGGAAAGACATCGAACCATGACGTTCAGATTCAAGGGTAAACATAGCGTTGTCGTGCGCTGAGTTAAAAAGAGACAGAATTTGCTCTGTGCAGCACTGACTGTCTGTCATACAAAATATATCATCCACCTATCGGCCGTAATGGGGTAATATGCTAATGACTCCGCTCAGGTAGTTGTTTTCTAATATGCTCATAAATACACCTGTCAACAGCATTCTTAGCGGTGAGCCAATCGCTACTCCGTTTTCCGTCTGTATATTACCCCATAAAACTGAAATTGTATGTAGCTAGTACACATCATGTGTAGCTGTTTCAACCGATTGTTCGAAAGGCCGCCGTTCAACTGATGTGCTGGAATGGTGTCGTATAAGTAGTCTATTGTCTCTGCTAAAGGAACGTTCGTGAAGAGCGAGACGAGGTCTAACGAAAATATATTTCTCCCGGTTAAGATGTTTTATATTGCCTAAGAAGCTGTATGTATTACGGAGACTATACATGGATAATCTTTTCTCACTAGTTCTAAAACCTTGGCTAACCACTTGGCTGTTGCATGGTAAAGTGAGCTGCACATTTCCAATATGGGTCTAAGAGGAAGCCCCTTCTTGTGTACATTTGGTAGGCCGTAAAGTCTCGAAGTTACCGTCCCCGTGGGTCGACGTTTCTCGAACGTGGTTGCGTCAATCGAGTTTTCATGTTTCATGCGCCGCAGAAGCCTAGCAACTTTCCTTTCGTTTGCCGCTGTTTTGTCCCTCTCATTCTCCATTTTACGAAACTTTGCGAGATCGCTGAGGATGACCTTCATCTTGTCAATATAGTCAGCTTTCTCCATCAGAACGATCCCTGCCAATTTATCCGGCCTAGAGAGTAGCACATTCTCATTTTGTTTGATTGCTTTGAGAGCGTCTAGGTGGTCTTTCTTCAGCAAGTACCTGAGCTTGGGTTGGTGCTTCAAATACTGAAAGCATATGTATTTACCAGAATAGATTTAAATTGCTCAGACGCTGATACTGACGAGGGCGAATTTGAAGACACTTAAGAATACAAATTTTCGAACTGAACATCTAATTCTAGTTGTCCTGAGTAACTAAGGGGACAGCGAAACTGCGGACCAAGTGAAAGTGCCTCTAATAGGTGCAAAGAGGAAAACTTTTTGACGTACTTTTGCGGATCGGGTGGAAATAAAGTGCTTACCTTAGTCGTGCCAACTTGTCGCTGTAATGACGCTAGAGGTTCTCCTTCTTGCTCTGTGATTATTTGTTGAATATACGTCTCGAATCGCTTGCGTTCATCTGCGTCCACTTTATCCTGCATGACGAAAAACGCGAACCGGTTACGCTCCAGATTATCAAGTCTCGAAGTGTGTGTGTGTCACGCTCGTTCAACGTGTGTCGATTCAAAACTACATTATTCGAATTACTCCGATTTCGTCCGAGTATATTTCAAAATTGTTATGGTATTCGCGACGTAAAATACAATCATCAAAGAACCGCACCGATGAATCCGCTACCGCAAGCTTTGTGCAAAACATAACAAAATGATTAAGTCCTTCGAGCAAAACGGGATTTTTGGACTGTTTCAAGTGAGCAAATGTCAGAGGGGTAGACATCAGAACAAGAGTCAGCGAACAAGGTCGTAAGTGAAGACACTTGAGAATACAAATTTCCGAACTGTACATCTAATTCTATTTATCCTAAATATGTACGTGGACAACAAACTTTCAACATCATTCCTAATGCTTCAACTCAATGCCAGACTTCCTCGGTCAAGTACTTGGTACAATGGTACAATGGTACAGTGTTTTGTTACGGGTAAAAAAGCGTTGCTTAACAAGTCCCGTAGGATGGAAATTATTGTAAAAATCAATTTCATGATAAAGTGAAATGCGTTGTGGTGGACTCACCATAGACTTATGTGGAATAGCAGAGATGTTCGCGTATTAAACATATAGATCCATAAATCCATTGGTCAGGCGTTTAGCAAGACACCGTTTGATTTCGTTTTGTAGCCCCTGGCTAACAAGTCATAAAATGAAATGTAAGTGAGACAATGCATCGTCAACACGTTTTTTAAATATCTCCAGATTGGGAGCAGTGACGGCATAATTAGGGAGGGAGTTCCAAAGCTGACACACGCGGAGAGAAAAGAAATTTCTACGGCATTCAAGCCGGCTATACGGAATTGTCAGTTTCAGATTGACCTCTTAGTTTTGTATTGTTGTTCAATTCCAGCAGCGGACGACAAATGTGCTTTGGGTTCATCAGAATCTGGTAAACCATTATGAGATCCCCCGCAAAAGCCGACATGGACTGCTGTAGATTCTTAGAGATTTCAGTCCAAGCTGATAGGGCAGATGAAAGAAGCCCCCTGACGTTCTTGGTTGCCCTTTGTTGAAGATTCTTGAGAACAACGAGATCATGTTTCTGCCACGGCTGCCACACCTGAATAGCATATTTCACACGAGGTCGCACATAGGCGTTAAGCATTTGGGGTAAGATTGAGAGTTCAAACCAACCGAAGACTCTGCGAAGAAGGCCAAAGTGTTGATTTCCGGTCCTCGTCGCCATCTTTGCTTTTTTTGAAAACTCGAGATCTTCCTGCACCAATACACTCAGGTCACGCTCCTGAGAAACCTCCGCCCAAGTGTGGTCTCCAATCTTGTAAGCGCTCACCGGCTGGTGACGCAGATGCATCACTTTGCACTTAGCCCTGTTCAATTGAAGCTTGTTCCTCTTTGACCATTCGTAAACACAATCTAAGTCATATTGGAGCGAATCCTGATCTGGCTTGTTACCAATGGCCGCCATATCTTGACATCATCGGCGAAAAGCAGGAAATTTGAGATGACCTTTGCCAGGTTGTTGATAAACACCAGAAATAAACGCGGTCCTAGCACTGAGCCTTGTGGAACACCACTTTCCACCTTAATTAGGTTAGAAAGTGATCCCCTAACACGTACTTGAAGCTTTCGTTGGTAAAGGAAGTTGCTAATCTAACCAAGTACAGGATCACCGATTCCGTAACTCTGTAGTTTTTGAAGTAGGATGCGGTGATCAAGGCGGTCGAAAGCTTTGGAGAAGTCCACATAAATGACATCGACTCCGACCCCATCATCGTCCACTTCCGTTTTTGTGTATGCTCTTTACTTCTTCATGTCGAGCATGTTATATCAGAAGAACAACCAGGAGTCTGTCTGGGAGAATCCGCGAGCATTTCCCGAGTTGCCTGTGCGCAGGTGGAACTAAAACAGTGACAACCGCCATGTTGGCACATCTAGTTGACTTTAACCACCAGATCGATAGGGACCAAAGTTTTCAGCCCATTTACCGCGTATCTGGATGCTACACACGAGCGGTCAGATGTCGCCTATTAACAACAGCCGAAGCGATTGCCATCCTTCTCTAGCACCCAGACCTATGTGCACAAAACAATTCGTTCAGATTCTCTATCTTCCTTGGTCCCCGATTACAGTAACCCTGCTGCTGAGAAACACGCAACTGACATGTCATTGACCGTTTTGAACCAAGCACTTGACCTTGTCAGGTAGATTACCTAGACCTTTTAATGTTGCCCTTTGAACTTTACTCCCGTCTGATGTTTTAGCTCATTTTATTCTTGTAATTTTACTGTACCAGCCTGACGAGATCTAATGAAAACGAGCTTGTTCTCTGACTCCTGGTTTATTTCTCTGATTATATCTTTTGTTTAATGTCTGCATTGTTTTTCTTGAGTCATTTTTATACGGCCTCCCTTGGACTATTTTTCATTAACGGGTTTGTACCTTCAACATAGGCTATCTGCCACATTTTTTTGATTATATGCTCCGAGTTCTCTTCAATTATCTGCCTTGCTTTTTCCGGAAAGTGCCCTGGGGATCGCGTTCGTACTTCTTTCACCTCCTTTTGTGCTGTCCATCAAAATCTTTGTAGTTCGCTTGGCATAGTTCAAGAAGCTTGCACAGATTTGCGAGCGTTATCTTTCCGATTGTTTTCTCACTTTTCTCCTGACGTTAGGTGATTGTTTGCTTCGCAGTCCCTAAGTTAACTGGCGTGAAAATTACAGTCACCTCGAACGATAACATTATCTCCTCATGATCTACTCGTATACCTTCGAGCTTCTCCAGGAATTGCTGTGCAGTATGTATAGATTGCTGTAAACCCATTTTAGGTGCTTGAGACGTATCCATAAATCGTTCGCCAGGTTTTACGTTGGTGTGCATGGGAACGATACTATTGATGTTAGAGGTGCATCGTCTTTATGTATATTTGGAAGTCCGTTCAGTTTTGCTATTTTCGGACCGCGGGCCATGATTCTAGCAAGGTCTTCCTTTGTGATCTTATTCCTTTCCTGGAGTTATTTCAACGTTCTGTTTATTCCGTTTTTCAGTTACGTTGTTGGATTGTTTCCATGCGGTGGTAGATTGTTGTGTCATTCAGAATCTGTTTCGTTTTTTTAACATAATCCTATTTATCCAGTATAACCGTCTCGCGCCTCATTTCCACAGATACTATGACAATGGATTCATCGTCTTTCTGGGCTTTTATTGCATACCTTTCTTGTTGAGATAGGGAATTGTGCTGTTTGTTACTGCTACTACTGGAATAATTGTATATTTTATTTGTTTCTGAGTATCGTTGCCAATCCCATTGGACTGGATTGCGTGTTCGAATCCGGACAGCAACTCTGTAGTCACAGCATCCTTGAAATTGTAGTTGAGCCTTTTGGTGAGGAGTTGTTTTTCTGCTACGAAAAGTGGCCTATTGGATACATTTCGAGTCGTTCTCTTTGCTTCTTTCGTTATTGAGGTGAGTCAGTTTCAAATACTTGTTCTTTAATGCCTGCTGTTTTCTCCAAGTATTCTCCACGTTCAATTTGCTAAGCAGTTGCTATTAACTGTTTTCCCATCACACTCAGAGAACTAGTTTGATGCTCGTTAATTCATCGCTCATATTTCCTTATACGGTTGTGGGCGTCCGTGATCATGATCCGCAGTGCACTGACGAATTCACCTAGTTCGATGAAACGTTTGCATCCTAATTGCGAAGCTCGGCGAGCAAGTGAACTCAGAAACATCTCACATATTTTTGCGCAAACGGTATCAACATATACGCGCTTTTATCCTCCAATTACCAACGCGAGCTGCACGCTCTTGTTTTGGTAACCAATTGCAGACCCAACTTCGTAACCGTTTGAGTGCTAGAAATAACTTGTAGTAAATGTTACTTCTTTTTGCTTCCGCCTACTTTTCAGTCCGTTAGAGCCGTTAATGAATCGGAGTAAGATGTGAAAGCAGCAGTGAGTGAGAAAGCACTACTTTTAACCAAGTCTAGAAAAAAACTGAAGCCTAGTTACGAGAAATCGCGAAATTTTAAAACACCGGCCATTTAAAGGAGAGTAGGTAAAACATTATCTTTCTGATGGAAGACATTGGAATAATTGTAAGTCATGTGGCAATAAAGATTCGCGACTGAGGCGCAAGTTACGTTACCACATGTGTCATGCATGTGGCAAGATAGATCATCTTCATTCCGTGTGCCGTAGTCCTGAAGGCTGTTTAGTCCAAGCAGCGAAAGATGAAAAAGTTACCCTCCGAATTTCTTTCACTAGCACTTGCTACGGTTTCTTCGACTCTTTATCTTACCTGACACAGAGACGTTTTGTCAACGGTGGACCATAGGATTCAAATATCCTTGACACCGGCAGTATTTGACTAAAGCCGTAAGAAGACGAACACTGGCAGATGTCAACATTTCCTATTGTTTATTATTCCGATTTCTGATGTCGTAAGCTTAACCCAAAAAGTTCCATTGGAACTAACAGCTACTTTGTTACGGCAGTGGTTCTCAACATTTTGAATCCGTTACACAGCAATCGGGTTTACTATAAACAATTATTCCTGAAATTTTAAGTTTAAAAATAAACTACTCACTAATCCCTTAAAGTCGTAGCTCTCGAAAACGTATCAAACTATTTCCTTCACAACTTCAAATTACAATGCTTATATATTCCTTCAGCGCCAGTTGTGGCATTTCGGGATGTTTATTTGATTCTAGTAGCATCAGAGGGCACCTAAATTTGCGGTGAGCCTGAAGGTAAGTTTGATTCAAATCTTGCCTCATAATTTCGAGGGCTTTTCAAAAGTTGTAGTAAGTTATGCCGAAGTAGAAATACTTATTCGTTTATTGTTCACTGACACTAATATTTTAAAGTTTTCAGTCATGATATGGCTTGTGTCTGTTTCGCTACATTCTGCCCTATTGATGGCATTTGAAACATAAATAGTTTAGTTTCATGCTCAAATAAAAGTGATTCCTGTGCTACGGTATAAATCTTATAATGTGGTTTTGTTCCTATTGAATTGATGAAATTTTCGTAATTTGTTAATTATGAAATAAGAATGCAGTTTCGAACCTTTTACGTTATTGCATAAGAGAAAGTTGGCCGCATATTTCACGTAATTGTAATACCGTGCTTTATTTCCAAGCAGAGAAATCTGGACCTAGCAACATCCAACGGCAAACCAACTGCCTGATGTCAGGCCAGGATTAAGCTTCGAACCACGGTTCAATCAGCAGTAAGTCGAACTGCACCGGTGGTTGTTGTGAAATTCAAAAACGATTGGATGAGTTCTATTTCCCATACGTTTGCCAGTGCGCAACCAGTTTTTACTATTCAAAGATGGGATGAACATTGAAAGCGGAAATATCTATGGAGTGCCCAAGTATCATCACTCGGTATAATAAGTTCATGGGGCAATGTTGATACGCTAGATGCTCTGATTGCTTATTGTTAGGTTCATACCAGGTCCAGCAAATACTAGCACTTAGATTTTCCATTTCGTTGGTAGGGTTTAAATCGACACCGGGTTACTCTATCGACGGAACTGTGACTTGCTGTTTGTATCTCTACAGAAACAAAGGCTTGGTTGCCTTTAAATGATCAATTATAGGGGCACTCCTCATTCAAGGCAATGGCTTACCGATGAGAAAAAGAGGAATGCCTTCATCATCAATTGAAATGGAGTTCAAAACGATGGAAAGCCGAGATCCACTGGTAAGTGGTGGATAGAAATGCCTACAATAAAAATCCCAAATTGTCAGTGTCATACGGTAATCAAATGCTCGAAATACAATCCCACAGCAAGAGGAAAACCTACCTTTGAGACTTCACGAGTAAAACTGTTTCATCCTTTAAAGTTTTACATGATTGTAACGAAATAGGTTGGGTTGCGGACGGGATAAATTGATCACTTGGCGCATCAGTAAAGCAAGTATATGGTTGAGATGGGAAAACTGGTTCAGCAGTTAGTTTGCCCATTTGCGCCGGGTGTCGCTGTTTTACATCAATGAAAAACGAAAAATGAAATATTATTCTCAAAAAGGCGAGTGCCTTACAAGTCCCGTAAGATGGTTGAATCGAAAGCAAACATAAGTGTAAATCGTCAATTTGAGCGTCTAGCGATTCAGATGCCCTACTTTATTTTAATAGTTTGGAATGCGTGTTGAATTGTTAATGTAGTGTTATATGGGGAAGCCTTGTCTTAAGGACAGACGAAACGACAACACTTAATCGTGCGCCGCTTTCTCGGATTTTTGTAATTGATGAATGCAATTGTAGTATACCCGAACGATATTCCACAGCAGCGGCGTGTAAGTAGTAAAACACAAATACTGAGAATGAGCACAGTTTGGTACCGTTTGGTTGGCGCAGACATCACTGAGTATATAGCGTAAAGTGGATAAGCGAATCACCCTGACGTCTTTTGAATACCGTTAGCTTGGAGGAAGAAACAATGTAGGTTGGAAGAGCGTTCCATTGTTGGCACACACAAAGGGAAAAGAAATTCCGGCGGCATTTCAACCGGGTGTATTGTGTGTCCAGCTTTAGATGGTGTCCTCTGAGTGTGGTATTGCGATTGAGCTTCAGTAGATGACGATAAGAATGGCTTGGGTTCCACAAGATCATATAAGTCTTTATAAAGTCGCCACACAGGCGATATTGTTCACTGTAGACCCCGAGGGTTTTCAGCCTCAATCGGTAAGGGAGATGAAACAGGCGATTTATGTACTTGACGGCCCTTCGTCGTGGCACTTCAAGAGCGGTAAGGTCTTGCTTTTGCCATGGCTGTCAGGTGTGGATGGCGTACTCGAAATGAGGCGTTGAGCATCTGAGGAAATATAGAGGCATCAAAGCGCCCGAATGCTATCCGCAAAAGGCTGATGTTGGTTAGGCTTTTGGAGGCTTTCTTGGCCTGACGGGAACAATCCAGATCTGCCTGCGCTATCATGCCTATATCGTATTCCTTTGAAGTATGCTGCAGTATTTGATCCCCCAGTCTGTATTCCCAAGTAGTTTTATGGCGTTGGACTGAAGCAGGTTCTGGATCGACCATTCGTTACCCTGTCAAGATCATCCTGAAGTGCTGCGTTGTCACTGGTTGTTCTAATAGCTCGCCCTATCTTGAGATCATCCGAGAACAGTAAGGAGTAGGAGGTGATTACTGTCGCGAGATCGTTTATGTAAATCAGGAATAGTCGTGGACCAAGTACTGAGCCCTGGTGCGTTGCGCACTTAACCTCGATTGGGTAAGAGATGACGCCGCGAAGTCTTACATTCAGGTGTCGTTGAAGCAAGAAGTTACCTATCTAACTGAGGATTGGGTCACTAATTCCACAACACTGTAGTTTGTGAAGGAGGATACGGTGGTTCAGACGGTCGAAAACCTTTGAGAAGTCCAGATGTACTGCATCAACACCTACGCTATTGTCGACGATCTCAGTCCAACTGGATCTAGCAAGTAGAAAGTTTGAAGTGCAAGATCGGTTCTTGGGAAATCCATGTTGTTCTTGTACTATGATATTGCGCTCTTCCAAGTAGTTCATCAGCGCTTCGGTAACAATGGCTTTCCTGATTTTGAAGAGCACTGGAAGTAGTGTTATCGGGCAATATTTGGCCGGAGCTGTACGACTTCCCTCCTTATGAATGAGAATGACGTTGTCCTGCTTCCACCTTCTTGGCACCCGCATCTCACCGAGATATCGTTCGAAGAACTTGCAGAGTGGGTCCGCCAGGTTTACTGCAGTCAATTTCAACGCCTTTGGACGAATCTTAGCAACGCCGGGAAAGGTATGCCTGCGCAGGGCGATTAGCGTTTTCATAACATCAGCAGTCTTAAAAGTTTGTTGGCTAAGTCCTGGTGGTGGTACAACGTGCGGGAACAGTGCATGAGTCGATGTCGTGCTCTGGAAGTTTGGGAGCGAATTGCTGACGTAAGGTGTTGGCCGCCTCCTTTGTGGTTTGTGCGAGTACACATAACATGCGTAAGGCAGGAATTGTACACTACATTTTGCGGAGCTCGTTAACGTGTCTGTAGAGGGGCTTGGGGTTTGAAAGGAATTGGTCAGCTAGATTCTGTTGGTGCCAGGTTTACGCAGTGAATCCTTCGGAAAGTGTAGGCTTCCCATGTTTAGGCACTCGATGACTCCTTGTATCTTCGCCAGCGTAAATTCCTCGTAAAGATACACTTGCGTGTCCTTCTGCGTATGAATGATTTTACTGTCTTCGCTCGGAAAGGTCTTTTTTAGAAGCACTAGTTACTAACGTTTTGAATTCGTGAGCAAATGCAGACTAGGCGACATCGGGGGATCCTTCTGCTAGAAATGCCCAGTTTGTAGCATTTATAAGTTTGATTAGAGCGCCGTAATCCGTAATGAGCTGACACACTTCTGTGGTTTCTGAGAAATACTGCGCATAACGGATGTGCTTGAACATGAGGGTTGCATGGTCGCCACGACCCAAAGGACTCACTATCGATTCCGTTTCGATCATAAGCTCTTCATTGGTGTATACTGCATCCAGGACACAGTGTTTGTTTCCCGTCCTGAATATTGTGGGAGATGTGATAGGATTGTAGAGGAATAGTTCACTAGTTATCTCCTGTACTTCCATTTTGTAGTGTTCGTTGATACAGGCTAGGGTATCTATGGTATGAATATTGAAGTCACCAATGTGGCTGTACGACTACTAGAGAATGGTTTTCATTGTGGAAGCTATTCCGTTGTCCATTTTCAAAGTAGCCGACAGATAGCGATACACCACACCCAACAAACATGCGTCTCCACGACTTGGACAATCTGAAACCCTGGGTCATCGAAGCGATCAAGGTGCACTTCGCTGCGATAATTAAGTATTCATCCACCACCAATACTTGGTCGACCGTTGCGTAGAATAGACATCCCAGGTAGTGCGGTCTCTGCATCAGTGATCGTTTCGCTCAACCAGGTCTCGGTTAACATAACGAGGTCGCTTGACATCGAGGCCTGACGCAGACGAAGCTCCCTCAGTTTGCTAAAAAGTCCTTGTGCTTTGGTATAAAAACTGGAGAGTGAGTCATAGGTTAGAAGGTTGACTGTGGATGTAGACAACAGGTTTGATACTTGGCCAACCCTCTTGTGGTCGGCTGCTACAAGTTTTGTTGAATAGTGTTAGGCACGCGAGAATCACTTGGAATATCTGCACCATGCAATCGGGTTCATAATGATAATGATGGTCACTCAGCTCGTACGGTGTCTCGCCGGATGTTATGACGACTGTCAGATCAGTCTCTGTGGTGGACTCTGCAACTACGGGTGTTTTCACTAAGTTGGTTCTCTCCATTGAGTAACCAGTAGCCTCTGGTCGTAAACCTGCTACTTTGATTCGAATTTCTGTCGGTAATATGTTCCGGGAGTTACCCCAGTTCTCTAGAACTGTCTATAAAGTTAGCTCAGACGGTAAGACCAACTTCAGAAATCTAAGACTACACACTTTGTAATTTGGTGACACAGGAATCCTTGTCGGGTGGGTAGCAGTGACATTTTCTAAACACAGCGCCTCACGAATGTATCGCCATTGCTCCAGGTAATGTGCCTGAGCTTCTTCAGGAGATGAAGCTTGAGACTCGGGGACGCCATGAATAATGACGGTTTTCAGCTCGTGTTTTCTACTTCCCTGTTGTTTGTTCATATCCTTTGAACTTTCTTTCCACGGAATATCCGGTAAGATACATACTCCGTTCGATGCTCTGTGGTGTCGATTAGCAGTGAGCAGAATGGCTTTCTTTTCGTCCGTGGAATGTAGTGTTACTCGAAGTAGTCGAGGCGCACCGTAGTGCTTTAACATCGAAATGCACTATTCGTTTTAAATAAAGGAAGATGAATATTTTTTAAATACATTTAAACATTTAATTAAAGGAAACCTTTATTTTTAGCAATATTTTATTAAAGCAAATGGTGGTGTACGTTAGTGAGGCAATGGATATTGCTTAGTTCTAACCATTTCCGGTATATTTATTGCGGTTTCAACTAATGCACATCGTGTCGTACTCCAAGTTCATCCAGTTCCTTGCTTTTGTTTCTACTTCGCGATTCAGAACTTAATAGCCACAATGAGGATGTTGCTCAGCTTGGTAACGAAATGTCTGCAACAGAAATGCCCGGCTCGGAGAACGGCACAACACTCTCATGGACCCATGTGACATTACCAATCCACCTTTTGGCTTAAGCAACTGCACGAAAGCCTCTGGTGAAGGTGAACATGTCACATCTCCATGATAACATTCGAGCTCATGTCCTCCATGATTTGTGGTACCTCGTACAGACTATGGGAAGATTCTACATACCCTTCAACATATTCCAGGAATCCGCTTACCGTCGAGACGGCGAAGTGTGCGAATTGCCCGTGATAGATCAGATGAGCGGAAAAGTTGTCGTTGGGCGGTTTCGGTCTCTGTGGAACGTCCGGTTGCCACACTCGGAACCGCAGTTGAAAAACCATGCTGTAAGCTGTTCAATTCAGCGGGCCGTATTTATATATTTTGCAACGGCCATTGTGTGATATAAGTATTGTATACTATACGTGTTGTGTTATAAGTTTCGCATGCTTGTTTGGTGAGCCGTAACCGCTGACAGCCGTTAACAATCTGCTCTACAAGTGTTCTAGTAGGCTGCTAATTGCGGTTTAAATTAAGTGTCGCTTACATTTTCAGCTCAGGTGAACAGCACAGCTTCTTAGGGCTACCAAGGAAAAAGTGGGCGTAGAATGCAGCGTTTTCGTCGACGAATGGCGAATGAAGTATTTCTTCGTAGAGACAAATTACTTGAAATGCAGCTGTGTCATGTGAGGTGAAAGTATATTGGTTTTGAAAGAGTGCAGTCTTCGGCTGCGTTATGAAACAAAACATAATCCAAATATACTGGGAAGTAACATTCGGAGAGACATGAGTCCATGAATAGTGGTTTTGAAACACGCAGAAAGCATTGCACGAGAAAGGATACAGAAAATGAAACTTCCACTCATGCAAAATAGTTCATAAGATGGCTGTACGAGGAGAACCGCTTACTGATTGTAACCTGCTCAAAGAATGTGTAATGGAAGCAGTGAATAACTTGTGTCCTGAGAAGGACGTTTTGTTTTGCACTATCAGCCTTCGGTAAGTTCTACTGTGTGGCAAACAGATGAACTTGAAGAGAACGTAGTGCTTTAGGTACGCCAGAAAGTTAACGAATTTTCTGGTTTGCTCAGGCACTGGATGAGCCTACTCATCTGTCGTGTACGCCACAAGATCTTGTGGTCATTCGTGGTATCGGTTCACGTTTTCTCAAAACGGAGGAGTTGGCGTCGGTCTGCAGTATGCATGGAAGGACAAGCGCAAAGTACATTTTCGTGAAAGTACACACGATTTTGCACCATCGTAACCTTCTGTGGAATTGGCTGTGAAGTGTGACAGTTATTAGAGGGAAAAGCATGACTGGAATGCGGAGGAGTCTAGTAGGGCAGATCAGAACATAGTTGAAAGATTTGGAAATTCTGGCCTCGCTGTTAATTCACTGCATTATACATCAACAAGCCCTCTGTGGGAAAGGTTTAGGTATTCCTTGTGTACTCAAAACGCTCGTTCTTGCCATTAACATAATTCTGGTACACGGTATCAAACTCCGGCAGTTCCAGTCTTTTCTGGAAGACATTGATTCCGAATTCTGTGATTTACCTTCCCAAACATCAGTTCGATGGCTTAGTTGCGGTAAAGTTCTATTACGTTTTTAAAGCTCTGAAACAAAATGGCTACATTCCTGAATGAAAAGCATAACGCTGATCTACAGCTGTCAGGTCTTACCTGGCTGTCAAAGTTGACATTTATGGTCCACATCACATCACACATAAATGAGCTGAACTTGAAACTGCAGGAAAAGGAAAACCTCAACTGTGATCTGTACAGAAGCATCAAAGGATTACGGCGAAAGTTGTCATTGTTTAAAACACAAATGGAAGGAGAAAATCTTTTTAATTTTAACTGTTTCTATGATGTTTGCGCTATGATTGCAGAAGACGCATTGCTCGAGTTTCCGAGAGCAATTATTCTTGAACTGAAACAAACACCTTTTGTAGAAGTTTTCAGATCTCGACGGAATTGAGAACGAAATTCTTCTGTTCCAGAATTTGTACGATTGCAATATTGATGAGGTTCCAGCTGAACTACAGTTAGAGTTAATTGGCGTACAAGCAAATAAGTTTCTCAAACAGAAGTACAGGGAAGATAACTCGTCGGGTGTTACCGCTGTCTAACTGCTGTTGCATTTCCGGAACTGCGAAAATTTGCGGCTATTGTGACATCTATGTTGGGACAAATTATATCCGTGAGCAAACATTTTCAATAATGAAGTACGTAAAAGTAACTCATCGAACGAGATTGACTGATAAACATCTGATCGGTTTCAGCTATCCCAGAACAAACATTGATCATATTGGGAGAGCGAAACTTCAATTGCAGAGATCTCACTAACTTTTATCAGCCCATTGCAATTTCCGGATGTGTGCATATAAGTGATGCCAATGACTTAGTTACCTTCACCTCTGTTAATTTGAGTTTCACTTCATAAATATGCAGAATTCCTTTCATCTTGGTACTTTACACGCCGCTTACCCATAATTACCGTGGAATATACTGCACAGTTTGCAGTAGTGTTGTTAAGTAACTACATTTTGGCCTTTGAGTATTGTAATAAATCCAATCCGCCCCGCGGCCGTCATTTCGTTCGCAGTCCAGCCCGCCTAGAAAAAGGTTGTTGACCCTGCTGTGGGGTAAAGCCGTTCGAGCTACCTTGAGATGAGTGGGTGTCAGCGACTAAGTGCCAATGACGCGCGAATGCATTTGAACCCAAATATATAGTCATAGCTTAGTTAACAATGATCCTGGGGGAGAAATTCAAGTACCGCCAGACAGCGCGGACACTACTTGACAGATCGCAGTGTTGCATTAGTGAAAACTGTTAAAAACCAACAGGGTGGTGCGTGTGGATATAAACGCGAAGCGTGCTAAAGCAACTTGGGCAGCACGAACCAATTTCCAAATGAAATAAATGTGAAAATTTACCCACTGAACACGGGGAGATAACCTGGTCGAATGAGTGTATGATGACTGCGCTAGGTGAGGTGGGAGAGGTGAAACTCTGTGACAGAGTAGAACATGTTTACAATGCGCGAAGACATCGCGCTAAAAAAAGGCTTCCAAAACACACAATCACCGACAATTTAGGCAATGATCGGTGGCGTGTATCCATTGTTACAGAAAGAAGCCTTAAGATTAATGATCCTAGTCGTGACAGATTACAGGTATGTAAGTGGATTTTCGACAATGTTGACAGAGAAAAGCACGCATTGCATCGGTGGTTATACTGAATGAGACGTCACTTTTTGTACCGGCGCACTCAATTGTCTACCTTACCATGTGATGTCACCAGGTAAACTAAATTCGACATGCATTTTAACAACGAAAAGCAAATTAGAACGGAGTAAGCATGTTAATGCAATCCAGCGTTTCACGCTGTAATAGTATTAGCCTATTGTACCAGAGGAAAATTTTTCAATGCGCAACTTTGTCATTCATGTTAACCAAACCTTGACCGTTCCAAGGTACGCGCCATAGTATCGCATCTTGCTGGCGTTGTTCAAAAAGCAAAGTTGGTTCGAGTTCATATGTGCAACAAGTATGGCACATTTTATCTGATTGGATGTGCTAATGTGTTCTAGTCATATAACAACAAATATGACAATATATTTAACACTATTCAAGGAATAATTAATAGGAGTACACTCACTATTTTGGATGTACCATTTTATTGGCAGTTTATGATCAAACAAGAGAGAGAAAAGTCTCTTTTCAAAAATAATCGAGCTGACAAAAGTGATTTCAAAATAAGGATGATTCGTATGCCCTCGGAGTTTTCAACCCAAGAAACTATGCATAAGAGATTATTTCTATAGTAACGCACAAATTCATAACGCTGACCACGCCTATGCTCTGAGTAACTGCTCTGCCCAGCCGGAGACATACATATAACACCCAAACCTGCTAGACCTAAGTATATTAGACACAGAACACGGTTAATTTTATAGGTCGCAATCTCCTGTTGTAAGTTCCTGGGCTGACTCAAGCCACTTGCCAAGGACAGATCTCAAGCAGGCGTGCGCCATATCACGTAGCAACCTCTTCATACTGACGGTTTAATTTTCTTCAGTTTCTCGCGTGCTTTAGCCGCGTTGCCGCCGTTCTAGTAGCAACCCGTGTGATGACGAATGGATTTCATCAGCTTCCTGCGTGACTCAGCCCTGGTACAGCCGGTCGGGTAGCAATCGCCTCCCGATACTAGGCGTCTCGAAACCGTGTCAGGTCCTTATGTTGCCGCCTCCGATTACCTTCCTTTTCGAATTGAGTCTGCTTGCTTACTGTTCGGACTCGCTTTTGTCCATAGTTTTTCGTTTTGGGATCAACTTGTAGCCAATGTGGTCTTCTCCGTTTTCGGGTACGCATGCATTGGTTATCATCTGATGTGTGTAAGTTCTGTTGTGATCCACTTAGCCGCTCAGCTTCCTCTTCCAAACCAAACGTGTTTAGCAGGATGTCCCACGGTAAGGATGGTGGTTCCGAGGAACTTTGAGTCTTGCCGTGATTCGGCCTCAGCTGATTGGCGTGCCTGACCCATTTCTCATTTCCTACCATTAGCTCGTAAATGACTCAACCCTTTCTACGTATCACTCTTCCTATCGACCACCTCGGTCCTCGGAAGTCTCGCGCGCACACCATGTCACCAACTTTGTACTGACGGAGCCTGTCTGTCAGATTGTACTCCACTTAACAACTGCAATGCTTTTCTTTTCTGTTCGGCATAAGCTTATCGAACAATGTCCGGATCTTTCTTTCGAACAAAATTTCGGCCGGAGTATTTTCCATCTGGGGCGTTTAGGTTTGGCGCATTCCGATACATGCACAGAAAAGACTGGATCGCGTCCTTCAGGACCTTGTACTGTCCCGCTTTACAAAGTACGTTTAAAGATATCCACGAATCGTTCCGCTTGTCCGTTTGATTGCGGATGATAGCGTGGTGAGAACATCTGCTGAATTTCTTTCTTGGTGCACCACACGCGAAAAGAAGTTGAAGTGAATTGTGCACCGTTGTCTGTCACTATTATCTCCGGCAGCCGGAAATACTGGAACAGCTTATCCAGCTCGTTGATCGTGCGCTGAGCAGTCGGACTTGGCATCGGGATAACATCGGGCCACTTGAAGAAATAGTCCACGAAAACAAGATAGGATGGACCGGCGACTGGTCCTACAAACTCTAAATGGATTCGCTGCCATACCTTCTTTGCTTTGGGTCAAGGTTGCCAGGAACACTTGAGAAGGGCCTTCGCTGACAGTTGATAGGATTCATATTTTTGCAGAATTGTTAAGTTTCTGCATCCATTCCGGACCAATAATCAAAAGTGTGTGCCAAGGCTTTTATACTGTTGGTACCTGGATGCCGGGCATGAAATTGCTGAAAGACATGCCTGTTCAATTTTTTGGCATCCCCACCCGGTCTCCTATTATTAAACCATTGTCCACAACGGGCAATGAACCAAGTCGGTTGAACAAGGGCCGCAAGTCAGCAGCGATACCATCTTTTGGCTAAGTTGTTTGCACGTAATGCATACATTTCTCTAAGGTTCTGTCTCGGGACTCTCCGTGCGGATAGTGCCAGCTGTCACTGGTAATCTTCTGACATTATCGTCAGGATACGCTAGAATTCTGATTCGAACTAGATGACTACGATCACACAGTCATCGTTCTCCATTGGGTGCGAATTCCTGAGAGGAGACAGGACATCCGCTTAGCTGATTTGTTGCGTAGGTCGTTACTGTATACTGATATCGTACACCAACAGTATAGTCGCCCATCTTTGTAACTGTTTCACGGTAGAAACGGGAATTCCTTTCATTGAGCCGAATATCGACAGCAATGGCTTATGATCAGTCAGGAGGTTGAAATACCTGCAACAGAGTAGCTTGTGGAATGGCTTTAGAGCGAAAACGATTGCGAGTGCTTCCTTTTTAATCCGACTTTACTTCTTCTTAGCTGACGTCAGAGACCGTGATGCGTGTGCAATAGACTCCTCTCCTTCTTTCGGAAAAGGGGAAATAACGGCGCCGATACCGTAATTGGAAGCGTCCGAGGCAACAGTGATTTCCAAGTACGGATTAAATTGATTTACAAATAGATAAGAAGTGATTGCTGCTTTAATTATGTCAAACGGCTGCTGGCATTCCCTCCTCGATTGCCAAAGGTTATCTTTCGTCAGAAACTGGGTCACCTACATTTGGATAGATGCTTTCTTAGTTTCAAAACATTGTAATGATTTACGAGATCTAGCAATGAGAGAAGCTCTGCGACGTCTTTCGGAGGCTCCATCTGTTTGACGGTTTTCATATTCGCGGGATCTGGGCGCCGGTCATGTTGGTCTATGATAAACCTGAGGAGGTTAACACT